>BSBM01000165.1:2400000-3000000 GCA_027924585.1 Larix kaempferi
CCATGGCCCCGGCCAAATAGCTTCTACGGAGCAAGTTATTATGCAAAGAAAGAATGTTACAAATGAGCTTCTCATAATCGATCAACTTTCCAATGACCCTCCATGCTCTTTAAATAGAGATCATGGAATAATTGGGTGTTAAGCCACAGATCAAGGGTAGGTGGTGAGCTCTAAGTATGGGTGCCTAATGAGGGAAACTAGACTAGTAGCTTTACTTTAATTATGAAACTAGGGGACATACAAACTCTAGAGGCACTGGCACTATATGTGCTCTTCTAGGATAGCCTTTGTCGAAGTTTAGGTGTTTGTATCAATGTTCTTAAAGAGCTTCCTAAGAAAGATTTAAATGAACTATAAACAAGATTGTTAATCTATGGGAGATAAATTCCTATGCTAAGAAATCAAATACTGAAAGCAGAAAATCTATGGATAAGAAATTGAATGCATGAAACAGTAATATATTGTGAAGACTTTAACTCGCTAAAGACAATAAAAATTATACTATGGAATTGAATGCTGGAATTATAACATATATATTCTAAAGTAATGAAAGCTTGATCTTTAATCTTACTGTAAATTGAATGCAGAAACTCGAAGTCTGATCTAATATAATTTAAGTCTAAAGCTAATTTCAGAATGTCGTTATCTAATGCTACAATCTTTAATCAAATCATGTAACCAATAAATACTGAAAGAAATCAATCTCTATAAACAGTTCTAATAATGAAACGAATACATAGGCTGAATATCTAGATCGTTGCTTCAGAATTAAATGCAAGTATATAGAGAAATGGGTGTTAATTATGCCTTGACGGAATGCTGCTACATGACTACAGACACATCATTATCATACTACATAATGCGTTGTAATGAACTACGGAATCAAAAGTGATCAACCACTACAGAAATTAAATCGTGTTATCTAAACATCATTTAGAATATTCTCATCTGCAATATAAATTCAATCAATGCACAACACATAATGAGAAATACATGTACTGCAAGATCTCCTGACTTACGTGTTGGAGGGGCCCTCTCCAACCCGTACTCGGGAGTGAAAAGAACTTATAAACGCTGAATCGTAGATAACATCAAATATTTATTTAAAATAGAAACTTCATCATTTAAAAACCAGGTCTGTAACACAACTATCTTGATAGTCTGAAACTAAAACAATAATTCTTCAAAATAGTAGCAAGGGCCTCTCGCTACCTGAGAGGTCCATATTTATAAAATCCTAATGCTTAACCTAACAAAAATGTCTAACTTCCGATTGTCTTTGAACAAGAGTTTGTTCTATATATATCAGGAAAAAGGTGCTGAGTTTGGTGAGATTCTTCTAGTTCCCCACTTGATTCACGCATCATCCTTTAGTATACCTACACCAACTCATTCAACCTAGTTTTTCATGCAATTAGCTCATAGAAACGCTTTTTAGAACATAATATAATTAATCTTTTAAACACTTCATTAAATAATTAAGGAAAATAATTTTCCCACTAACGAGTGTATCTTTACAACGTTTCTTGTATTTTACTGGTGGGAAAAGGAACTATCCGATACCTGAAATGGGGACTCATCATCTCCCCCATGCTTGAAGGATTCACCCATCCTTGGGTGACATGTTATTCTCTCTGATGATGTCTCTGATGTCCCATGCTGCCACCTTGGGGGTCCCTACCTGTCTGTGGTAGGCCATACTTTCAACTTCCTTGATCCATGCCCTCCTTTCTTCTTTCTCATTGACCCGTTCCTTAATGACTGGAGGAAGAAAGAATGGGGGGTTTAGCCTCATCCCTATCCACCTAAGTTGATTCTTTATCAATGACTCCTTATAGAGCTTGGCTTTTGCGAGAGCATTTTCTAATCTGGTTGGGGAGTGAAGCTCTTTTATTTTCAGGTCATTTGCCACCCTGCGCCATCTCTCATCAATAGACTCCTGAAATTACCTATGTGTGCTCTGGAGAGTAAGATCGAAGTGAACCACAACCCCCTGCTGTTTCTCAAGGAGAATTGGGATTAGTTCCTCATCTATAGTGAGAATTCTATGGTCATAGATTATCCTTTCAGGGTGAGATGCTTCTACCCTGATCCATAATGGGGTCTGCCATTTTGCTGCCACATAAATGTGGTAGTCCTGAGCTCGTTCAATTTCGTTGTTCATCCAAGAACATAATGCCCTTAATTGGAAATCTCCCATGTAAGGGTTTGGGGACCAGTTGGACGAGCTAGGAGCTATAAAATTGTGCAGGAAAAAATCACTGAGCTGGTCCTTTTCCGACTCTGTGGCTTTGAGAGATGCATCCACAAAATCCCTAGTTGTTTTGATTTCTATTGGGAATCCCTGTGCCAACCTTTGGAGCTGGAATTTACCCCACTTCTCTTGAAGGTCAATTGCATATATTGCTGAAGGTGGCTTATTCTCTGTTATTTTTTCAGAATTTACTTCAATCTGATCTAGGATCTTAATTGAGAGAACAACATATCTACAGCATATCAATCATGGACACAATAATGCAAGCACACAAGAGACACAGATTTTACTTGGGGAAAACCATAAAGGTGAAAAACCCCAATAACTTCCTCAGAGATAGATAGAGCAATGATACAACCCAAGCATAAGAGATAGACATCTCCTTGCAGCATCTTCTCCTCCTCCACAAGTGCGCCACTCTCCCAAGAGTGTGAGAGAGAATAGAATGATCAAATAGAGTGCCTCCCGCACTCTATTTATACTTGACTTGACTTGCCTAATAACCTTTACTAGGTCGGCCTCAACTTAACCACATAACACAATGCTGACTAGGCCGACACCCAATAGGGTGGTATAATAACCCTTTGACCCACATGGCCGACCCCCACTAGGGTAGTCTAATAACCCTTCGACCCACATGACTTATACAGGGCCGACCCCAACAAGGTGGTCTAATAACCCATCAAGTATAAGTTACGACACTTACAATATAAATGACGACACTTCCGTATAGAGGAATAATAACATCTCTATAGGAATACAAACACTTCCATATAGAGGAATAATACCATCTCTATAGGAGTACAATATACATATATGAAATACATGGGTGAAATACATTCCGAAGTTACATATACATCAACACTCCCTCTTAACTAGGAAGGTATTTCTTGACATAGGTCTTCTAGCACAAGTCTTCTTCTCTAGATCATCATCACTGGATAATTGTCATCGAGTCATCGTCATCGTCACTGCTGCTGCTATCTCAATCAATTTCTGAATCTACCCGTCATAGGAAGTTCTACAGAGCTAGTCCTTTTTCATACTGGATGTAGGCCCACCACCTATAGGTCTTCATCATCACTGGCCATACTGTGGAATCCTTAAGACTTATTACATGATTCAACAAAACCTCGAAAGAGCATCCCAGGACTGATTACGAGCACATAGATCAACCTATCGGATCTCCCAGGACCTTTTACATGCTACTGCACAACCTATCCACAGCCACGGAGTATCATCCTGATACTCATAATCATATTGATCATCGTCCATGAAGCACAGTCCAGATGCACACAACACAACACTTACACTCACCGGCATGGAAAGACTTTCCTCTGACCATCCGGGAAAGGCTTAGCATTCACATCAACGCACATGGGAGAACACATCTACCACCATGTCAGAAAGGCTTTGCACTTACATCAATGCACATGGGAGAACACATCTACCACCATGTTGGAAAGGCTCTGCACTTACATCAACGCACATGGGAGAACACATCTACCACCATGTTGGAAAGGCTCTGCACTTACATCAATGCACATGGGAGAACATATATACCACCATGTCGAAAAGGCTCTGCACTTACATCAACGCACATGGGAGAACACATCTACCACCATGTCGGAAAGGCTCTGCACTTACATCAATGCACATGGGAGAGCACATCTACCACCATGTTGGAAAGGCTCTGCACTTACATCAGCGCACATGGGAGAACACATCTACCACCATGTCAGAAAGGCTCTTCACTTACATCAACACACATGGGAGAACACATCTACCACCATGTCGGAAAGGCACTGTGCATCTGTGTCTTTGGAACTTATCACACATAATCCAACTGATTATGTAATGTATCCACCTGATACATATGATCATCCTGATCATCATCATAGCATCATCCTGATGCATATCATCTAGAGTATTGTCCTGATACTCATCACTGCATCGTCCTGATGCATATCTGGAGCAACATCCTGAAGCTCGTCATCCATGATCATCTTGATGATATTATGCATCCGCTTGATGCATACATAGTATCTGCCTAATACATATCATCATACATGATCTACCTAATCATACAATGTATCCACCTGATACATATACAAATACATGATCCACTTGATCATACCTGATACATATCCACATACATGATCTACTTTATCATACAATGTATCCACCTGATACATCTACAGATAAATACACATGATCCAACTGATCATATCTAGCATCCAACATGATGTGTACATAGATATACATATAAATGATCCAACTGATCATATCCAGCATCCACCTGATGCATATACAGAGCAGTAACTGGAGCATCGTACTGATGCTCATCATCCAACGCTTACATCCACAGCCATGTGAAGCATCCCCCTTCCAACATGCTTGGAATGGCTTCAACAAATGTGTCTATCACTTCTTCCTTGAAGTGTCGTCAATCTGAAGAACACCAAGCCTCTCTCTGAAGTACTCGAACTTCACTCTGGCTAGTGGCTTCGTAAGCACATCTGCAATTTTCTCATCCGTCGCAACATACAAGAGCTTAATTTCTCCCCTCTGCACCATATCCTTGATATAGTGATATTTGATCTCAATGTGTTTCAACCTGTCGTGGAACACCGAATTCTCAGACAGCTTCACACAACTCTGGTTGTCACAAAAGATACCAGTAGCCTCCAGCGGGAGATCAAATAACTAAGACAGTAGCTTCCAAAGCCATACTGCCTCACAACTAGCTGAACAAGCTGCAACATGCTCTGCTTCAACTGTACTCAGTGCTACGTAGGACTGCTTCCTGCTAAACCAAGAGATCACACCTAATCCCATACTGAAGTAGCACCCAGAAGTGCTCTTCCTATCTGCAGCACTCCCTGCCCAATCTAAATCAACATAAACCTGGAGGTTAAACTTTTGATTCGCATCATACTTGAGCCCATAATCAACTGTACCCTTCAGGTACCTCAGAATATGCTTTACAGCAACTAGGTGAACACTCTTTGGATCCGTCAGGAACTGGCTCAATGTGTTCACTGCAAAGCAAATATCTGGTCTCGTGTTAGTTAGGTACATCAAGGACCCAATCATCTAACGATACATCATGACATCAACCGGATCAGATGAAGCCCTGCACAGAAGCTTCAGGTTCGATTCCATAGGTGTGGCCATGTCCTTGCAGTCCATCATCCCGAACCTCTTCAAGATCTCTACTACAAACTTCCCTTGTCCAAGGAAGATTCCATCTACACTCTGCCACACCTCCATACCTAGAAAGTAGTGCATCATCCACAAGTTCTTCATCTCGAACTTGGAAGAAAGCTTCCGCTGCGTGTCAGAAATCAATCTATCTTCACCTATAATAAACAGGTCATCCATATACAAAAGTAGTATCACTGGATTTCCTTCCTCAACCTTGTAGTAAAGGTTGGAATCCTCTTTACTCTTGGTAAAGCCCAAATTGGATAGGAAGTTTTCTATCCTACCATACCAAGTTTTGCACATATATGACTCCTTGTCATGTGTCTTAGAACCAAGTGGCTGCTCCACATACACTTCTTCTTCAACTACACCATTCAAGAAAGTTGTCTTGAAATCCATCTGGTGTATCTTCCATTTCATCACTGCAGCCAGAGCAAGTACGGATCTAATGGAGGTGTATCTGGCTACAGGAGCAAAAGTCTCTATGCTAACACCTGCAGTATGCTTGATCTTGTAGATCCTCTTGGAAGTCACTACAAACTCCCCTTTAGGTCTTGCGACTGCATCCCAAACATCTTCATGATCGACTAGTACTCCTCGATCATGGAATTCTTCCTAGATCCTGGGAACTTCAATATCTTCAATATTTTCAATAGATAACTTTGTTGTTGAACAAGTGTTGTAGTCCTTCTTTTGTAGGTGATGGTATACGATCTTTCCTACACAACAAGTTAAATTGCATGATTATAAAACATCTCATAGTTTTCAGAACAAATTCTTACACATAAAGAAATATGTCATACAGTCATGCAATTATCTTAGCCAATGCTTCAATACAACATTTATCCATATCCCGTAACTTTCTAGATGCCTTCCAATCTCTACCAAAACATTGTTAAGAATGTGCACAACTCCCAACATGTCAGCAAAGAGGTTTCATTCTAGATAAGTAGCAATGGAATGTTGTAAAGTGCCATAGGCCACTTACCCATGTATATTAGTAGTATACTGTTCATCAATGCAACTATTCTAATATGCATAATACACAACCTAATTCTAGGAACATGAGTATATACATTATTGAACAGTATTATTTAAACAATAAAATATGCAAGGAATGATAATTCAAATACTTATCTTTGTTTGTTTGTTGGGTTGAATACCTCTCAGTCTTTGCTTCTTTTCTGCAAATCCATTCTAATGTGAGAAGTGGTCAAATCCCTCTGAATATCTACATCCTTGCAGAAACTACTCAAGTGTGCTCCTTCTTGATCTTTGCTTCCTTGCAGGAACAACTGGAGTGTGCTCCCTCTTGATCTTTGCTTCCTGGATTACCTTTCCTTGAACTTATATCCATCACTATGCATGCTTATTAGTATCATCATTGTGTTATACTCGAGGTCTCATTCATAATCACACATTTATTAGTATAATCTTAGTACTATAAAAACACAATAATCTTAAATATGTGTAGTCATGATCATTTCAAACACAGATAATAAACATTAGTATTCAAGGTTTCAGGGAAGTCTTCTTTTACTCATGCATATTCTTATTTGATCATAGGACTCTTCTGGTTAGTTAAATCATCAATCAAGATAAGAGACATAAAATGCATAAACCCTTGATTACTTACATTTCTAACTTTATGAATAAACATAACTAATCATACCAAGTATACTTATATAAGGGATCCTAACACAAGTTAGGATTCTAACTTGATATAAGAAAAACATACCTGGATTGGTATGTTAGCTATTTATGTCTAACATGCCCACATGATGTCTTCTTGTTCTCTTCAATGACTTGTGCTAGTAACCTGCATATCTCATAGGTTAACCATTATAGAACCAAATTATACATACCTCGCAAATAGATCTTCTAAGTGATTCATGACAATGGATGAATCTTTGTCCTCATGTCATCATGATCATATGTTCTTGAACTAGAACATGATTTGTCTTTCTTGGTGTACCTTCATGTTAGCAGACAACATAAACCTCATAAAACACCATAATGCATTAGTACAATCATAAGTGTCAACACCCTAATCAATGAATATCTTCTATCATGCATTCATAATTTTATTAAGGTGATACGACAAGTCTAAATTTAATCAATATTGTACTAACTGTAATAACATGAAGACAAACATACCATAATATTAATCATGAACAAATCTCGAAACATACTTGGATGAGTCATACCTGTCGAGATTGCTTGTAATAGCCTCATCTTCCTTTGAAACAGGAACTTCTTCACTTATGCAGGTGACCAATCCATTCTCTTCTAGGATTAACCCAATCTACTTGATTTGCAGGAACTAGATCTGGAGCTGGATTAGGGTTTGTCAGAGAAACCCTAAAAATTCAAACTTTGAATTTCAAACTTTCGAAAGGATAGAAATATGCACCTTGATGAGCTGATCAAGCTGGTATACTCATAATTTAAAAATTGCAAAGTTTCACCCCTCAAATTTGCCTTTGAAACTTTCGGATTCACTTGACATGACCCCAAACTAGGGTTTGATAAAGCCCATCCTTCTGCCCAATCAAAAGGTTCGATCCAAAGCTCCAAGCTTCTATTTTTCTGAGGTGCTTCCAGCCATGGTCACAGATTTCAAAAATTTCCATTTTTGCAGAAGCCCTAATTTTCCACTTTTCCGATCAAAGTCCTGACCTAGGGTCTGATCAAGCCCGGCGTTTTGCCAAACCAAAAATTCTGATCTTGGTCTCTAAATTTAGATTTTGATGAGTAGCATTCAGCCGTAGAATTCTATTACACAAATTCCAACTTTCTCCGAAACCCTAAATTTCAGAAGCCATGAATGAAGGTGCTCAAAAATAATTCTGTTTTGACAAAAATATGTACCTGATTGTTTTTGGTGTAACTCTGAAATTTTCAATCCGCAGGCTCTAAAACATTTTCTTGTGATAGCCCAACCTGTCATCTTTCCAACCCCATAGTTCTGACCTCAAATGGATTCTATGAGAGAGATTTATTCCAAGTGTTGCAACGTGACCTGTTTATGGGATAAAATAGGAGAGCGAACTTGTACTGCGTGCCACGTGTCATTGGTTCAGTTTCAGCCTCTGAAAACGTTACCTGAGAAAGTAAAGTCTGTGCACTACCTGTCACATTTTACTAAATTTCATTTGGAGCTTCCTAGCCCAAGTTATGACCTTTTTTCCAAGGTCACCTGTTTATGACTCAGATCTGGAAGAGGTAGAAACCCTATATTGTAGAGATCATAAAACACAAAGTACAACAAATTAGAAGTTGTCCTTTGGTGAAAAGGTACATGGGGATATTATCTTAGACCTTTAGAAGTTTTAGATCCAAAAATGTTTCCCAAATGGATTTATAGCGAAAGTTCTACGATGCCTGGTTTTTTCTATATCAATCCCAAGCATCGCAAGTGCAACAAGTGTCATACATGCCATACCATGCCTTCTTTCAGGCTATCTCTGATACCATGTTAATTTTTCAGAATTTACTTCAATTTGATCTAGAATCTTAACTGAGAGAACAACATGTACAACATATCTACAGCATATCAATCATGGACAAAATAATGCAAGCACACAAGAGACACAGAGTTTACTTGGGGAAAACCATAAAGGTGAAAAACCCCAATAAGTTTCTTAGGGATAGATAGAGCAATGATACAACTCAATCATAAGAGATAGACATCTCCTAGCAGCAGCTTCTCCTCCTCCACAAGTGTGCCACTCTCCTGAGAGTGTGAGAGAGAATAGAATGATCAAATAGAGTGCCTCCCACACTCTATTTATACTTGACTTGACTTGCCTAATAACCTTTACTAGGTCGACCTCAACTTAACCACATAACACAATGCTGACTGGGCCGACACCCAATAGGGTGGTATAATAACCCTTTGACCCACATGGCCGACCCCCACTAGGGTGGTCTAATAACCCTTCGACCCACATGACTTATACAGGGCTGACCCCAACAAGGTGGTCTAATAACCCATCAAGTATAAGTTACGACACTTACAATATAAATGACGACACTTCCGTATAGAGGAATAATAACATCTCTATAGGAATACAAACACTTCCGTATAGAGGAATAATACCATCTCTATAGGAGTACAATATACATATATGAAATACATGGGTGAAATACATTCCGAAGTTACATATACATCAACACTCTCCAATAGTTTACTGTATACTTCAGTGGTAGTAGCCAAGACATGCTTCAGTTGAACAATTTCCTGGTCCTTTTTGGCTAGTTCCCCTTGTGCCTCAGCCAACTTTTCTTGAAGTACTGAATTTTTCTGCTCTACCAGTCTTGCTCCCCTACATGATGCATTCTTAGAATTTGTGTCTTCTCGGATGAGAACGGGGGTGTTGTTTGGCTTCCTGATCCAATTTTTAATGCCGCCAGATCCTTTCTAAGCTCCTCTAATTATGCCCGTGCCTTAGCCAGCTGATTGACAACCCTAGGGTTTTCATTATGCTAAGGAGGGTCCCTCTGGGGGTTGAATTTCTCTTTTGGTTCATTTCGTTCATCTTCCTCCTCCTGTTCTTCCTGTTCATCCCACTCCTCTTCTGTAGTGGGGTCCCTCTAATCTACCCACTGATCATCATCTCCATACGATACATTTTGAACTATGGGACTGGGTTCCCTACTCTTTTCCTTGTTTATTCGGATTCAGGATGCTTGGGTGAATCTCTTACTCCTTCTCTTCGGCTCTTGATTATTGGCAGGAATATCTGGGTTTGCCTTGGGGGAGTCCTCTCTTGAATGTTTGATTTTCACCACGGTCTCTGCCACATGGTCCAGGTCAATCTTCCTTTTCACTCCTGATGTAGAGGCGGCATTGTTCATTGCTCCTGGTGGTATGCCAGTTGTGGGTGTACTTTTCATCCTTTGAACATCTTCAGCGGATACCAGCACGAATTCTTCCCATGAAAGATTTGGTATCTGCGCCTTTAATTCCTCGCAAACGATTAACTTGATTAGCCCATGATGGGCCAAGGCATCCTCCTTACCTTTAGCCACCTTTTTGCTCATTTCTGCTAGGGATTGGAGCAGGTAATATGGAATACTAATGTTGTTGTTTGGTGGATGATGGGTCCTGTGTCTTAACAACTCTAGAATCCGAAAATGAAAGATGGGAACATAGCTTAACCTACCAGAGCATGCGATGTGCTTCTGAACGATTGCAGCTACATCCTCCCATGGCACTAGCATGGAGAGTCTTTTGACTCCATTTTTGTCTTCGTCATAGACTTCTCCTTGCTCGAAGAATGTTTTTTTTTCTTCATGGTTTACCTCCCTGTCATCCCTGCTCCAATACAAACCTCTCTATAGACCAGTGAATTTGGCAATCACCTCCTCATCCAACTTTATACATAACCCCTTCACTCGGGTGACGTACTGTTCATCCTTGATATGTTTAAAAATTTTCGCAAACTCCAGAGCCACCCTTGTATTGTACCCTTTCAGTCCTAGGATGAAAGGCATCCAGCATGCACTGCGGATGGTTGTTAATATTCGCAGGTTCTGGTAGATGTCATTGTGCTCCTCTGGTTCACTTTTCTTGAATCCTTTCGTCATCTTAAAATATCTTCTCCAATCGACAAAAACAAAATTTGATTGTGTCTTTTACCTCACTGGTCTAGACTAACTATAGGCTTGGGGCCGGATTGCTTGCTGCGTGACACACTCACTTCTGATGGCTGACTTTCGGGAAGTGCTGAGATGTTTTTGACGATCATGCAGCTTTACTTAACTGTCCTTCTGCACTTATCCTTATCATTCTTCACTGTACTTGCTGATTGATCCATTCCCTTTCATGATCAAGCTCTTATTTCGTTTTATGCTTGTACTTTGCACTTCTTCTTCGATTATTGCGAAGTATGGTGGTTATATGCGGATTCATCATTTGTCAAAATGACGGGTATCTGCAATCATGATTTTGTAATCTGAACCTTTCCCCCCGACTTTATCGTAAAGTTGTCCTCAGCTTTTAAAATATAACCGTTTTGGGGAAAATGATTTGACCTTAAGAATAAAATGAAAATGTTCAGAGATTACCTTGCTATATTTTTGTTAGCGTACTTGAGTTCATGATCATTGCTGATTTGTATGCATGCTAGATGCTGTAGTTGATTTGGTGTAATTCGTAGTAATAGTTGGCATGTCAGTAGTTATGTGCGTTTTGTATTTTCTTTTTTGGTGCCATTTCTGATTTGACTTTGATAATGCTTTGTATGAATTTGATTGCTAGTTTCTTGGGATGAATGTCTAGCTTGCTTGAATAAATGGCAGCCTCGCTTGAATTAATTGCAGGCTCTCTTGAAGTAGGGTCAGGCTCTCGTGATCATATGGTAGAGTTGATTGAAGAGTGCGCTTGGATTTTCCTGTAGTGGTAGATAATTTTGCTGGCTCTCTTGAATGTATATCTAGCTCGCTTGATTGCTGAAAATGTTTGAGAATTTTCAGGCTCGCTTGAATTGTGTTTGATATTTCTCTTTGGATTAGTAATGCTAGATCTTCATAGTTATATACGTGGCCCTGTTATTTGGCTTGCTATTTTCTCTATCAATTTTTATTTTTTTTTTCTCTTTTTTTTCATTTTTCATTTTTGTTTTTTTTCATTCAATTTTTCAATGCTTTTTCATATTTTCTATCAGCATGAGTTGTTGGTAGAGTACCTGCGTAAACTCTTCTTTTGATTGTAGTTTCTTGTAAAGTTTGAGTCGATGTCCATTCACTATCATGGGAAACTGTTGTTCATCTATTGTAATAATCTTGACTGCTCCATTTTCATAGATGTGCCCAATGATGTAAGGTCCTAGTCATCTGGTAGTTAATTTTCCCTTGAATGTGTGAAACCTGGAATCATAGAGTAGTGCCTAGTCACCTTCCTTGAACTTCTTATCTTTTAGGTGCTTGTCATGCCACTTCTTTCTTTTTTGTTCGATGATTTCAGTGTGAGCCGGTGCTTGTTGGCATTGCTCATCTAGTTGATTCAATTTTAGCATGCGTTCTTGTTGTATTTCTGACAATTCCATGTTTAACTTTGTTGCAATTCTTAGTGTTTTTATTTCGAATTCAATTAGCAGCATGACTTTCTTCCCATATACTAATTCATAAGGTGTGAATCTTGTTGTTTTCTTCCATGTGGTGTTATAGGCCCAAACTGCCTCACTTAATCTGTCAGCCCAATCTCTTTTGTGGAGTTGGACTGTCTTTGTAAGAATCCTTTCTAATTCTCTGTTGGTGACCTCTGCTTGACCATTTCCTTGAGGGTGATATGAAGAGGACTGTCTATGTTTAACCTTATTCTTTTTCAGTAGGTCCTCTATTAAGTTGGATGTAAATTGTGGTCCTTGATCAGAAACTAGTTCCCTTGGAACACCAAACCTTCGGAAGATTTGCACCATGAAGAATTTTGCTACATTGTTTTCATTTGCTGCAGCAGGTGCTGCTACCTCTGTCCATTTTGTAAGGTAATATATGCATACTAGAATGTATCTCTTTTGATTTGATGGTGGGTTGATGGGAACAACGAAGTCAAATCCCCATTTATCGAATGGTTCTAAGGAGATTTGTGGATGAAGAGGCATTTCTTCTTTTTGTGTAGGCTTCCCCATTCTTTGATAGTCGTCATAGTGGGACACATACTCATAAGCATCTTTGTGGAGTGTTGGCCAATAATACCCTGTATGCAAGATTTTGTAGGCTGTCCTCTTTGCAGCATAGTGTCCTCCACAGGGTTCATTGTGAGTGGCATGCATTATGTCATGTACTTCATCTTCCCTAATGCACCTTCTAAGTATTTGATCTGGTCCCTGTTTAAAAAGCATGCCCTCTATCCATGTGTATGTGGCAATTTGCCTTATTACTTTTGTCTTTTCTTTATAACTGTAACGTTCTGGAAACTTCTTGGATACTAAATAGTTTGCTATGTCAGCAAACCATGGGCTTCTCGTTGATATGGAAAAAAGGTTCTCATAAGGGAAGTTATCTTTAACCAATTCATTATCTTTCCCATGTGTGACTCTTGACAAAAATTCGGCTACAACATTATGCTTTCCTAGTTTATCTATTATGGTAATGTCAAATTCTTTTAGAAGTAGCATCCATCTAATAATTCTTGCACTAAGATTAGGCTTGTTCATAAGATATCTGATTGCTGACTGGTCAGTGTGGATAAAACTTTGGTATCCTGTGATGTAATGCCTGAATTTATTGATTGCATGTATGACTACTAAAAATTCCTTCTCTGTGACTGTGTAGTTGAGTTCTTCCCCAGCCAAATTTTTGCTTATATAGTAGTATATGGCATAAGGTTTCTTGTATCGTTCTTGTCCAAGCGCATATCTGATGGATTTATCTGATGCATCTATGTGGATGTGAAATGGAATTTCCCAGTTTGTTCCTTGGAGTACTGGTGCTGTGATTGTTTTGTCCTTAAGATTTTCGAATGTTGTCATGCAATTGCTTGTCCATATGAACTCATTGTATTTTGTGAGAAGTGCAAACATTGGGGAAACAATTCTGCTGGAATTTTCGATAAACCTTCTGTAGTATCCTATTTGTCTAAGGAAACTTCTTACATCCCATTGTTTGATAGGTGGTGGTAGCGTTTTGATTACTGAGACTTTTGCTTGATCAACCTCTATCCCCCTCTGTGATATATGATGTCCTAGAACGATGCCTTCTTCCATTAACATCCTGCATTTGTCATTGCTTAGGCACAAGCTCATCTCAATACATTTTATTAATACTAATTCAAGATTGTTCAATGCCTGCTCAAAGTTTTGTCCATAGGGTGTGAAATCATCCATGAAGACTTCCATTTTGTCATTTATAAAATCAGAGAAAATACTCAATATGGCTCTTTGAAATGTTGTTGGGGCATTACATAAACCAAAGGGTAGGATCCTGTAGGCATAAGTTCCCCATGGGCATGTAAAGGTTGTCTTATCTTGATCAGCTGGGTGTATTAAAATTTGGTTGTACCCATTGAAACCGTCTAAGAATGAAAAATACTTGTTTCCAGATAACGTATGTAGCACCTGATCTATAAATGGAAGAGGAAAGTGATATTTCTTGGTTTCTTTATTCAGCTCTCTGTAGTCCACACAAATTCTCCATTTGCATCCTTTTTTAGGTACTATAACTAGTGGTGAGACCACTCATTGTCAGATATTGGGTAGATGAACCCTGCATCTAATAAATTTTGTAGTTCCACTTTGACTATGTCTTTCAATGCAGGTTTTAGCCTTCTTTGTAGTTTCCTAATAGGAGTAGAACCTTCTTTGATGTAAATGTAGTGTTTGCAGATATCAGGATGTATTCCTTTCATGTCTGCATATGCCCATGCAAATGCTTTACTTTGTTCTTCTAGTATCTTTATCAATTTCTTTTCTTTCTCTTGTTTCAAATTGGAATTTATGTTGACTATTTTGCCAGGTAGAATTTCCACGATTTTTACTTTCTCAATTTGTTCTTCGAGTACTTCTATCCATAATTCATCCATGTTCTGTTTTGAACTATCACCTGTTTCTGTGGAAAAAAATTATTGAATAACATGATTGTTAGAAGATATATTTTGTATAAATGTATCTATATGGCCATCTTCGTCTATTGCTTTTAGTGATAGTGCAACATCAATTGTTAGGATAGGTCGGAGGTTGTGATTTGGTGTGTTCTGGTAATCATTAGTCCAATTTTGATATTCTAACTCTAAAGATTTCATTGCTGGTGGGGAGATTGTGATTTTCTTCCTGGCATGTCCACTCATGATAGTCATATTTCTTGATCGGCAACCTATGTAAGAATCCGCAGTTGCTAACCAAGGTCTACCTAATATAATTGGATAAACACTAAGTTTGCTTTTGACTTCAATTATTATGAAATCAGCTGGGTACTCCCAGGATTCAATATTGATCATAATGTCTTCTAGCATCCCTTCGGGTTTCATAGTGGATGTGTCTGTTGGTTGGAGTACTGTTGTGGTTGGTCTGACCATTGATTGGAGTCCCAGGTATAGCATGGTTTCCTTAGTCATGACATTGATCGCAACTCCCAAATCTATTAATCTTTTATTTATTTGCTTGTTATTGATGGTGACATTTATGCCAGGACTACTAGGATCAATATATTTAGGGTTTATTATGACACCCAGCATTAAATCGACCAATTGTCCCACTACATTTATGGTTGGTGGGTCGCGTTTCCTCCTTCCAGGTTTCTTTAGGCAATTTTCCCTAATAAATTTGTTGTAGATGGGCACATCCCTTATGGCTTGTAAAGTCAGGATTTTGATGTTTAAGTGCTTGAATTCGTTTAAAATTGTATTCTCTTCCTCTTCTTTCGTACTTCGTACCAGTTTTTCTAGAAATGGAGGGTTTCTGTTTCGTGGGAGTGGTTGGGTTTCGTCCTCAGGAGGGTCCAATTCATTTGGATGCTGAACATAGGGTTCTGATGTTTGTTCTTGAGCTTCAGGTTGTTGGATATTGTGTGGGGATGTATTCTGCAACATTTTTCCAGATCACAGGTTTATTTTGTTTATTTCTATGGTGTCTACAACATAGGTAGGGAATTGTGTGATATCAACATTATATGTCTGTTGCTGCTATGGAGGTCTGTTATTATTAGGATTTGGGATTGGTTGGGGTAGAATGGGTGGAGGTCTGGGGGGTGGCTGAGGTTGTGGGGGTGGCATAATAAGTGGTTGTTGTAACGGGGCCCTCCAATTTGATGGATGGGGGTATTGATTTGCATAATTTGTGGTGGATGGAGGAAAAGTTGGGGGGTATTGGGGGTAATATGGTGGGTAATACGATTGTTGGTAGGATGGTTGATATGTTTGTTTATTCTATTGCCATTGGTTTGGATTTGGTTGTGCTTTCCATGGAGTTGGTGCAGATTTCCAATTTGGATGTCCTTGATTATAGTAGGCCTGATTGCTCGGTTGATATGGTCTAACAAAATTATTCCTCCTTTGATTTATAAAACAGAGTTGTTCTATTGCTCCTTCAGCTGCTGGGTCTTGAATAACCACCTTACATGAGGGTAAGAGGGGACACTTATCAGTGGAATGGTCATCAGTACAGAGACCACATACTTCTATGGTGTTCAAGGTGCACTACCCCTTCTCATGGTTTTTTCTACAACGAGGATAGAAAACTGCCAAGGCTTGATTAATTTCATCTTGCTTATTTTTTATATGAAGTGCATCAAGATGCATGGCCATAGATTGTAAGATGTCTGTCTTCATATCATCTAATAGGTTTCCTAAGTCATATTTTGTAAGATTGGGTCCCGAAGATGATGAAGATCCTATGGGTAGATGTGTATCTCTTGTTCCATTCTTGCTTTTCCTAGACCTAGAATGGTTCTTGAAGATCTGTAGTATTTGGTCATAATTTTTCTAAAATATGTCTCCATCTCCCAAGAGGTTTAAAATCTCAAAATTCTCCTCTTTAATTCCCCTAATAAGGACAAGTTTAAGTGATTCAGGGTCTAGGGTGCAATGGTTAGCTCAATTGTAGCTGAGCTGAAAATGTTGGGCATAGTCTTCTAAGGATTCATGGTCTCCCTGTTGCATTCTAAATATTTCATCCCTTGTATCCTTTGCTTTGCAGTAGTCCCTATACTTTTCTAGGAATGCCTGTTTCATTTGATCCCAGCTGAAAATACTATTTCCTTCTAAACTCATGAACCACCTAAGTGATAAATCTTTCAGTGTGGAGGGAAAAAGTCTTAGCTTTTGTGCATCTGTAGTATAATCAAAAGATCTACCAACTACCTCAAACTCAAACAGGAATGTGTCAGTATCTTTTGAAGTCAATCCATGGAAGTTTGGTAGATTGTTAGGGTTGATATTCTTCATTCTGGCATCTCCAAGAGGTATGCTAACGGGAAAGGTGAAAAGCTCCCTAGGTTCCTCTTCTTTGTTTTCCATCGTGGTGTTTGAGCTGGATCTGGTAGTGAAGTTGTCTTTGTTTGGATCGTATGTGGAGTTAGATTCATTTTTAGAGTGTAGAGATTCAAAATGAGAATGGTCAGAACTGTTATTACCATTGTTGCTCATGGGATGCTTCGGCAGAAAGCATCCAAACCTATCCCTTTGTCGACGAGGCATTCATTGGTAGAAAAAAAATATTTATGTTTTTGTTTTATGTGATTTTTGTTTTCTTTTTGTGATGTTTTAGGTGATGTATCCTAAAATCTTTAGCACCTCCCTGACAACGGTGCCAAAAAGTGGTGAGCTCTAAGTATGGGTGCCTAATGAGGGCAACTAGACTAGGAGATTTACTTTAATTATCAAACCAGGGGATGTACAAACTTTAGAGGCACTAGCACTATATGTGCTCTTCTAGGATAGTCTTTGTCGAAGTTTAGGTGTTTGTATCAATGTTCTTAAAGAGCTACCTAAGAAAGATTTAAATGAACTCTAAATAGGATTGTTTATCTATGGGAGAGAAATTCCTATGCTAAGAAATCAAATACTGAAAGCAGCAAATCTATGGATAAGAAATTGAATGCAGGAAACAGTAATCTATTGTGAAGACTTTAACTCACTGAAGACAATAAAAATTATACTATGGAATTGAATGCTGGAATTATAACATATCTATTCTAAAGTAATGAAAGCTTGATCTTTAATCTTACTTTAAATTGAATGCAGGAAACTCGAAGTTTGATCTAACATAATTTAAGTCTAAAGCTAATTTCGGAATGCCATTATCTAATGCTACAATATTTAATAAAATCATGTAACCAATAAATACTGAAAGAAATTAATCTCTATAAATAGTTCTAATAATGAAACGAATACATAGGTTGAATATCTAGATCACTGCTTCAGAATTAAATGCAAATATATAGAGAAATGGGTGTTAATTATGCCTTGATGGAATGCTGCTATAGGACTACAGACATAGCATTATCATACTACAGAATGCATTGTAATGAACTACAGAATCAGAAGTGATCAACCACTATAGAAATTAAATAGTGTTATCTAAACGCTATCTAGAATATTCTCATCTACAATATAAATTCAGTCAATGCACAACACACAATGAGAAATACATGTACTGTAAGATCTCCTAACTTACGTGTTGGAGGGGCCCTCTCCAACCTGTACTCAGGAGTGAAAAGAACTTATAAATGCTGAATCGTAGATAACATCAAATCTTTATTTAAAATAGAAACTTCATCATTTAAAAACCAGGTCTATAACACAACTGTCTTGATAGTTTGAAATTGAAACAATAATTCTTCAAAATAGCAGCAGGGGCCTCTCGCTACCCGAGAGGTCCATATTTATAAAATCCTAATGCTTAACCTAACAAAAATGTCTAACTGCTGATTCTCTTTGAACAAGAGTTCATTCTCTACAGATCAGGAAAAAGGCACTGAGTTTGGTGAGGTTCTTCTAGTTCCCCACTTGATTCACGCATCATCCTTTAGTGTACCTACACCTACTCATTCAACCTAGTTTTTCATGCAATTAGCTCATAGCAACGATTTTTAAAACATAATAGAAATAATCTTTTAAACACTTCATTAAATAATTAAGGCAAATAATTTTCCCACTAATGAGTGTATCTTTACAACCTTTCTTGTATTTTACTGGTGAGAAAAGGAACTATCAGATACCTTAAATGGGGACTCATCAGTAGGTATGATCTAAGGTAAGTTGAGCCATCGGATCACTCTATGTCTAAAACATATCATGACTGTCGGATTTAAGTATTTACAAATGCATGCTAATGCATACTAAAGAAACACACTTTACCTAACAGATCTATTACACAAGTTGATCTAAACTAACTCCTAAGTGTCTAAATATACTAACATCCCCCCTGTTGGCTATAAAATGTTGACCAGAGGTTTTATGAAGACCCAGGTTCTACGCGGTTACCCTAAACAAACAAAACCCCTTCACACCGACCCTTTCGGCAACAGCCTGCGAGCAGGCTGAGGTCTCACTCGAGGTGTTTCTAATGGGGCACTGCGGACTCAGATGTCCACAGTGAGTGATGAGTTGATGGCTGCGACGAAGTTCATGGTAGTGCACTAGCTGTGTGCTACGAAGGTCGGACTATGCGGCGATGGTCAACACTGCGGTCCGCACCACTACCTTCTTCCTTACTGCGAGACTTAATACTACACTGCGAACACTATCACTTGACTTTCTACACTTGGACTAAGTGCAAATGCTTAAGGAAATAAGTTGGATACCACTTATCCACTCAGTCATACACTTAACGAACTTACTACTTAATGCTCATAACACACACTTAGAATGTTACTATTGTTGAGATATTGTAACTTCAAAGAATATTATATTTGTACTTTATTATTCCGGAGATGATTCATTCCTCCGTGAAGATCTTATTGTATATCTGGAGATGTTTATTCCTCCGTCGGAATGTGGTAACTTGGGTTATTAGACTTCCCTAGTGGGGGTCGGCCCTGTATGTGTTATGTGGGTCAAAGGGTTATTAGACCACCCTAGAGGGGTCGGCCCAGTCAGTTATAATGGGGTATTTAACCTAATGGTTAAATACGAGCCTACATGTACTTGTGTAAAATACATATTAGAGTAGTGTATAAATAGAGGAGGTGTGTTCCTCATTATACACATTCACTCACTTGAGGATATCGCACTTGTGGAGGAGAGGTCTGCTATTGTGGAGGAGGAGATCATGTCTCAGGGTTTCATCTTTGTATATTGCTGGTCATCTATATTGAGGAAGCTTTGCTGGGTTTTCTACCCCATGAGGGTTTCCCAGGATAAATCTTTGTCTCTTGTGTTTATGCTGTGCTTGTTGTTTCTTCAGTGATCCTGTATATGCTATTATTGTGAAATGGAATGTAATGCTGCTATTTTCTGTCTTAGCATATTGAATTCTAACATGGTATCAGAGCTAACCTGAAGGAAGACAAGGTATGGCACTAAAGACACTTGCTTTACTTACGACAATTTGAAGGTTAGGGTTTTACATAGCAAAACCAAGTCATCGTAGCACTTTCGCTATAAATCCGTTTTTGCAAAGTTTTCGGATCTGAAATTGTTACAGGACGAAGCTACAATCTTCAGGTACCTTGTGTCCAAAGGACAACGTCTAATTCGTTGTACTTTGTGATTTATGATCTGTACAATATAGGGTTTCTGCCTCTTCCAGATCTGAGTCAAAATCAGGTGACCTTGGGAAAAAGGTCATAACTTGGGCTAGGAAGCTCCAAATGAAATTTCGTGAAGAGTGACAGGTAGTACACAGACTGTACTATCTCAGAAAACTTTTTCAGAGGCCGAAGTTGAACCAGTGACACGTGGCACTCCGTACAAGTTCGCTCTCCTGTATTATCCCATAAACAGGTCACGTTGCGACACTTGACATAGCTATCTCTCAGAGAATCCAATTGAGGTAAGACCTATCAGGATGGAAAGATAACAGGCCGAGCTATCTCAGAAAACGTTTTGAGAGGCCGAAGGTCAAACAGTGACACGTGGCACGCTGTACAAGTTCACTCTCCTGTATTTTCCCAAAACAGGTCACGTTGCGACATTTGGCATAACTCTCTCTCAGAACATCCAATTGAGGTCAGACCTGTCAGGATGGAAATCTAACAGGTCAGGCTATCTCAGAAAACGTTTTCAGACCCTGTGGATCAAAAATTTCGGAGTTACACCAGAAACAATCAGGTACATATTTCTGTCAAAACAGAATTATTTTTTGGTACCTTCATTCATGGCTTCCGGAATTTAGGGCTTTGAAGAAAGTTGGAATTTTTGTAATCGGAGACCACGGCTGGATGCTACTCATCAAAATAGAAATTTAGAGACCAAGATCAGAATTTTTGGTTGGGCATAAGGCCGGGCTTGATTAGACCCTAGTTCGGGACTTTGATCAGAAAAGTGGAAAATTAGGGCTTCTGTAAAAATGGGAATTTTTGAAACCTGTGACCACGGCTGGAAGCTCCTCATAAAAATAGAAGCTTAGAGCTTTGGATCAAACCTTTTGATGGGGAAAAAGAGTGGGCTTCATCAAACCCCAGTTCAGGGTCACGTCCAGTGAATCCGAAAGTTTCAAAGGCAAAATTGAGGAGTAAAACTTTGCAGTTTTCAAATTCTGAATATACCAGTTTGATCAGCTCATCAAGACACATATTTCTATCCTTTCGGAAGTTTGAAATTCAAAGTTTGAATTTTTTGGGTTTCTCTGACAAACCCATATCCAGCTCCAGGTCCAGTTCTTGCAAATCAAGTGGATTGGGTTAATCCTAGAAGAAGATGGATTGGTCACCTGCATAAGTGAAGAAGTTCCTGTCTCAGAGGGAGATGAGGATAAGGCCTTACATAAGAAGAATACAAGCGATCTCGACAGGTATGACTCATCGAGGTATGTTTCGATATTTGTCAATGATTAAGTTTATGGTATGTTTGTCTTCAGGTTATTACAGTTAGTACAATTTTGATTTTAGATTTGTCGTATAACCTTAACAAAATTATGAATGCATGATAGAAGATATTCATTGGTTAGGGTGTTGACACTTATGATTGTACTAATGCATTATGATGTTGTGTGAGGTTGATGTTGTCTGCTAACAAGATACAGGTACATCACAAAAGACAAATCAGGTTCCATGACCATGAAAACATGAAGACAAAGATTCATCCATAATCTTTGTTCTACTTACGAGGTATGTATGACTTTGTTATATTATGCTTAACCTATGAGACATGCAGGTTCTAGCTCAGGATCTCTAAATCATTGAAGAGATTGTTTAGGTGTGTTGTACATAACCAATTAGGTATACTAATCCAGGTATGTTTCCCATGAATCTTACCTTGTGTTAGGATCCCTTATATAAGTATACTTGGAATGATTGGTTATGCTTATTCATAAAGTTAGTAATCAAGGGATTATGCATATTATATCTTTTATCTTGATTGATGATATGCATGAGTAAAAGAAGACTTACTTGAAACCCTGAATACTAATGATCATGACTATACATATTCAACATTATTTAGAATTAGAATGTTTTGAGAATATACTAATGAATGAATGTTTGTGTATGAGATCATGAGGATGACACTAGTGCACACTTGAGCATGCACAGTGGTACAGAATGAATAGAAGTTCAAAGGACATATAGAAGATCAAGTGGGAGGCAACCACACAAACATAAAAGATAAGTATTTGAGTTGTTATTTGAAATAGTAAATGATATTTCTTGTATGCATATTTGTATTCCTAGAACATATCATGCTGAGTGCAAACATTCATAGAGCATTGAACATTATACTACTAATATGCATATGATTGGTAAGTTGGACAAACATTCCATTGTTGTTTGTCTAGAATGAAACCTCTTTGCTGACATGCTGAGAGCTGTGCACACTCTCGATAGTATGTTCTGGTAGAGATGGAAGGCATCTAGATAGCCACTGTATGCATACAGGATATGGGAAAGTGTTGTGCCAAAGTATTGGTCAAGATAGTTGCATAACTATGTAAATGATATCTGTATGCATAATAGGTTATCATGATTTCATGATTATGAAGGATTACTAATCATGTACTTAATTTTGTTTTGTAGGAAAGATCATGAAGAATAATGAACACCGAACAAGTGATGGATGTTCAACAAGAAGATTTACAAATCAAACAAAATATAGAAGGCTTGTGGCTAGAAGATTCTCTTAGAAAGAGGAAGAGAATCATGATGAGATGTTTGCTCCAAGTGGCTAGATAAGACCATTCTCTTAATGGTGTAATTAAAGAAGAAGTGTGAATCAGGTTCTGTATGGGTTCCCAGGATCGATAGTATATTGATGAGAATACATGTGGGGATTGTATCATCCTTGAACACTTGTTCTAAAGTGAGCTGTAGACAGGTGTCTCCGAGAAAGAAAAGGGGATTGGATCATCCCTGGACTTTCAGTCCTAAAGAGAGCCGTAGACGTGAGGTCTCCGAGAATGAAGTCCTTAGTGGACAGTTGAGGGGATTGGATCATCCCTGGACTTTCAGTCCTAAAGAGAGCCGTAGACTTGAGGTCTCCGAGAATGAAGTCCTGAGTGGACAGTTGAGGGGATTGGATCATCCTTGGACTTTCAGTCCTAAAGAGAGCCGTAGACGTAAGGTCTCCGAGAATGAAGTCCTTAGTGGACAGTTAAGGGGATTGGATCATCCCTGGACTTTCAGTCCTAAAGAGAGCCGTAGACGTGAGGTCTCCGAGAATGAAGTCCTTAGTGGATAGTTGAAGGGATTGGATCATCCCTGGACTTTCAGTCCTAAAGAGAGCCGTAGACGTGAGGTCTCCGAGAATGAAGTCCTTAGTGGACAGTTGAGGGGATTGGATCATCCCTGGACTTTCAGTCCTAAAGAGAGCCGTAGACGTAAGGTCTCCGAGAAGTGGGGATTGTATCATCCCCGGACCTTGGTCCCTGAATTGATCCGTAGACGTATGGTCTTCGAGAATAAAGTGATGGGGATTGCATCATCCCGGAACCACTGGTTCAAAATGTACGTGAGGACTGCATCGTCCATGAACTGGGTTCAAAATGTACGTGAGGACTGCATCGTCCATGAACTGGGTTCAAAATGTACGTGAGGACTGCATCGTCCATGAACTGGGTTCAAAATGTACGTGAGGACTGCATCGTCCATGAACTGGGTTCAAAATGTACGTGAGGACTGCATCGTCCATGAACTGGGTTCAAAATGTACGTGAGGACTGCATCGTCCATGAACTGGGTTCAAAATGTACGTGAGGACTGCATCGTCCATGAACTGGGTTCAAAATGTACGTGAGTACTGCATCGTCCATGAACTGGGTTCAAAATGTACGTGAGGACTGCATCGTCCATGAACTGGGTTCAAAATGTACGTGAGGACTGCATCGTCCATGAACTGGGTTCAAAATGTACGTGAGGACTGCATCGTCCATGAACTGGGTTCAAAATGTACGTGAGGACTGCATCGTCCATGAACTGGGTTCAAAATGTACGTGAGGACTGCATCGTCCATGAACTGGGTTCAAAATGTACGTGATGGGATTGCATCGTCCCTAGACATGAGACTTGTCTTAAAGTGATAAGGACTAATCATCCTGTAAGTAGATTGGGATTGCATCGTCCCTAGACATGATGAGGTGTCTTAAAGTGATAAGGACTAATCATCCTGTAAGTAGATTGGGATTGCATCGTCCCTAGACATGATGAGGTGTCTTAAAGTGATAAGGACTAATCCTCATGTAAGTAGATTGGGATTGCATCGTCCCTAGACATGGTGAAGTGTCTTAAAGTGATAAGGACTAATCATCCTATAAGTAGATTGGGATTGCATCGTCCCTAGCCATGGTGAGGTGTCTTAAAGTGATAAGGACTAATCATCCTGTAAGTAGATTGGGATTGCATCGTCCCTAGACATGGTAAGGTGTCTTAAAGTGATAAGGAGTAATCATCCTGTAAGTTGATTCGGGATTGCATCATCCTTAGACATGGTGAGGTGTCTTAAAAGGATAAGGATTGATCATCCTGTAAGTTGATCTGGATTGCATCATCCATAGACATGAGAGATGTCTTAAATTGAGAGGGATTGACCATCCCGTAATTGGATCATGTGTGTTGCAGGGTATGCTGCTGTTGTGTATACTTGTATCAGTGTGGATACTTGTATTGATAGATGTATTAGTGAGAATACATGCTTTTGATGATAGATGTATTAGTGAGAATACATGCTTTTGATGATAGATGTATTAGTGAGAATACATGCTTTTGATGATATATGTACATGTTTTGATGATAGATGTATTGGTGAGAATACATACTTTTGATGATACATGTATTGATTAATGTACTTGTATGGTTGAGGATACTTATGTTGTAGATCGAGATGATCCAGATGCTGTAGATCGTGATGATCCAGATGCTGTAGATCGAGATGATCCAGATGCTATAGATCGAGATGATCCAGATGTTGTAGATCGAGATGATCCAGATGCTGTAGATCGAGATGATCTAGATGCTGTAGATCGAGATGATCCAGATGCTGTAGATCGAGATGATCCAGATGCTGTAGATCGAGATGATCCAGATGCTGTAGATCATGATGATCCAGATGCTGTATATCGTGATGATCCAGATGGTGTAGATCGAGATGATCCAGATGGTGTAGATCGAGATGATCCAGATGCTGTAGATCGAGATGATCCAGATGCTGTAGATGAGATGATCCAGATGCTGTAGATCGAGATGATCCAGATGTTATAGATCGAGATGATCCATATGTTGTAGATCGAGATGATCCAGATGTTGTAGATCGTGATGATCCAGATGCTGTAGATCGAGATGATCCAGATGCTGTAGATCGAGATGATATGACAATGCTGATGATCGTTAGATAACGATGCGGATGATCATAAGATGACGATGCTAATGATCATGTGATGACGATGCTGATGATCGTGAGATGACGATGCTGATGATCGTGTGATGACGATGCTGATGATCGTGAGATGACGATGTTGATGATCGTGTGATGACGATGTTGATGATAGTGAAATGACGATGTTGTTGTTCATGTGATGACGATGCTGATGATCGTGTGATGGCGATGCTGACAATCGTGAGGATTCAGATATTGATGTTGCTGTAGCTGTTTGAGTGCTGCAGAAGATAAAGACTCAGTACTGAAGATGTTGATGTTCCAGTATTGAAGATATTCCAGTAACTGGTTGAGTTACTGATGATGTTGAGAAAGCTTCCAATGATTTATAGATGTATCATGTATGATGTTGATGACTCCTTGCTTGTGCAGATGCTGTTATAATATCCTTCTCGTTAAGGGGGAGTGTTGAGATATTGTAACTTCAAAGAATATTATATTTGTACTTTATTATTCCGGAGATGATTCATTCCTCCGTGAAGATCTTATTGTATATCTGGAGATGTTTATTCCTCCGTCGGAATGTGGTAACTTGGGTTATTAGACTTCCCTAGTGGGGGTCGGCCCTGTATGTGTTATGTGGGTCAAAGGGTTATTAGACCACCCTAGAGGGGTCGGCCTAGTCAGTTATAATGGGGTATTTAACCTAATGGTTAAATACGAGCCTACATGTACTTGTGTAAAATACATATCAGAGTAGTGTATAAATAGAGGAGGTGTGTTCCTCATTATACACATTCACTCACTTGAGGATATCGCACTTGTGGAGGAGAGGTCTGCTATTGTGGAGGAGGAGATCATGTCTCAGGGTTTCATCTTTGTATATTGCTGGTCATCTATATTGAGGAAGCTTTGCTGGGTTTTCTACCCCATGAGGGTTTCCCAGGATAAATCTTTGTCTCTTGTGTTTATGTTGTGCTTGTTGTTTCTTCAGTGATCCTGTATATGCTATTATTGTGAAATGGAATGTAATGCTGCTATTTTCTGTCTTAGCATATTGAATTCTAACAACTATTTTAAGCATAATCCTCAAGTGCGAAATAATTGTTATACATTCATTTGACTGCATCCATTCAAACATGTAAACAACTTTCCCCATGCTCAAGCAGACGATAGATTCACTGTTCCTAGAAGCAAAGCTAATATTAACCATACATCCATTCATGCAGACCTAACATATCATTCCATACTCTCTTGATGACGAATGCATATAAAATCCTTCTCATAACAGACTGCAAGCCAATATTCAGACATTCAACTACAAAAACAGATGAATACAAATACACATATAAACATTCAGTCACTCAACACACTATTTAACATGGTTCACTCCCCCGGATGGGAAGCTACATCCACATGAACTGTATTTGATATTTCTTTTAAGGAAGGGTTCACAGTTCTTAGCCACGCACTTAGTTGTGGCTCTCTTCTTGCTTAGATAGTTCTCTACGCACTTAGATGTAGAGCCTTTTCAATGCTTTCTTGACTCAAAAGATATTACAATACAATATGGTCACAATGAACAGCCTCTCTCGTCTTGAGCAACTAACCAACCTTAACCAACCCTTCCTATACAAAATTGTCTTCTTAGTATAAATCACGACCGAGGGTCGTGTCTTTACAACATTGAAGACCGAAACCCTTAGAGTTTCCAAACCACTATGGTCCCTCTAAACCGTCATGCAGGCTTCTGGTAGCGATTTTGCTGTCATGGTAGTCCTTCACGCCTTAGATCCGTCGCTTTCAACCTTCCTTTCGTGCGCACACCAACAGGTCATCCATTTTGAGTCACCCTTCCACTAACAGACTCATGCGACTGGCTCAGCTCCCAGTCGCTTTCCCTGCAGGCCGTCTATCCTCTAACGGCCACATACACTGGCCCAGATCTAGTCATTATTCATCTGCCATTTTCCTCTTAACGGTCATGTACCCTCCTGCACGTCGAACTGTCACTTTCCTGACCCGTCCTCTGCTTAACAGGCTCATACAATTGGCCGCCTTCCTAATCTGCTTATGCCCTCAACTCGACATCTTTCCAGCTGTCTTACCAAAAGTAGACCACCGTTGATCTACCCACTATATCTGGCCATCCTCCATCCAGTACACAACTTTACTGGCTCCGCATGGCCTACTACCTTCACCGCACTGAACCTGCACAACACTGATCTTCACGGCATCCTTCAAAACTTGGTACTGTGCACATCTTTGCAACACTCCCAATACTTAGCCAAAATTTACTTCTTTTTTGAGCTGTGCTCAGCTCAACTCCATCTAGCCTCAAAAATGTTATACAAAATGGCCCTGTTGGGCCAGGCCCAACATGCCCCTAACACTTACATGTGGCTCATCCCTGAGCCACTTTCAATTTCCACCATAGGGTCATTCTCTCCAACCTGAGTAGTTAGCTTTGCTGCGAACTTGCTACAGGCATTCGTCAACTCCTCCATTGTTTCTTTGACCTCCTGCTCCACTTTCTTGACGGTCTCAAGCACTTCAGGCATTATCTCTTTGCCAATTTGGGATTCGACCATGTCTTGGTTAGCGTGTAGCTCTTTCAATTTTTCTTCTATGAGCTACGACACCACAAAGGCATCTTTGAGGAGTGGCTGCGACTGATTGTCTAGCGCAGTCTCCTTTTCTCTTAATATCTGCACTTCCTTCTTCAGGGTAGATATTTCTCTAAATTTCTGTAGCCTGTCTCGTGCTGGAAAAGTCTTCACCTCTGCTTCCATAGCTTCCAATGCGGTCTAATTCTCCTTCACTGCAGTCTTTGTCTACTGCAACCCTGGATTTTCCTCAAGGGCTGTGAACGCCTTCAAGGACTGATCAAGTAATCCGTGGCACTTCTCAACCTCTGCTGCAATGCTCTCTATTGCAGTCCTTACTTCAGCTTCTCTCTTCTGCTGCTCAGTTATCTGATCCTACAGTTTCAATTTTTCCTTGAGCAAATTGATATCTACCTCATATAGGACTTGCTTGTCCTCCATTTATGATTTTAGGGTTCGCACCCTATCTGCTATTTTGTAGACTGTGTCCTCGGGATTATCTTGGATCTGCACTCCTTCGATCTCTTCCACAACAGAATTGAGTGTAGCCTCCAGCTTCTGTCGACGTTGTTGTTCCTCTCCCATCATCAGCAAGGTGTTCGTGCTCGACTCCTCGAGCTTCCTATTCACGGTTTGTAATTGAGCTTCTTCTCTCATTGACTGTGCGGCTCTGTCGCACATCTCATCACCCACCTACGTGTGCAAATAATGGGGACCAGGTAGTGGGATCTTAGCCAAGTCGAGCTCAACTGCATCAACATTTGTTATGTTTAGGACCATGTCCTCCGACATAGGCACTTTTACAGCCATGGGGTCGATATGGACAAGTCTCATTAATATTGGCAGCACGACAACGAGTGGGGATGCTTCTTGCTGTGAAGCTCTTGCAGCCCCCGTGATGCGTGGTAGAGGTAGGTTGTTGTGCACATCCTCTATTTTCTTCATGAGCCCTTGCATTGCGATCCAGTTCCTATAAAGGTCATCTTGGATGGCCTTATCGTGTTTCTCCTTTTCTGACATGAATTCTCCAAGGGTCTCAATCACTTTGTCCACAATCATGTCAAAATTGTCTTCTTTCAAAATTGTATCCGCGAGACCTTTCGTCGCCTTTTGCTTCTTTCTTTCCTTCGACTAGTATGGGCTTTCTGGCTCTTTTCTCTTACCTTTCTCTTTGTCTGTCTCTTCAATAATCGAGCATGGTGGAGGAATTCTTTCATCATCTACGGAATCGCTCGTGACCTCTAGAACTTCAACGCAGTAGTCGGCGGGCCATTCCTTCATGATCAGGTCGATATCTTCCTCCGTCATATTGTAGTTGCCCGGGTACCACTGCGAATTCTTCATGTTGGCCTTCAGAGAGATACACACACAACTCATATCAACGGTAAAATAGACAATATGTATATATTTGCTAGTTACCTGCTTGGTTATTATCGGTGTGCACATGATGACATCGTGCAGCTGTGTGTAATACTGATAGAAGACTTCTTGGGTAGCGTGCTGGTGCTCCGGGTTGATATTTTCCCAGAGGTTCATGTACCTGACTCCTCTGGGATCCGATATGTCAAAACTGACACCAACAAAGTCTTTTGGCTCCTTCCACCCGATGAATGCGATGAGGACAATCAACCATGTAAAGTGGAAGTTGCCCCCATTCGATTGAATTTCATTGAGTTCCTCCATGAACTCGTTCAACAAGTACTGGCACCAGTTAAACTCTGTGCCTTCAGCTGCTGTAGCGCCAAGTAGCACTGCGCCTGCAAGCACTTCCGTCGATCTTGTCGTCCTTAAAACCTTTGCTGCGAGCAATTGTGTGAGGAACTTCGTTTCTCTATCTTCAATGTTGTCTTTCGGGAAACCTCTCTTTCCCTTCAACATTGAGTGGCTCTTTTTCATCTTGGCCATTACTTGCTTATCCTTGCTCTTCCCCTGGAAAAACAACTTCAGATCCTGGCGGTGCTTACTTAATCTGGTAATGAGGTGGATTAAGTCGATATTGATATCAATTTTCCTATCCATCCATAAATAACCTTGGTGGATTCGCGCCATCAGGGTGCAAACTACGATGTTCATCTCGGTCAACCTCTCAATATGGGGTAGTTGTGGTAGGTTTAACAGTCCTGACTACACCACCGGTGTTAACCAGCTTTCGGCCTCCAGATTCAGCTCCCCTTTTGCATCCTTTTTCCAGCACATATATTTATTTGGTTTAAAATCTGGGTACTTGGGGCTCATGTGGCTCTTCTTTCTTCACTCCCAAAAGGTCATCATTTTCCCATTTGCAGTCTGGGATCTTCCCCAACAGCTTGGTTGTAATTTCCAGATGCTTGGACACTGGTGACAAAGGGATATCATATTTGGCATTCTTTACGAACTTATACACAGGGGCATCCAGTGCCCGAGGTGAGATATAGTCAGGGGTCATCCTCAATGGGATATCCTTCGTGAATATGGGTTACCTTGTACCCATCGAACCCAGCTTGGGATGCTTTGTTTGAGGCCCACTCACTGTTTCCTTTCCCTTATCCTACATTGTCGAATTAATCCTTGGTGATTTGCGGGATCCTTGACCTTGTTCTATGACAACCTTCTTAACTGGATTTTTCATTAACTGATGAATCCCTCCATGCTAAAAGATCCTCAGTGCTTATTCAATAGTAAGCTCTTGCTCTGTATAAAGTGGTTCGGACATTCACTAATGAGATAGAAGCTATGGCAGACAGAATACATATGACTACTAGCTCGGGGGGTTAATCACAAGAAAATTCTAAGTGTTCGGTGATGCCCACGAGTCTCCAAGTGTTGTTATTTATAGGCACAGCAGACCCCCTCCCGTGCCCTTCAACGGCTAGGTAGGCATTAAATGCAACCTATGGCGGCCAAATCCATCAGATCTTTCGGTCTTTTCATCTGTCAGTCTATCTAGAACAGCTATCTTCCCCTTAAATGCTGAAGTGGTTGCTGCAACGGTCATCTTCATGGCTATTTTATCAAAATCCATGCAATGACTATTTTTCTCTGAATGCTGCACCAAACTGCGTGGCAGACCATTTTGACTCATGCGTAGTTTCTTCGCGGTACTGATCTTTGACCCGGGTGACTGTTTTTCCACTGTTCTCTTCCTCATTCCTGCTTTAGCAATGTTGCGCTGCTCATACATTCTTCCTTTATGATACACGTATAGAATCTATACATTTCTAGTGCCCAATTTCAACTGTACTTGACACTTAGAAATTTCTCCCCGTGTTTATCTTTTTGTATGCTGCAAAGCAGGACTATTGCGGTACAATTTAAGTCTGCTTCCATTTATCATAGTGGGTAGAGTATCACCAGCTAAATTGGCTAACTGGACTGCACCACTGTTAGTGACATACTATTGTTGCAGCAACATCCCCCCCCAAATTTTTGAAGATATTGGGGGCCCCTCCTTTCATTTTCCTAGAAAGACTGCCTAAAAGGTTAAGTCTCCTTTGAAAACTTTTTTGGACTTAGTTTTGTTTCAATTGAGGAATCTGCTTTAAAAAATTGAAGTTTTTTCTAAAGTCAAAACTCACAACTCTTTCCCAAAACAGCGGAAGAACTCAAATTTCTCTCTCAAAACTGTGGAAGAAACTTAAAATTCTCTCTCGAAACTGCGGATGAACTCGGCAAGCTCGCCCGAAACTATGGAGGAACTTGGGATTTTCTCCCGAAATTGCGGAAGCTTTCGCCAAGTGTTGCTGCAGTAAGTTGGTCTTTTCCCCAGGTTACTCGACCGTTCATTCATGAATTTCGGAAGGACTTACTGAGTCTTTCTGAAACTTTGGAACAACTCGGCAAAAATGGCCGCGATAAACTTACAGGAAAATGAATTTTGGAAGAACTCACAAAGTGCTCCCGAAACGTCAGAACGACTTGCCAAACTTTTCCGCCACTTCGAAGCATATTTTCCATTTCTCTCGCAACAAGCAAATGCCTCGCCAAATTTTTCCTCCTTTTGGGAGGAACTCATGAGTTCTAGCCACAACTGCAGATGAAACTTGTGAGTCCGCTCCGCAAGCGACAGTCGCGCTTAAATGCCAAGTCGGCACGAAAAGACTGCATCGTACAAGCATTAAACCCCATTTTAAATCATCACCTACCTGTTTAAATGCCCGCACATGTCAAACCTTATATATGGGCGGTGAGTTTTCATTGTTCCAATTGTTAGTTTTTATTCAAAAAAATGCCATTTGGGAGAGTGCATCACTCCAGCTCAGCGTATTCACCACCATATCAACCTCACCACACCACTGTTTCGTCTCCAAGTAAGCTCACCAACCGTTATCTTTGTCTTACCTTTACGTTGAGTTTTTCTTGGGTTTTTTCCCATTTAATAACGTGGCCAGTAGGCATTGGTAGTATGTATCGTTTTAAAGAACTTACGGTCCCCATGCCCCCATAAGTTTCTCAATACTGCCAACTAGGATTCATAGCCATGACCAAGTCGGTCCTAGTTGGTCCTTTGTCTCTGAGCCATCCGAGCTTATTTTTCTTTCACTGGCTACGTTTCGGTCAAACTCCTACCTAGATTTACTCTAACCCATTTTTATACCAGATGCATACCGTATTATCAATGTTAGTAGTATTTGGTTGAGATACCCAACCTCTCTCCTGTTCAGCTCAATTAATGTCTGTGGAAAACGGTTTCTTGTTTTCTTTTTCCTCATAAGATTTTCCACTCCAAGCTAGCCCACCATTGGCCATTAGAAGTACTATGATGGAGGTCATCCTATCCCCAAGGACTAGGAAGGAAGTAGGTTTTTCACGTCATATGCTTAACCTTTTTGGAAGCATTCCAAAAGTTCCTAACCGATCATTGTCTCCCTAGAATAATCAAGTCTGAGGACCATGTTTTGTTTTCTAGAATGACCTATGTTTAGTTTGTCTCCCCAGCATGCAACTTTATAATTTTGTCTATGTTCATCATTGGCATGCTAAAAATTGTATTACTCTATGTTACACTCTCATAATGTGTTACAATTTTTATAATCATTCACATTTGGTTGCTGACAGGGATAAACCACGATGCCAAAAGGTGGTAGAAAGAATGCTAAAGTGATGGAACCAGAACCAGTGCAACTAAGGACTGAAACTCTTTTCCAAGACACTAGGTGTACCACCAGCATTCCTCCTGAGGTCCATTGGGGAGATGTTTACCGGATGATCAGGGACCAGGATATCCCAGATGTGTTATTGGAGGAAGAACAAGTCTATCTCAACATCAGATCTTCCGGCATAGCCAGGGCTTCTACTCGCCCCGAATTGTTCCCATGCTTTTAAGTGATTGGATGGATACTGGAACATGCCAACCCACAAACAAGAGTGTTGCATGATAGCAAGGGAGAGCCTTTCGCTTCATTCCATCCAACTTATATTGTAACGGCCTACAAGTTCTCACATCCCTAGCAAGCTCTAAATGATGAATGGTTGGGAAAGATGAATAATATCGAGATGGCTAAAAAGCTATTGGTCATGGGCAAGCAGCTGAGGAAGAGAGATAATGATGAATATGACGTTCATAGCCAAAGACCTCCTTTTAGATTAATTTCCATGATGTTATGCAGAATTTTCGGCATGCCCGATGGCACTGTATATAGGATACAATGGGCTCCCATCATCCACTTCATAGCATTCAAAGGAATTGTGTTTTATTGGGCTGCTATTCTTTCGGATAGTTTGGCATCCACAGTGGCCACAGCTAGAGAAGGTTTAGCCTTAAAAAATTCATAATTTTACATGTCTTCCTATCTTATTGAATGCATTTTGGCCAAGCTCTCTTTCCCCAGGCTAGGTTGCACGTGGGATCAGGCCAACACCCCAATCTACACTGCCTATAAAATAATGTGGGCTCAAAATTACAGAGCAAACTATAAGCTCATCTGTGAAGAGTTCATGATGCCTCTGTATGAGCAGATGTTCAAGGAAGAGCCCAATTGTCTATCAGAAAATGCCATGGAGGTCCTTGAAAACTATGGCAATTTTTACTTCTAATACGCTATTGATTATGTAGTCCTCAAGGAAGCAGTCAGGCAAGTTTTCCTTGATGGAATAGGAGGAGTGCTTAACAAGCAACATAAGGATTCCTTCCCTCCTTTTCCTTTTTGCATAGGAGCCTATAAATTCTTAGGGGTTGCAACAGTTGAGGAATACTTTCAAGAGCTGAAAGCTTTCCACTTCAGTGAGGTGATCTTCCATAGAAATGATAGGCGAAGTAAGGTTGCCGAGCATTGCAAGGAAGTATATGCTCATTTTGAATATGCTCATTACTATGATGCAGAGGAAGAAGTATTCAGAGGCATCAACAACATGACTGAGTTGCATATTTGTCGTCAAGGCAGTGGAGCTAGCTCTAGCTCTGCCACAGCCTGAGAAGCTAGTTTGCAGAAAGAAAGGGAAGCAGCTGAGGCCTTGGCCCGTGAAGAATAAAGATTGAAAGAAGAAGCAAGACTGCAAAAGGAAGCTGAGGAGGCAAGGTTGCAGAAGGAAGTTGAGGAGGCAAGGCAGCAAAATGAAGAAGAAGAAGCAAGGTTGCGAAGAGAAGCTGAGGAGGCAAGGCAACAGAAGGAAGCAGAAGAAGAAGGAAGATGTAAAACTTAAGAGGAACAAAAGATGGAGGAAGAGCTTAAAACCAATGAAGATTCCCAGGCAGGTGCCTCCAGCACCTAAGATATGGAAACAAACACATCTCAAGTAGGTGGCTCCGGTACCCAAAATGTGGAAACAGACACATCTCAAGTAGGTGGCTCCGGTACCCAAAATGTGGAAACAGAAACATCTCAAGTAGTACAGACCCCACCCATAGAGATAGAAGTACATGTAATAGACCTCCCGATCATCCCTTACACCCCATTAGAAGATCATACTGTGTCCCGATGGGATGAATTTGTGTATTATAAGAAGAGGAAGGCGGTGGTCTTGAAGTAGGAAGAGAGGATAGAGAGACTCTTCCAAGAAGATATTGTTACCCAATGGGAGACCACAATGATGCAAAATACAAATAAGGCTCCCATATCCATGGAATCCGTCAGTCTGTCAGCAGCAGAAGCAACGAAGGACAATGTGGTTGATATGGTTAGAGAATTTGAGTCCACAAAGGGGAGAGCTCGCATGTTGCAACATACTGTGGCTAATGAGCAGGCTTATAGGGATCTTGTAGTAAATAAGTATAATCGCCTGTCTGTTGATCACAAGGAACTATCAGATAAGTATCTCCATTTAGAGGAAGAAAAGGAGCACCTGGAAATCCAGATGATGGTTCTGGAAGTGGAAAAGAACGATTATGAAGCTAGAGTTTTTCATCTGAAAGCAGATAAGCAGGCAATGGTTGAACAATTAGAACGGACAGAAAGCAGAGCGATAGATATGTCTCCATTTCATGAGCTATCCTGTGATATTTTAAGGCAAATGCACGCCACACAGGGGCTGATTACTGAGGAAGAGTGCAGGCTCAAAGCCATGGTGGTTAGATTGAAAGAATTCAATGCAGAGGCCAATAGGCTTAATGTTACATTTTGAGCATTAATTCACAATACTCTAGGATCTTCGCTGAGAGAATAACATCTACAGTACATCAATGCATGACAATCATAATATGACAAGCATCACAAGAATCAAAAGCATGAGAGACAAGAGACACAGAGTTTCCATGGGGAAAACCCTAAGGTGAAAAACCCCACAACTTCCTCAGAGATAGAGAGAGTAATGGCTCAACCAAAGTACAACCAAAATACACTGAGATAGTCTCCTAGTAGTAGATGATCCTCCTCCTCACTAGTGTGCCACTTTCTGAGTGAGAGTGAGTTACTTTTCCGAGTGTGTAAAATAAAGATCTCCGATCTCTATTTATACTAACCTTTTTGCCCAGTGAGCTTATGGGGCCGACTTGTCTAGATAGGTACATCCACATTATATTATATATAATTCAGGGTCGACCCCACATGGTGGTCTAATAACCCATCGGCAAGTACACACACTTGCGACACTTGTCAATCCACATGACAACACTTCCTTATAGAGGAATAACACATCTCTTATAAGGGTACAATAAATATATATAAAATACAGAGATGAAATATATTCCGAAGTTACATATACATCAACACTTAAGGGCAAATACACTCGGGTTAAAGTGAACATCCTGAGCCATATGGAATGGAGAGAAGGGAAGGTTGATTTCCCTAAGCATCTCCCATTCAAATCGATAGATGATTTTAATGAAGATGTGGCCCTTATGGAATTTTGCAAGAACTATGGCCTCAAGCTGATGGCTAAGATCCAGGGAACAACTGAGAAGAGTAACAACCTATATCAAAAAATCCATGAAGTGCATGATAAATGCAAGCTGATGTTTCCTCAGTCCCTTGATGAGTTCCCAAATAAAGAGCAACGTTTATCAGACTTGAAGGAAGAGCTAGGCATTCAAATAGAATTGTTATACCTCTATGTTTCATAGTGTCGCATCCCCATCACAAAACAAGTTGACGACACTTTGCATACTGTTTTAAACCATCCAGAAGAGACAGATGATGAATCAACCTTGAAGGTGAATCTACCCTGACAAGTTTTGACCCACCTTAGACTTTATCTACATACACTACCGCGCCTTGCTAGCTTATCAAAACGCGGTACTAGACACTACCGCGCTATGTTGTTTCCCCAAGACGCGGCAGTGCCGCGTTCTGCAGTCTTTGCAGAACGCGGTACTCTTTTAATAGCCTTTTTCCCTTGGCTTGTGGGATTTTGGATTTTCGAAGATAATGGAAGATTGGGGTCCTTGATTCGATCTCAACTCATCTCCTTCGATTAGAAACCATGATCCACTTATCTCTCCTTAGATCCACCCATCTCTCTTGTTGGTTAACCTCACCATTCACTATAAAAGAGAGGCATTCCATTGGGAAAGGGGGAAGACTCTTGAGAGTACCAAACTTATGGTCTTACAGTATTGTGGAGATAGCTAGAGGAGAAGACACTTGGAGCTGGAGGATTGGCTTGGACATCAAGCACATTTTGTAAGTATTCTTCAAGTTGTAATGGAATAACTTGTCTTGTTTTCCCAAATCATTTGTGTTAATCTTGTTTTAATGATATGATTTGTATCTTTCATAAGATTTAGATTCTAACTCATGTTTCGGGTTGCTAGAGAATAGTGCATTCTTGTGTCTTGGTTCCATTTTGACAGGTTCATTTGTGAAGGCTTGGAGACTGGAACAAATACCAAAAACAAGCATCTGGATAGAAGGTTAGTTAAACTTCTTCTACTCTTTCTAGCATTTTAATCTTGAGATGTTTGTTAGATCTAGGGATTCAAGGTAGCATTTGTTTTGACTTGTTTCTTGCTTTAGAGTTAGTTTAAAGTCTACTTTAAAGTTAAGAGAGTTTTGGCTTATCCGTAAGACAAAATTCTACATAAGAAGAATGGTGACTCCGCTGGTTTTGATTATTGCTTGATTGATTCAGTTCACTGTCACTCATCTGCTGATTGTGATTTGTTTTATTGCACTTCAAACCAGTTTGAATCTTGGTCCTTTTTGACCTTTATTCACTCCTCCTCGCAGTATTTATCTCCATGTTTGATCACTGAGTCCCCTGGGTTAGCAACAACCCTGAAAATTTTATTTTTTCTTCTCAAGTTGCGCTTTTCACTTCCCTTGCCATAGTACCGTGCCCTCAGAACTACTTCCAGCGCGGTAGTACCGCGCTCTCTGCCTTAGTACCAGAGCGGTACTGTCACAGTGCCGCGCTTCAGCCAGACCATCACCCGCGGTAGTGTCTGCAAGTTTGTAAATTATTTTTTTTACCTTTGCTTGGTTTCCTGAGTTTCTCTCTGCCTTAGGTAGTCTTTACTGTTGCCTGTTAGCATCCTGGTTAATTTCCAGTCTGCATGGTGTGCTTATTACCCAGTTTGTGAGCTTGATTGTTGATTGAATTAGTGGCACTTTTGACATATGGCTCATTTTTCCAGTTTGATTGCATTGACTTGATTTTTTCACCACAACCAACTCAACACCAGTGTTCTCTGTTACTGAATACTGTAGCTTTTACAGTCGTATTATCATTATCATTTTCAGTAAATTAAAAGGATCATTACTTGAGAGCAATTTTGTTGTTTAAATTGAAAAAGTCTAGTGGTATTTTGCATAGGGAAATGAACCATTCATTTTGCCACAGAATTTCTCATTGTAGAAGCATTGTAGATTGTAAAATCAGTGCATTGAAAAGAGTGTTTACTTCAGTTTGGCTTTGTTTATAAATCGAAAAGAAAAGAAAAATCTTTTACTTTGATTGCTTGTGAAATTTTTTCATGCATATTTGATCGAAGAACCTCTATCTTTACCTTAGCTAGATTTCATCGAAGACAAAGGCTTATTTGTGATTCATTCTCATTTGCATGGTTTGAGTCGTCATAACACCATCAAGTTTCACGTCCACTACCCGATTGAGTAAGACAACCACTAAAATTAATCATCCTAATTAAACCAATTTTAACCTCACTTGAGGAAATCAAAAGAATTTGGTAGTTAGGTAGGACACCGGGGATAGGCATCAAAATAATTCCCCCTTGTCGCTTTCATCTGAGACATAGTCGTTGTCTTTAGGGAACTAAAATCCTCTAGTACTTATTGACACGGTCACAGCTAGTTTGTGGAGGGGCCTCCTGACTGTTTCCAACTTTCAGGGGTTAAACGGCCGCGAGATTGAGAACCGGACGGACTCTGTGGAATACCCCACTCCACTTAGCCCTAAGGCAACATCGATCGCTATCTTCTTCGGAAGGCTGAAGTGCCGAAAACCTTTTCCGACGTGTCATGAATGAGGTGGCTTAGTATCTATTCTACTAGGGATCTTTTACCCAGGATCCCTTTCGGTAGAGGGATATCCTTCTTATATCGGTCTCTCATGTTGTATTGTTCGACTTGGATTTCATCACCTTGCGAAGGATACAGCCTGTTGAGGTCTCCAGCTCTTAGTTAGGAGTTTGCTTGCTATCTCATCTTTGTAGAGGGTCATTTTTTCCTTTATAGGGACTGCTTGTTGGCATTCTGGCCATTTTTGTTGATCAGCTCGCTTATTGAGACATCGGTCTCAGTATAGATTTTAGAGCTTTCTTTTTTGGCCTGTGAGCCTTGCTTTTTCTAGCTCCTCTTCTGCACACTCGGTTGCATTAGAGTTTTTGAGTTCTTTGTTTACGATACTGCCCCCGATTTTCATTTTCCTGTCATCATGTCAGATCTACCATGAAGATCACGAAGACAACAGGGCCAAAGCCCTCCACCACCACCACCGCCACGGACTACTAGTCCGCCTCCATCACGCATTCCTGCTCCTCCTGGCCGCGATGCTGGTCGAGGGAACATTCCACCGCCGATACGTACAATGGCTTCAGTTCCACCTGTAACTGCCACTCACAGCACAGTCTCAGAATCTGCAACCATTAGCATATCTGAGACCTCCACTGTCACTTCACCCACTGTCATTCCAGATTTATCTGTCACAGTGGACACAGTTACCGCAACTGAACCTAGTACAACCCAAAGTACTAGACCCGAGGTCATCCTTATACCGGATGTCAGCACTTCCCGTCCATCAGACACTCTTCACAATGATACAGACGGATCTGTTGGCACCATAGAAGGGTCTGACCAGGACATACCTGGCTTGATTTCAGTCCCAGGCGGGTACGTTGAAATCATTGAAGATACTCGACTTCCTGACACACCCTTTGAACCTGATTATGGTTTCATCACTTCCCAGGCGGATCTTCCACCTGTTATCACTACGTCACCCAGTGTTCACCCTCAGGAGACAAGTTCTTCTAGCAACGTACCTCGTACTACAGCTCTACCCAACCTCCCTTCGGGACATGAAATCATGGCTTCCATCCAGTCTAGTATGGTTAACCTAGCGAACTCTCCGTTAGCATCGGCACGGTTTAGACCCAGTACATAGCAAATGCTCTCGTCAGCCTCTCGATATCCCCCTGACACTCGTCCTTCTGACTATAGGGATCCCAACATCCCGTCTAGCATGGAGTTTCGACACTCCTTTGCAGACGGCACAGGTCCTTTGGATGTTACCATACCTAGGTTCCTGCCGGATCCCTAAAACCTTTTTCAGGACATGAACTCAGACCCAGTTTTCGAGGGTCCTCCCACCATTGAACATGTCATGGACGACGCTAATACACCTGGGATAAATTCCCCGCATTTGCTGTCATCACCTATATTTGGTGCATATTCTATGAGGGATAACCCAGTTTTTTCCTCATCCTCACCTGTTCGATATGGACGACCCCCTCCGCAAATAGGTACTTTTGGTGCCGTTGGCCAATCCACGTTATCATATTTGACCAGCGGTGGAAGAACGCTTAGTCACACTGCTGGATCTTCCGGTTGGACCGGAGGATGGTTGGACCGGAGGATCACCCTCAACCACCATTTACACTATTTCAGGAGGTGGACAACCGACTACAGTGGTCCCCAACTCTAACTACCAAATTCCCCCTGGTGGGCCATCAACCCAACCAGTAGGTGGACAACCTTTTGTTGGGAACCCTGTTCCGAGTCAACAACCTCCGACTGGTGGGCCATCAACCCAACCAGTTGGAGGACAACCTTTTGCTGGGAACCCACCTCCCAGTCAACAACCTCCTCATATAGGACCATCCAACCTAACTGTTGGCGGACAACCTATTGGCTCGATCCAAAAAACTTCCCAACCAGCAGCGTCTACTCAGTTCGGTATGTACAATCCACCTGGCAGTGGGCAACTTTATTCCGGTGTTCCAACCGGGCCTTACTCTCAACAACCCCTGTCAGGCATGCTTCCTTCTTGGGATCATCAAATCCCACAGAGTGGGGGGTACTCACTTTTTGGAAACTGGAACCAAGCTGGGGGGCAATCTCAGATTTCCCCCAACTTGAATTCTGGCTTCCCTTACCCTTCAGCTGCTACAACTCCGTGGAACCCATCACTTCAATTTCCACTCGCTCCTCCAGCGGGAACGAACCTTCCATGGACACCACTGTCGCAGCCACCCCCCAACCCTGCTATGGGAAACCCTCCACTTGCACAGTATAGTGGTAACATCCCTGGAACACAACAATTCCAAGCAACTTTTCCCCAACAAGGAACAACAACCATTCCTGGGTATCAACAGCCTCAGGGTACTATACCCACTCAGCAGAACACCCACCAACCGGTTGCTTACAATCAACCGGTTAACCAGATGGCTTACCATCCACAGAATTTCCAGCAGTATCTCGCGGGAAACTCATATGGGTATAACACACAGCAGTATGCTATGCAGGGCCCTCCAGGGTTCTCAGCACCACATGGTTATTACTCATCCCCGCAGACCAATCGTCAACTTCCCTTTTTGGCCACACTTGATCTACCTGATTTGTCGAGGCTTATCAACGATCCTATATGGCATGAACCTCACTGGCCACCTATTCCATCCAAACTACCATCAGACATTCCTAAGTTCGATGCCAAGCCCGGGGAAGACCCCAAGAACCACATGATGACCTTCCATCTTTGGTGTTCATCCAACTCCTTGATGGATGATTCCATCCGACTTCGGCTCTTCCAACGCACACTCACCGGAACGGAAGCAAAATGGTATATCGAGCTGCCACAACACTCTTTTCGTGATTTCAACACTTTGGCTATGCAGTTTCTGACACATTTCCAGCTCCCCATTCGGTATGAGACTGGAACAGAACTGCTAACTTCACTGCGTCAAACCACTTCTACACATATTTCGGATCACATCCACGAGTGGCGAAGACGCCGTAGGCTAATAAAGGCACCTATTCCGGATCAGCTACTTGCTGATTGGTTTACAAAATCATTTTTGCCTCCCATAGCCAGAGATATTGCTATGCGCGGACCGGTTACAGAAGAACAAGCCATCTCGGCAGCACAATACATGGATTTGGTATATACTCAATCCGGTACTTTACATGAACTTCTTCCACATGCCTCCCGCGTTCACACTGATCCAACAAAGCCTCCCACTAAACCACCCATTGATGGTATTGTTGGTTCAGTCAAGGCTCAGCCTGCTACCAACCCGACGGGACAACAAGCTTCTGCTTCCCCCGCTTTTACCCAGGCCGCTTCAAAAGCTTCCACCTCTCCTGCTGTCTCCTCCGAAGTGAATGCAGTTCAATCTACATCACAGCCATCCGGAGGAAAGAAGAAAAATAATCGTGGCAAAACCAAAAAGAACCAGCAGGAGAACCCCAAGCCACAACCTACCCAGAATGACCAGAAACCACGTCGAAAAGCTAAGTTTCCCTGCTTGATTTGTCAAGATGATCATTATACGCGTGACTGTCCCTACAAGGACGAGGTCAACAAGTTCGTTAAAGGATCCTCTCGTCCGGCAGTGCTAACTGACCCTTTCCCCCAACAGCAATAGCAAATGGTTGCCCAAGAATCCCCACAAGGGGGAAACCCGACCAATCCTTCCCGTGGAGAAAAATCCACAAACCGCGAAATCCTAATGACAAGTAATGAGGAGATTAATATTACAACTCGTTCAAAAACGTATGATAATCCTCCAAGTTCAAACAAACAATCAGAGATAGCCAAAGGCAAATCTCCTGTTGAAGATCCGATTCCTATTCCCCCCCTAACGGTCATCTCCATATCGAGAGACCACTCATGGACACAGTGCTACGCCCACCCAAGGGCACCATACGAAAGGAAACTTTCAATCCGAATGCACGAGCTGCCCAAAACTACAACATTGTTGAGGATTTGGCTCAAGCACCTTGCGCTATGTCGACTCTCGAGGTTCTCCAACACTGCCCCACGCAGCGTAGAACCCTACTTTCAGCACTGGGGGCACTGGACCCAGATACTTCAAACTCCATCATGTTTAACTTGGAGCACGCTAAACCTAGGCTTTCTCACCAGTTAGCCTTCCAAGTGCATACAAAAATCCGTGGGAATGTCATCCACCGCACTGTGTTAGATGAGGGTGCTTCCACGTCGATTATGTCTTTGAACTGCTGGAGAGCCTTAGGCTCACCCGAGGTCACAACTTCTCCCACTACTCTAAGGGCGTTTGATGGACATGGTTTTCAACCATATGGACTCATTCCCTCAATCAGTGTTGAACTGGGGGGAAAAACAGTATCCGTACACATCGAAGTCGTAGATGCACCTTTGGATTACAATCTCCTACTTGGTCGGAACTGGTTCTATGTCATGACCGCCATAGCATCTACAGTCTTCCGGATTGTACAATTTCCTCATGAAGGGAAAATTGTCACTATTGATCAACTGGATTACTGTATCCCAGACTCCCATCCGAACTCCACCAATACCGTCCCGTTATTGGATCAACCTCGGTACCGGTTCCAAGACATAGGTGTTGGTCTCATGAAGGATTATTCCCTCATTGGAGTTTTTCCAGAGCTGGGAACCCATCTTCAACCAGTCAACATGATTTCATCGCATATCACCCCTTCCAATGATTCATGGGTGATTCCGAGTCCTACTCAGATCCAAGGCTATGGCAATTCCATGCCTTTGAACAGAAACCTTGCAGCATATGACGCGATCCAATCAGCCACAGATTGGGTCGACTGTTCTACTGATCACACAGTGGCGCAGCTCTCGACTGAAACTCATCCACACCCACCACTTTTTTATCCTCTCAACTTGATTTTTCCTACTGACGAATCAATCATTGAGGTTATGTGCGGTGATGAGCCACCATGGGGAGATTTTCATCATCGATCTTCATTCCCCACCATTCAGTCACTTGAGCCTGATACCAAATCCAGTGCTTCACTTGGGATGGTTCAAACCAAGTTCCCCACTTCCCTCGACGAGGTATTTTCCGAAGGCAACTTGGCCAATCTTATGGAAACCACTCCCATCGATATTTCATTGAAGCTTGGTATCGTGGAAAACGTACACATTGGCAAAACATGTACTTCCCTCGAAACGGAGTTCTATAATGCCTAATTTAAAACTTTCCGCGATGTTTTCGCTTGGAGTTATGAAGAGATGCCAGGAATTGACCCTTCGATTGTGGTCCACGAAATTCCAACTTTCCCTGGCGCCCGACCTGTTCGGCAAAAGCTTCGACCCGTTCATCCTCGTAAGGCAGCCGCCATTAAAGCAGAAGTTGAAAAACTTTTGCGTGCCGTTTTTATCTATCCTGTCCCATTGACAGAATGGGTATCCAACATCGTTCCCGTAGCCAAGAAACAGGGAACGATTAGAGTCTGTGTTGATTACCGTGACTTGAACAAGGCTTGTCCCAAGGACAACTACCCAACTCCGTTTATCGACCAGATCATCGATAACTATGCCGAAAGTGTTATCTTTTCATTTATGGATGGCTTCTCTGGCTATAATCAGATCGATATCCTCCCAGCCGACCAGCACAAAACGGCCTTTATCTGCCCTTGGGGGATCTTTGCATATCGAAAGTTACCTTTTGGCCTGAAAAATGCCGGGGCAACTTTCCAACGGGCGATGTCCTACGCATTCCATGACATCAAACATATCGTAGAGCCATATCTCGATGACCTTCCCGCTCATTCTCGGACTCGAGAAGAACATCCAGACCACTTGAGTGCCATTTTCGAAAGGTGCCGGCGCTACAATATACGTTTGAACCCGCATAAGTGCATCTTCTGTGTAGAAGCCGGAAAAATGTTGGGCTTCATAGTCTCCAAAGACGGGATACGTCTAGATCCCACAAAGGTAGCAGCTATCTTAGCTCTGCCTTCACCTACCAATATTCCAGAACTTCAATGTTTGCAAGGGCATGCAAACTTTCTACGACGTTTTATCTGCAATCTATCCGAGATAACAAAAGGCTACATGCGGCTTCTCAAGAAGAATGTTCCCTTCATATGGGATGATGAAGCCCAACGCTCCTTTGACAATTTAAAGGAAGCCTTAACCAAAGATCCTGTGATTCAACCCCCCAATTACACACAGGACTACATCCTTTATCTCGCAGCCTCGATTTCCACCATTGGTATGGTGTTAGTCCAGGAAGACCACAACGGCATAGAACATGTGGTGTACTATCTCAGCAAGAGTCTTCTTGACTCTGAAACTCGCTACTCACATGTTGAAAAGCTGGCTCTGGCAACAGTATTTGCTGTCCATAGATTCCGTCACTACATCTTACTCCGCCGGACCACCGTCATCGCCGATTTCAATCCAATGTACTATATCCTCACACGACAAGTGCTTGGGGGCAAGTACTCCCGTTGGATTGTCATCCTTCAAGAATTTGACTTGGAATTTTTCAAAGCCAAGTCTAAGAAATCCCTGGTCTTCGCTGAGTTAATTTGTAACCTGCCCCATGCTACTGAACAATCCGAGCCCATTGATTCTCTTCCCGACGAATAATTGTTCCTCATTAGCACGTCTGATCCGTGGTATGGGGATATTCTCTTATATCTCCAAACCCAACGCTTCCGTCCCGATCTCACCCGCGATGAACGGCGACGTATCAGACATCACGCAAAATACTACCTTATAGTGAACAATACTCTGTATCGACGTGGTGTCGACACTGTCCTTCGATGTTGTTTGACCTTAGATGAGGCGGAACGCGTTCTCAACAATTGCCACGCTGGAGCATGTGGTGGTCGCCTCTCTGGGATGGCTACGGCCCAGAAAATATTGCGAGCAGGATACTTCTGGCCCTCAATTTTCAAAGACTGCATTGAGACAGTCAAGAAGTGTCCACCATGCCAATTCTTTCATAGCAAAGCTCACTCACATCCTGCTCCACTCCATCCTGTCATTGCCGTCGGCCCCTTTTCCAAATGGGGCATTGATTTTATGCACTGTAAGCCCACTTCAGCCGGGGGGCATAGCTATGTCATAGTAGCTGTCGACTATTTTACAAAATGGGCTGAAGCGATGCCTACGTATGCTAAAGACGGCAAAATAGCAGCCCAGTTCATATTCAATCATATTATAGTTAGATTCGGTGTCCCACAGTCTATTGCGACCGATCATGGTTCCCATTTCAGGAACCATATGATCGAAGAACTAAGTGCCAAACTGGGTTTTCGCCACGAAAACTCAACCCCGTATTACCCACAAGCTAATGGCCAAGTTGAATCCATTAATAAAGTCCTGAAACGAATGATTCAGCGCATTGTGGGTACCTAGAAATCTAATTGGCACTCAGCTCTATTCTCAGCACTATGGGCCTACCGGACCTCAGTAAAAAGTGCTACTGGGTTTACACCATTTCAACTGGTGTACAGCCTAGAAGCCATTCTCCCGATTGAATGTGAAATTCCATCACTCAAGATATCCATAGAGATACTTCCACAAACTACTTCCGAAGAGGAAATGTTTCTATACCTAGCTAAGCTAGATGAAACTCGCCACGACGCTGCTTTAGATAATGAAGCCCATAAAAAATGCGTCAAAGATCAATACGACAAATCCGTTCAACCTCGGATATTCAATGAGGGCGACCTCGTACTTACATATGATCAGATGCATGATAAGCTTGGAAAAGGTAAACTTGAATCTATGTGGTACGGCACCTTCATTGTAAAACGTGTCTTAGAAAAAGGAGCCTATGAACTAATCGATTGTGATGGTACGCCATTGGCACAGCCCCGCAACGGGCTATACCTGAAACGTTTCTACGCATGAGGTTACCCTACGCGGGTTACTTGTTGTACATAATGTACTTAGTTTGCTTTTTGCTTTCTTTTTAGTGTGCGCGTGGACCCTATGTATCCACTCTTACTTTGACTCGTGACTTTATGCGCAGATGTCTGCCTACTTTGGATTCGCCGACGGTGCAAGCCGACATACCCGGAATCTCGCTTCTGCAGCATGGGTGATCTATTCCCCCACTGGCGAGTTGATTTCTTCAGGAGCCAATTGTTTAGGTCCTGCAACCAACAATATCGCGGAGTACCATGCAGTCATTGGTCTCTTGACAGAGGTTGCTTCACTCGGGATTGACTCCTTATCAGTCTTTTTAGACTCCCAACTCGTGGTTTCTCATCTAAACCGCGTTTACACAGTTCACGACCCTACATTACTTCGTTTATTTCGAAGAGTACGCCTCTTGGAACGGTCATTTAATTTTATCACATATCAACACATACCGAGAGAATTCAATTGTATTGCCGATTCATTGGCTAATTACATGTTGGATTGGCATCTTTCCCATACATAAAAACATCATATAAAAATAAAATGCATAAGTCATTGTAAACATTTAGATCATAAATAGGTCCATATCACTGTATATAAGAGTGTTTTTTCAAAAATACATAAAGTTTGTGTCAAAGGCAAAATTGGGGATCAAATCCCATATACAAAAATTGGCCTTCAAAGCCTACATATCGCATACATGCTGTAAAAAGATCAAAAGACCATCTATGGAGACCTAGGGGATCTATCATGTCCCTCATCGGACTCCTCCCGCTGCTGGTGGTAACACACTACAGCTCGAACCACCCTGCGAAGAAGTCGACTTATACGACCAGGTACACCCACGGTATGCCGCTCGAGGTGGTAAGGAACGTCATCCATCCGCATAGCAGGGATACCATGAGTCAATCCCTGCAGGTTCCTCTCAATGTCCCGAACACCTCCTGCCTCGTCTTCATCTTCCTTTTCGTCAGGAACAGCTTGACGATCGACACCGCCACGACGTAGTGGAGAGTATCCAGCTGGCCTCTGTGGTCTGCGGTCTGCAACATGCATGCGAATATACATTAGACGTCTTTTACACATTCTAAAAAAGCAATAAAAATTAAATATTCAAAAAGGAAAAAATACATATCCATGAAGGTCATACCAGAGTCATCCCAGTCATCATCCTCCGGCAATGCTAAGTCGATATCCTCACGGAAATCTACCCCTGAATAGGGATAGTCATCAATCATGACTATCTGCTCCTCTAGCCAAGAGAAGAAATCCTCGCCAAAGGCTAGCCGCTGAGGTCCCCCGAGGTGTCCAGCATAGTCACTCCATCGAGCCATCCATGGCTCAGTAGGTGGATGAGGATGCATAGATATCTGTGGACGCAGTAGTGGCACCCTCGCCAGAAAGAAAGTGACTAGGATGCTCCCATAGCCAAACTGGGTATTTTTCCCAGTCCTACACTTGTGCACTTGCTCCTTCAGATTGGACAACACTACATCACACCAGTTGAAAACTGTTCCTCCCATGCACTCTGCTGCGAGATTCACTTGTGTGCGGGATTCCTGATGTGGACTCACGCTTCCCGCTGCACGCGTGATAGTGAATAGCACGGTTTTTACAGGAAGATTTATGACCTCCTTTATGGCCACCTTCCCACTCTTTTTACTCGAACCCACCTGGCAATATCGAGCAATCAAATCATCTGTGCTTGATTCTGAAGCTGTGTACCCGGTAAAATTCACCCGGGCCCCTCTTTTCGAGAGGCCCGTGAGGAAATAAATATCCTCAAGTTGGATTTCAAGCACGTGCTCTCCCACTCGGAAAGCTTGAATGTCAGGGTCCCACAATTGGATAAGATGAGTAAGGAGCTTAGGTTGCTGGCGAATTCCTTTGGTTTTGAAGAACTTTAGCAAACCACATTCTCGCAATGTGGTCATGGTTGGTAAGTCATGTTTGGCTGCAAAATCATCCGCTTCGTGCTCTCTCTCTTTCCAGCTTACCATTTTGCTCCGAATAAGTTGCAAATCCCTGCAAAAGGGCAAACAAAGCAATTAGTAACTATTTAGCAACTTAGTTCCAACAAAAAATTGGAGAAAATTTGATTTTTTAAACTCAAAATTTTCCTGTGCCACGCCTGAGGGTTATCCCACCGCGCGGCAGTCCACACTACCGCGCCTCGGTTTGAGGATACAGCGCGGTACTGTTAAACAGTACCGCGTCTTTCGATAGGGCCCCCACGCGGTAGTGTGGAGGGCGTTTCTTGCTCAAAAGGGCTCGCTAAAAAATTGATTTTTTCCTGGTGAAAGAAAAAAATTCTTACATGAAATGAAAGAGGGGCTCAAGCACTCTTACCTGGCGCAGACGGCGGTCGAAATGGTGTCCCAGAACTCCCAGTGTGGATCCTTGAAATTTTGCTCCAAAATGGGTGAAAATGTCTCCTTTGGGTAAAAAACACAAATGAATAGTAATTTCTATTTTTACCATTCCTTATATAGCATTTTTTCACATCTTTTTTAATTAATTAATTAATTACTATTTTAAATAATTGAAATAAACCCTTGTGCACATTGCTAATGTCCAGTTTTTGAGCATTTATTGACAGGATCCTCGGTAAAAATGCGATACATTCACATTGGTGTTTATTCATAGTTTGACCTTCATTTCGAGCCCACTTTATCTTTTTCGTGCTCTGGATTTAAAACTTGAAAAAGATTCCAAGCGCTTTTACACCCGTGTCGTGCTTGTCAAACTCAAGTAAATGGTGTCGAGTATAGTCAGCTTTACTCATGCTCGTTAAACGATGAGGAAAGTATTATCCTGGTTATATTTTATTCTTTTTTCGGACCAGAATAATTTAAAATTACGAAAAAGACCATAGGAGTCCATAGTTAAGCTCTTTTCAGACTCCTTAAAATTGAAAAGATTGCCAAGTGATCTTGACTCTTTCACACTTGTAAAAGTATTTGAAAGGTCGTCTATTCGGTGATAGGTTACCCCTTTTTCGGCCCGTCTAGACTATTTACGAGAAAGGTATACCTCAGTCAATCTCGGCTGGGAGAGTTCTCTCGGGAATTGTTTTACACTTTTTCGAGATCGAGGGACTAAATTTTACGAAAAAGTACATTATGGAGCTTCCTTTAAAGTTTTTCAGGCTCTCTAAATATGAAAAACTATCGAGTTTTCCTTCCTTGGACTCGTTAAAATGTTAACATCGAAGGACCCACTTCGGGATGAACCCCTCCTTTCTCAGGTTCGTAAAACATGTGAGATTGGACTCATCCATGAGATGAGCTACACCAAGCATCTGTTATCCTCTTCAAGCTCGTAAAACAAGAAAGAGGTACTCGTCCATCATGTCGGGGAAATATGGGGGAATAAGTCAAGTTTATCTATGGCAGCTTGTCAGTCGTTACCTTTGAACATGTCATGTGTCCGTCTCTTGTCTATATTTGGGTATCCATCTTTCACTGAGTTATGGTCATCATCATGAGTTGTCTCCCTGGCCACGAGTCCACTCATCCGGTGTCTATCCTCTATTTATCAATAATCCCTGCTGCCAAGTCCTGTTACATGCCGTTATATGTTCAAAGGGTTGCATTGTTTCGAGTCATTCATTGTGTCAGGCCTCCGCTGTGTTAGTACATACTCCATTGCTTCATCATCCTATCATCTGTGCCGATTTCGTGTCGATGATGTGGGAATCATCATGGCCCACCTTCGACGAGTCTATTCCTGTCGACACCAAATCACTATCCAGGAATTAGACTTAGAGATCAACCATTAGTACCTTGGTACCTGCATGCCTCAATGGCAGGTTTCCTTGTGTTTGACAGTAGGTTCACATCATTAACCTCTGATCAAGCGATCTCTCGGATGCTCGACATCAACTCATTCATTCGCATTTCGTTGAGATGTACTACTGATACCTTGGGAATCATCGTCATCATTGGTGATCTCCCTCGCATTTGTTAACGGTCTACATCATTGACCGGTAATCAAATGGTCTCTACCATGTTCGACTTCAACACCTTGTAATCGCATGGTTAGATTCGTATCTTTTGCGATCGGGTAGAAGACCCTGGGCGCATCGCTGTATCTCGACTACGTCCAGGCTGCGATGGAGATGTCCCTTGTATTGTCACATAGATCCACTTATTGTATTGGTCATGGCTATGTCATTATTGTCTCATGGATCTACGATTGTTCATAGTATCCATGATCTGTCCACAGTTTACATTATCTCAGTACTCATGGATCTGCAATGTATTGGTCGGCAGCCATGCTTTGAGTCATCTATTTTCGAGCATGGGAATGCCCACCTCGGTGGTATATCTAACACTTTGTTTCTATTTCAGCTCAGTGTCGCTCTCCTCGATGCTATCTCTGCACATTATATTCGTAAAGTCTTTCGGCCATCAGTCCCTTCTGACCTCACACTTTAGGGGGCATCTGTTATACCTCTATGTTTCACAGTGTCGCATCCCCATCACAAAACGAGTTGACGACACTTTGCATACTGTTTTAAACCATCCAGAAGAGACAGATGATGAATCAACCTTGAAGGTGAATCTACCCTGACAAGTTTTGACCCACCTTAGACTTTATCTACATACACTACCGCGCCTTGCTAGCTTATCAAAACGCAGTACTACACACTACCGCGATATGTTGTTTCCCCAAGACGCGGTAGTACCCGCGTTCTGCAGTCTTTGCAGAACGCGGTACTCTTTTAATAGCCTTTTTCCCTTGGCTTGTGGGATTTTGGATTTTCGAATATAATGGAAGATTGGGGTCCTTGATTCGATCTCAACTCATCTCCTTCGATTAGAAACCCTGATCCACTTATCTCTCCTTAGATCCACCCATCTCTCTTGTTGGTTAACCTCACCATTCACTATAAAAGAGAGGCATTCCATTGGGAAAGGGGGAAGACTCTTGAGAGTACCAAACTTATGGTCTTACAGTATTGTGGAGATAGCTAGAGGAGAAGACACTTGGAGCTGGAGGATTGGCTTGGACATCAAGCACCTTTTGTAAGTATTCTTCAAGTTGTAATGGAATAACTTGTCTTGTTTTCCCAAATCATTTGTGTTAATCTTGTTTTAATGATATGATTTGTATCTTTCATAAGATTTAGATTCTAACTCATGTTTCAGGTTGCTAGAGAATAGTGCATTCTTGTGTCTTGGTTCCATTTTGACAGGTTCATTTGTGAAGGCTTGGAGACTGGAACAAATACCAAAAACAAGCATCTGGATAGAAGGTTAGTTAAACTTCTTCTACTCTTTCTAGCATTTTAATCTTGAGATGTTTGTTAGATCTAGGGATTCAAGGTAGCATTTGTTTTGACTTGTTTCTTGCTTTAGAGTTAGTTTAAAGTCTGCTTTAAAGTTAAGAGAGTTTTGGCTTATTCGTAAGACAAAATTCTACATAACAAGGTTGGTTTTTTTTAGCATAAAATTTCCCTTGAGGAAAAGGGGGGTTCTACGTTTAAGCAGGTGTTGGGGCAGCTTGCGGTGGGTAATAAGATGGAGGGTCTTGAGGTTGTGTTGATGCAGGTGCAACTGGTTGATGGCAATAGGCAGGTGAGGAATATGTTGGTGGGGTGTGACCGTAGAAATCCACTAGACACAAAGGTCCATGTATATGAAGGGCTTGGGCCATGTGAACATATGAATATGTTGCTCCAGAATGAGTCATGGCACGCGAAAGTTCGAGACCACTTCTCATGGCAGGTGGTAGTGAACTGGGTGTAGGATTATATGCCAAGGTGCTGGTAGGAGGCATATGGACATATGGTTGGTTACGAGATGAAACATGTCTAATAATGTCCTCAAAGGCGTGGGATGCGCCAAGCGCGTCCTTCTGGGAGGTGTTAGGGTTTATTGGCTGTCTATTGATATTTTTCCTTCTTGCTGTAGATATATCATTATGATTTAATGGCTGTCTATTGATCTTCAGATACTTTTTCCATCACATTACTCATACTTATAATTTTGCTCCTTGCAGGGATAGTTTAGGTTTATTTCAGTTTTAGACACAGATTTGCTTTAAGTTCTGCATTTAGATTAAGTTAGCTTAGGCACTTGCATATCATTCTAACCATAAAATCAAAAATAATGGTGGATCGGGACATAACCGGTGAAATTGAAGCAAATCTCCAAATCTAACGATTGCCGGAACTGCTAACCGGACGGATTCCCCATACCAAATGGTGGACAATCTAATTGGGATAGTCTACCGGGGAGAATCCCTTTCTGCTTGATGCTGCGATCTTCGGGGCATCAACAGTTTTTTGCGCTAGAAGGAGGGCTTAAAAGTGCATGGTTGATAAAGGAAAATCTCCCACTCTCAAAAATGTTACTGAAAACCCACTTAAAAAAGGAATTTCAGACAGCCCAAATCTTGTAGTAGCAAATCAAGAAAACCTCATCTTTGATTCTGAACCTCAAGAAGTATTGTATGCTGTTCCTTTTGCAAAAATAGAAGATTTAAGGAGACATACATGATCTTATGTTAGACAACTAGGTGGTTTGAGCGCGGTAAATTTCCTCCCTAGGAAAAGTTCTCCTAGAAAAGAATGACAGTACACTCGTGATTCGATTCTTGTGCAGAATTTTGAAGAGCTTGTGAATTTAACCTTGGAAGAAATTGTAGAACCCCTGAACAAAGTCAATCTTGAAAACCCATAAAATATTTTAGATCAAGAAAGTCTTGGAGAACTTATTACTCCAAGGAGCACTCCATTGAATTCACCACACAATTCTCCACCTGATTCTCCACATAGAGACATGGCTGTATCTGCTTGGAGAGCGAGGGGAGCATTGAATCTAGCTGGGCCATTCCATAATCTTCCAAAAAATCCAGAGAAAGTCTTGCCTAAATTCGACCTAGGGAAAGCCATTTCAGCTGAAGATCATCTCAAGAGTTTTTATTTAGCCCTGAATCTTTTGAATGTGCAGCATGAAGATGTAGTTTGTAGGATTTTTCCATACACATTTGAGCCGAAAGTCTCTTCCTGGTATTTTAGATTACAACCTAGCTCGATTTCAAGCTGGGATGAATTTGAAAAATGTTTCTTAAAGAAATATGGAAACCAAAAGACTGTAGCTATGCTCATGAAAGAATTATTGTCCATGAGAATGGAAAAGAAAGAAAAGGTTCAAGAATTCAACCAAAGGTTCACAACACTCCTAAATAATTTCAGTGAAGCAAATAAACCAACAGAGGAATTTCTGGTTGAATATTATACAATAGCCCTCTAAGGACCCATAGCAATGTTCGTTAAAAGATCTAAGAAAAGCACCCTGATAGAAAATTTTGAAGAAGCTAGAAAGGTGGAAGAAGAAGCAGATAGCATTGCTAAACATGCCTTAGCTGCAGAGACAAAACTAGCAGCCAGTAAAAAACCCTTGCTTCTCAATAGAAGTAAAGAAGAGTCATCAGTAGACATGGAGAATGTAGTTAAGATGATGCAGAAGTTGTCCAATAAAATTGTAGATCTCTAGAAAGACAAAGCTGCTAGTACATCTAGGAAACATTTCAACCCATTTTACAAGAAGAGAGAAGACAACGATCAACCTCAACCACCTATGAGCACTTCTCCTGTTTTAAATCTCAATGAAATCGAGATGGAAAAATCCTGCACCTTTCATCAAGAACCGCACTCGAAAAAGAGCTACCCACAATGGATTAACTCTATGAGTTTAGTCATGAACCAAATGTTGGATTCACATATTCCATATCAAAACGATCCTCTAGAGGAATCGAGCCCTGAGATAGAAGAACCACCTCCAGAAACCACTATGGTGCTATGGGATTGGGTACCTTTAACCGAATTGGTAGAAGAAGATCCCATGGAAAGCTCAGTCTCTAATGTGAACATTAATACTCGTAGTAAAGGTCCCATTACAGATCCTGTGACAAACTCGACTACTCCCAAGCCTAAAATTTCAAACGAACTACCTAGAAGACATATAGCAATCATTCCACCACAACCCAAAGCTAACCCAATAGCGGCCAAGTAGCCAAACATTGACACCATAGTTCAACAACCGAAGGTCACAATGAATAAAACAGACCATCCGACTAGAATTGTAAAAGAATCTGATATAGGATATGACATTATTGAGGATATAAAGAAATTCAAAGCAAATGTATCAATATTCAATATGTGTAGCTTGCCTCAGCAACGAGATAAGCTGCTGCATGCTCTACAATCCCATCCCAGTACTCCATTAACAGATACTCAAGAAGATCTTGAAATTAATGAGGCTAGTATCAGTGAGAAATCTAAATCTCGGACGTTGCCATTCCTGTTAACCTTTGAAATTTTCAATCATAATGTTCACAATTGTCTGGTATATTCAGGAGCATCTTCAAATGTCATGCCACTGTCAATTTGTAAAAAAATTAATGGGAAACCTATTCCATCTCCTTCCCAAATTATTCAGTTAGATAGAACTGCTCTCAAAGTTATTGGGGAAATGAAAGATGTCCTCATTAGATTGTCAGCCGACTCTAGAGTCTGTCAGTTTATTGACATAATGGTAGTTGATATTCCTGAGGCCTACGGTTTGATCCTAAGTAGCGATTGGTCCACAAAGCTGAATGGTTACTTTGCAACTGATTGGTCTCATTTTTGGTTTCCTTATCAAAATAGACAGAATCAGATCAAGGTCCTGAGAGAACCGCACATGAAACAAAATGTAACTCAACTAGAGGGAAAGAATGAGGTTGTAACCTTCTCATCCTCAGTTCTGGGGAATTATTTCTTAGAAATTGATCCAGGTAATTATCAATCTGAAACTATCAGCCATGAATCAGATGAACAGTCCGATCTCCTTCATTTTTCTCGGACTGATGATATTGACTGTAATATAGTTAGTTTAGTCACTAACTTAGATCATAAAGATACTAACTTAGATGAATCGAAGGATCTGTTTTGGGCATTATACTTTGACGGTTCTAAAACTTTGGAAGGATCCAAAGCCGATTGTGTTCTGATGGATCCGGAAAGAAATAAGTATTTTTTGTCTTGTAGGTTAGAATTTGATTGCACTAACAACACTGTTGAATATGAAGCTTTGGTACATGGATTAAAGAAGGCCATCGGTTTAAATGTTAAATACCTGAAGGTTTTTGGTGACTTAGAAATAGTGGTGAGATAGGTAAGAAATACCATTCATTATCTCTCACCTCATTTGAAAGGTTATCAGGTTGAGGTATGGGATTTAATTATGCATTTTGATGCTTTCAATATAAAGTCTATTCATAGATTACAAAATTCTGCGGTTGATTTGTTATCAACATCCGCTTCCAGATTGGTGCCAACTAACAACAAGTGCTCAATTGAATTAATTTTCAGGCCTTCTGTCCCTGACAATGTCATAAAATTTAGGGTCTTCGATGATGACGAACAGATTATCAGTTTTCTAATGAATGAAGACATTTTCCAAGGAGCTGTGATAGATGAAGAAGAACACGATTCTGATTTACAAAAGAAGGATGCAAATAAAGGAAATTTCATCCCCGAAGGGGTAAGGTCACTCGAAATGCTACTTGATCTTCAAAGTAAGTTCAAAAGGCCAGCGAATACCAAAACCAACAGTTCATCAATGCAGCATGAGTTAGTTAATTTGGGCACCGAGGCTGAACCAAAATTTGTCAACCTTGGAAAATGTTGTTCGTCGGGAGAAAGAGATAGGTTCATCAAACTATTTCGACAATATAAGGATGTTTTTGGATGGACTTATGAAGATATGAAAACATATGACATCCGCATTATTCAGCATGTCATACCAATGAAAGCGGGTGTCAAGCCATTTCAGCAACAATTGAGAAGGATGCATCCTACTCTGGAACCTCTGATTCAAAAGGAATTGAAGAAGCTACTGGATGCTAAAATAATCTTTAAGGTCCGACATTCTAAGTGGGTTTCTAACTTAGTTCCCGTAAGAAAGAAGTCAGGAGAGATAAGACTATGTGTTGACTTCAGAAATTTAAACAGAGCTTCAGATAAAGACAACTATCCCATCCCATTCAGCCCGATAAACGCAGGAGCTACATTCCAACGAGCAATGGATATCGCCTTTCGAGGACTAGGTGGTCAATGTGTTGTTGTCTATCTAGATGATGTGATATTTTTTTCGAAGAAAAGGGAAGATCATGTAGTCCATTTGAAGCATATTTTTTTATCGTTGTCGAAAATATGGTATCTCATTGAATCCCAAGAAGAGCATGTTCGTTGTTCCCGAAGGTAAACTTTTGGGCCATATCATTTCCAAAAGAGGAGTGTCAATAGATCATGGAAGAGTACAAGCTATCAATAGAATTCCAATGCCTCATAACAAGAAATCCATGCAGTCCTTTATGGGCACTACCAATTTCGTCTGAAGGTTTGTTCCAAATTTCGCACAAATTGTTAAACCTTTACAACAAATGGTCAAACAAAGCATACAATTCAAGTGGATAGATTTAGAAAAGGATGTGTTCAGAGATATTAAGGAAACCATAGCTAAAGATCCTTCCTTAAGAAGCCCAGATTTTGACAAGGATTTCATCCTATATACGTTTGCTTCAGATGACTCCCTCGCGGCTGTACTCATGAAAAAGGTGGAGCTAGGGGACGAATACCCAATCTCGTTTATGAGCACTGGTCTGCAAGGGGCAGAACTAAATTATCCCGTGGTTGAAAAGCATGCGTATGATGTCTTCAAAGCAGTCAAACAGTTCAGACCATATATTCTTAAGAACATAACTAAAGTTATAGTTCCACACCCAACTGTTAGATCCCTCTTCGTTCAAAAGGAACTAGGAGAAAGGAGGGGAAACTAGGTCACATCTCTTCAAGAGTATGACTTAGAATTTAAACCGACCACTATCATCAAAGGACAAGGCCTGTGCAAATTGCTTACAGAAAATCCAGCTAAGGAAGAGCAACATTGGAAAAATGAAGCTGAACTGAACTCAGTTGAAGTATGTCCTACCTTCACAACTCCTCAATCATGGTATAGAGATTTGGTGCATTATTTGCAGCAAGGATACCTACCTAAGCACTGGAAATCTAAGCAAAGAAGGGCGCTCCGTTTGAAGTCAACATCTTATCAAATCATTGATGGGATACTTTTCAGAAAGAATTATGATGGAATTTTTCTTAGATGTCTAGAAAAGGAAGATGCAAGTAAAGTTGTCAAAGAATTACACAATGGTCCCGCTGGTGGACATTATTCAGGGGAGACAACAGCTCACAAGATACTTAGAGCTGGATATTATTGGCCCACTCTATTTCGAGATTCCCATGCGTATGCACGGAACTATGATATATGCCAAAGAAGTACCGGGAAATTACCTAAGGCAGCAGGACCCTTGCAGCCGGTTATTATCTCTGAACCTTTTGAACAGTGGAGCATAGATGTTATTGGAGAGATAAATCCAAATTCTTCTTTACAACATCGATACATCCTGACAGCTACCGACTACTTCACCAGATGGACAAAGGCTATCCCATTGCGTAAGATCAATGAAGATGCAGTTATCAGTTTCTTGAAGAAAAACATCATAACCAGGTTTGGGGTTCCAATTTCCCTTGTTTTTTATAATGCTCCCTATTTCTCGTCTTTTAAGATAAATGAATTTGTTTATGAATGGGGAATTAAATTGCATTATTCAGCTAATTATTACCCTCAAGAAAAAAGATTAGTTGAATCTTCAAACAAAAACCTCATTCGAATTCTCAAGAAGACTGTGATAGAAAATCAACGAAGTTGGCATATAGCTCTCCCAAATGCCTTATGGACAGATAGGGTCACTCCAAAGAATGCATTAGGAGTTTCCCCTTACACTCTTGTCTATGGCAAGGAAGCCATCCTTCCCCCCAACATCTTGCTTCCATCCTTACAGTTGTCCCAAGCCTCTCGAGGGTCTGGTAGCCAAGTCTTACAATCCAGGATCAATACCTTGCTTCAACTTGATGAAGCTCGACAGAACGCTAAAGACTGATTCCATCAGCACCAAGACATAGTCAAAAGATGGTTTGATAAGAGGAAGTCCGGTAAAAGGAGTTTTGAAGTTGGGGATTTAGTCCTGAAATGGGATCATAATCATGAAGGCAAAGGGATGCACACGAAATTCCAACATTTATGGATAGGCCCTTACCAAATTTCAACAAAGCTCGGCCCATCCACTTATAAGTTGATAGACCTCCAGGGAGAGGAAGTAACCCTTCCTCTCAATGGCCTCGCCTTGAAACAATACTTTGCATAGTCTCACTGAGACTTTCTATACATAAATAAAACTTTTTTTTTATGTTGCTTTAGCCCTTTGTTTTCATTGTTTTCAGTTGTCTTGTTTCTTTTCTCAGCATTTGAAACCTTTTGTACAAAGTTTGTTTTCTGAAAGCACCTACGGTCAGGTTTCTCATCAAGATAGATCTCTCAAACTAATCTCACAACTCATGAAGCTGAAACTACCCTCAAATGAAAGTTGATCTATGTATTTTTCTCTTGCTGAACGTTCTCCAGAAGGAACGAAGCCTATTTTGTTAGTCACACTAACCCTTGTTTAAATAGCAGAGATCTATGATTATCTTTATTACTATCTTCGGGCTCCATCCACTCTCACACTTAAAGGCATCTCAAGAAGGTCATTGAAGTTGGACCCACAGAGAGTAGCACATCCTAAGGGCATAGGGTATTGAAATGACTCCATGCTGCAAATCTAACAACCAATATGGCTTATAATCAAGGGTTTGTTTTCCAGAGATTCTCACCTTAATTGAAGCATGACTAAGACAAAAGTAAAGCATGTAAGTAAAGAAGGATGTCCAAAAGACTCAGCTCAAGCTAGGCTCATCTCCGTCCGTGAGGCTTGATCAAATCAATAAAATCTCTCACTCACACAAAAGGGCATTATGGATTGAGGAGCCAAAATCAAAGATCATGTTTAAAGAAAATATTTCTGGAAGGCCCAAACAACAAAGCTATCAAAAGTATAAACATCCAAAAAGGATGTAAGTGGCATGGGAATGAGGAACAAGAGAAATAATGTCCATGAGAAGGTGTTGCAAATCCTGTGGAGTCCGATAGCAGTAGCCATCTGAAAGATGAATCTTCTAAAATGAACCCCATATGTTGGCCCTTTGAATGTTTTAAAGATGTATCTATCAAAGCTCCCCTTTCCCCAATGGCTAGCAGATAAAATGATTTCTTCCTTCACCGAGATTCAAGTGCTCAGCTAAATATTGCATACAAGATGGATGTCTTTTAAGAAGATTTCGGATCAACGAGAGGGATTTTTTCAGAGATCTGTGTTTTCCAGTGACTCGCCAATTGTTGTTGCAGCAACATCCCCCTCCCCAAATTTTTGAAGATATTGGGGGCCCCTCCTTTCATTTTCCCAAAAAGACTTCCTAAAAGGTTAAGTCTCCTTTGAAAAAAATTTTGGACTTAGTTTTGTTTCAACTGAGGAATCTGCTTTAAAAAATTGAATTTTTTTCTAAAGTCAAAACTCACAACTCTTTCCTGAAATTGCAGAAGAACTCAAATTTCTCTCTCGAAACTGCAGAAGAAACTTAAAATTCTCTCCCAAAACTATGGATGAACTTAGCAAGCTCACCCAAAACTGCGGAGGAACTTGGGATTTTCTCCTGAAATTGTGGAAGCTTTCGCCAAGTGTTGCCGCAGTAAGTTGGTCTTTTCCCCAAGTTACTCGACCATTCATTCGTGAATTTCGGAAGGAATTACTGAGTCTTTCCGAAACTTCGGAACAACTCGGCAAAATCGTCCACGATAAACTTACAGGAAAATGAATTTCGGAAGAACTCACAAAGTGCTCCCGAAACGTCGGATTGACTTGCCAAACTTTTCCGCCACTTCGAAGCATATTTTTGATTTCTCTCGCAACAAGCAAATGCCTCGCCAAAGTTTCCCGCCTTTTGGGAGGAACTCATGAGTTTTGGCTGCAATTGCGGACAAAACTTGTGAGTCCGCACTGCAACTGACAATCGCGCTTAAATGCCAAGTCGGCTTGAAAAGACCGTGCCGTACGAGCATTAAACCCCTTTTTAAATCGTCACCTACCCGTTTAAATGCCCGCACATGTCAAACCTTATATATGGGAAGTGAGTTTTCATTGTTCCCATTGGTAGTTTTTATTCAAAAAAATGTCATTTGGGAGAGTGCGTCGCTCTAGCTCAGCGTATTCATCACCGTATTGACCTCACCACACCACTGTTTCGTCTCCAGGTAAGCTCACCAACCGTAATCTTTGTCTTATCTTTACATTGAGTTTTTCTTGGGTTTTTTCCCATTTAATAACGTGGCCAGTAGGCATTGGTAGTATGTATCGTTTTAAATAACTTACGGTCCCCTTGCCCCCATAAGTTTCTTAATATTACCAACTAGGAGTCATAGCCATGACCAAGTCGGTCCCAGTTGTCCCTTTGTCTCTGAGCCATCCGAGCTTATTTTTCTTTCACTGGCTGTGTTTCGATCGAACTCCTACCTAGATTTACTCTAACCCATTTTTATACCGGCTGTGTACCGTATTATCAACGTCAGTAGTGGTTAGTTGAGATACTCAACCTCTCGCCTGTTCGGCTCAGTTAATGACTATGGAAAATGGTTTCTTGTTTTCTTTTTCCTCATCATATTTTCCACTCCAAGCCAGCCCACCATTGGCCCTTAGAAGTACTATGATGGAGGTCATCCTATACCCAAGGACTAGGAAGGAAGTAGGTTTTTCACGTCGTATGCTTAAACTTTTTGGAAGCATTCCAAAAGTTCCTAACCAGTCATTGTCTCCCTAAAATAATCAAGTCTGAGGACCATGTTTTGTTTTCTGGAATGATCTATGTTTAGCTTGCCTCCCCAGCATGCAAATTTATAATTTTGTCTATGTTCATCATTGGCATGCTAAAAATTGTCTTACTCTATGTTACACTCTCATAATGTGTTACAATTTTTATAATCATTCACATCTAGTTGCTGATAGGGATAAACCACGATGCTAAAAGGTGATAGAAAGAAAGCTAAAGTGATGGAACCAGAACCAGTGCAACTAAGGACTGAAACTCTGTTCCAAGACACTAGGTGTACCACCGGAATTCCTCCTGAGGTCCGTTGGGGAGATGTTTACCGGATGATCAGGGACCAGGATAACCCAGATGTGTTATTGGAGGAAGAACAAATATATCTCAACATCAGATCTTCCGGCATAGCCAGGGCTTCTACTCACCCCGAATTGTTCCCATGCAATGAAGGGATCGGATGGATATTGGAACATGCCAACCCACAAACAAGAGTGTTTCATGACAGCAAGGGAGAGCCTTTCGCTTCATTCCATCCAGCTTATATTGCGGTGGCCTATAAGTTCTCACGTCCCCAGCAAGTTCTAAACGATGAATGGTTGGGAAAGATGAATAATTTCGAGATGGCTAAAAAGCTATTGGTCACGGGAAAGCAGCTGAGTAAGAGAGATAATGATGAATATGACGTTCAGAGCCTAAGACCTCCTTTTAGATTAATTGCCCTGATGTTATGCATAATTTTTGGCATGCCTAATGGCACTGTATATAGGATACAGTGCGCTCCCATCATCCACTTCATAGCATTCAAAGGAACTGTGTTTGATTGGGCTACTATTCTTTCAGATAGTTTGGCATCCACAATGGCCGCAGCTAGAGAAGGTTTAGCCTTAAAAAAGTCATAATTTTACATGTCTTCCTATCTTATTGACTGCATTTTGGCCAAGCTATCTTTACCCAGGCTAGGTTGCACGTGGGATCAGGCTGACACCCCGGTCTACACTGCCTATAAAATAATGTGGGCTCAAAATTACAGAGCAAACTATAAGCTCATCATGCCTCTGTATGAGAAGATGTTCAAGGAAGAGCCCAATTGTCTATCAGAAAATGCCATGGAGGTCCTTGAAAACTATAGTGATTTTTACTTCTTAGAACAGGGCACCTACATCAGGATGTTTGGAGGTACCAAAGCACCATATATTTTTTCAAAATACGCTACTGATTATGTAGTCCTCAAGGAAGCAGTTAGGCAAGTTTTCCTTGATGGAATAGGAGGAGTGCTTAACAAGCAACATAAGGCTTCCTTCCCTCCTTTTCCTTTTTGCATAGGAGCCTATAAATTCTCAGGGGTTACAGCAGCTGAGGAATACATTCAAGAGCTTAAAGCTTTCCACTTCGGTGAGGTGATCTTCCATAGAAATGAAAGGCGGAGCAAGGTTGCCGAGCATTGCAAGGAGGTATATGCTCATTTTGAATATGCTTATTACTATGATGCAGAGGAAGAAGTGTTCAGAGGCATCAACAACATGACTGAGTTGCAGATTTGTCGTCAAGGCAATGGAGCTAGCTCTAGCTCTGCCACAGCCCGAGAAGCCAGTCTGCAGAAAGAAAGGGAAGCAGCTGAGGCCTTGGCCCATGAAGAACAAAGATTGAAAGAAGAAGCAAGACTGCAATAGGAAGCTGAGGAGGCAAAGTTGCAGAATGAAGCTAAGGAGGCAAGGCAGTAGAATGAAGAAGAAGAAGCAAGGTTGCAGAGAGAAGCTTAGGAGGCAAGGCAGCAGAAGAAGAAGAAGGAAGGCATAAAACTGAAGAGGTACAAAAGTCAGAGGAAGAGCTTAAAACCAATGAATATGACCAAGAAGGTGGCTCCGGCACCCAAGATATGGAAACAGACACATCTCAAGTAGGTGGCTCCGGTACCCAAAATGTGGAAACATACACATCTCAAGTAGGTGGCTCCGGTACCCAAAATGTGGAAATAGACACATCTCAAGTAGTACATAACCCACCCATAGAGACAGAAGTACATGTAATAGACCTCCCGATCATCCCTTACACCCGACCAGAAGATCATACTTTGTCCTGATGGGATGAATTTGTGTATTATAAGAAGAGGAAGGCGGTGGTCTTGAAGTCGGAGAAGAGGATAAAGAGACTCTTCCAAGAAGATATTGTTACCCAGTGGGAGACCACGGTGATGCAAAATACAAATAAGGCTCCCATAGCCATGGAATCCACCGCTGTGTCAGCAGCAAAAGCAACGAAGGACACTATGGTCGATATGGTCAGAGAATTTGAGTCCACAAAGAGAAGAGCTCGCATGTTGCAACATACTGTGGCTAATGAGCAGGCTTACAAGGATCTTGTAGTAAATAAATTTAATCGCCTATCTGTTGATCACAAGGAACTATCATATAAGTATTGCCATTAAGAGGAAGAAAAGGAGCACCTGGCAATCTAGATGATGGTTCTGGAAGCGGAAAAGAATGATTATGAAGCTAGAGTTTTTCATCTGAAAGCAGATAAGCAGGCAATGGTTGAACAATTAGAACAGGCAGAAAGCAGAGCGATAGATATGTCTCCCTTTCATGAGTTGTCCTGTGATATTTTGAGGAAAATGCACGCCACACAGGGGCTGATTATTGAGGAAGTGTGCAGGCTCAAAGCCATGATGGTTAGATTGAAAGAAGTCAATGCAGAGGCCAATAGGCTTAAGGGAAAATAAACTCTGGTTAAAATGAACATCCTGAGCCAGATGGAATGGAGAGAAGGGAAGGTTGATTTCCCTAAGCATCTCCCATTCAAATCGGTAGATGATTTTGATGAAGATGTGGCCCTTATGGAATTTTTCAGGAACTGTGGCCTCAAGCTGATGGCTAATATTTAGGGAACAATTGAGAAGAGTAACAACCTGTATCAAAAAATCCATGAAGTGCATGATAAATGCAAGCTGATGTTTCCTCAGTCCCTTGATGAGTTCCCAAACAAAGAGCAACGTTTATCAGACTTGAAGGAGGAGCTAGGCATTCAAATAGAATATGTGAAGAAGATTGATGTCTTGGCAACTGATGATCACCATCACTATATTGGGCTGTCATCAATATACATTCATTTGCTCAAAGAAATCCACCAAGCAGCAATTGCAGAAATTCATGGTATTGAAGCAGAGCTTGGTAAGCATGTGACTTCCCCGAAGATCTTACTCCCTTCACTAGCAAATGTGGTTGTCAGAGACATCGGTATCTAGTTCAGTTACATTGCAGAAGAGGAAAAGAAAGCAGCATCAGCAGTAGGAGCCAGCACAAGCACCTCACTCCCAACAGAAGTGCCTCCTCAAAGATGAACACACTGGTCATGATGTGTTGATCTTTTTTTTTGATCTATTTTCCCTGTGTTTAGAACATAGGGTCACTAGACAGTTTTCCTTTTCTATTTTTGAGAAAATTTCTGTTATAAGAAAAGGGCCACGATTTTGTAATTTCTGGGAAAAGTATTGAAAGGACAAGTGTAAGAGCCAGGTGGAAGCCCAAGAGGCATTTTGTAAAGATATAAATATAGGCTTAGGGAATAGTGTAGGGGGACTTTTGGTAGGGAAAATATTTTTCTTAACTTGTACGAGCTATCTTGCACTTGCTCCAAGAAAATGAAATTTGCCTAATAAGAGACTGGAGAGGACGTCTTTTGCATAGAAATGGATGTGGGATGCATGCTAGATTATTCTTGTGACTTTCATATTCTACAGTGAGATCTTTCTTTGCTCTCTTGAATTATTTCTCTGTATTGAATGATCTTACTGTTTCTTGTGCAAATGATTTTTCTCCTACATGAGTAATGGAATGCGTCATATGCGAATATCTTTTTCCTTCTTGCTGTAGATATATCTTTATGATTTAATGGCTATCTCTTGATCTTTAGATACTTCTTCCAGCACATTACTCATACTTATAATTTTGCTCCTTGCAGGGATAGTTTAGGTTTATTTCAATTTTAGACACAGATTTGCTTTAAGTTCTGCATTTAGATGAAGTTAGATTAGGCACTTGCATATCATTCTAACCATAAAATCAAAAAGAATGGTGGATCGGGCCATAACCAGTGTAATTGAAGCAAATCTCCAAATCTAACGGTTGCTGAAACCGCTAACCAGACGGATTCCCCATACCAAATGGTGGACAATCTAATTGGGATAGTCTGCCGGGGAGAATCCCTTTCTGCTTGATGCTGCGATCTTTGGGGCATCAACACATACATAACAATATATGGACCAAGGCAATGTATTTTAAACTTGCCAGGAAATTTCATGAACTTGCTATCATAGAGGAGGACTAAGTCACCTACCTGAAAGCATTTATTCCTGATATGGAGATCATGCCATGCCTTTTCACAATCCTTCTAAACTTGTTGTTGAAAGCCTGCAATGAAACGATCTTCCTCCAAGCCGACTAAATGCAGTAGTCTTTCATCTAATGCTTTGCAATCTGCCATTCCGGTGAACACAGCAATCCTCAGATTGGGGACAATGTACTCCATTAGCATTATGTCCTCCTGCCCATAAGCCAACCAGAAGGGTGTCTGTCCCATCAACTTCTTACAAGTTGTTCTGTATGCCCATAGTACAGACAAAATGCGGAGGTCCCAATCATCCCTGTTTACGTTGCACACCTCCGTCAGTGCGTTTTCCAGTATCTTATTGAAAGCTTCAATAGTTCCATTCGCCTGCGGATGATATGGCGTACTGCGGTGATGCCGAATGTGGAATTCCTCTGTGAGGGATTCAATGGTCTTATTTAGGAAGTGAGTGCCCTAATCACTCATCAAAATTTTTGGACAGCCAAATCTTGACAAAATTTCCTCAAAAATGAACTGCGCGGCAGTACCTGCGTTGCAGTCCTTCACTGGTTTAGCTTCTTCCCATCTGGGGAGGTAATCCGTGGCATTAATGATATACCTTGCACTAGTTCTCTTCCCTGGTGGGTTTATAGGTCCAACAAAATCAATTGCCCACTTCTCAAAGGCCTGTAAAGTCAACTGCAGGTTCAATGGCATTTCGTCTCTCCGCGACGGCTTCCCTATCCTCTGACAGACATCATAGTTCCTATAGTATTTCTTAGAATCTTTGTGGATGGTAGGCCACCACAGCCCTACGCGCAATATCTTCTGCGTAGTAGCCCTTCTTGCGTAATGACCTCCCGCGATCCCTGAGTGCGCATCTGCTAGTATATACAGTTTCTCGTGTTCGAGTACACATCTGCGCAGGACTTCATCTAGCCCGAGTTTGTATAACTGACCTGCAATGATAGTGAAATCCACGGCGTGCACTACTAGCTGCTTCTTCTGCTGAACAAAAAATTCTTGCGGTGTCAGGCCTGTTGTCAGAAAATCAATGATATCCTTATAGTAATCATCTGCAGCCTGTATAGCAAACATCTGCGCGTCAAGTAGAGTGTCTTCAATGTTTGTCGGCTCCTCTCCCGATTCAATTCAAGACAGGTGGTCAGGTCCCAAATTTAGCCTGTCGGGTTTAACAACGATCTCGAAGTCGTACTCCTGGAATAGCAACAACCATCTACATATACGCCCCCCTAACATTGGCTTATTGACCAAATATTTTAATGCAAAATGATCAGTGAACATAAGGAAGTGTGCACCAAGTAGATAATGTATGAACTTCTAAAGGGCATATACCATCGCAAGTCCTTCCCGCTCAGTTGTGGTATAGTTCTTCTCTACTGTCGATAGCTTCCTACTAGAAAATGCAATGGGGTGGTCAATAGCCCCTTCTCCTAGCTGAACTAACACAATGCCCAAGGCAATGCATGATGCGTCCACATGAACATGAAATGGCTTTGTCCAGTCTGGAAAGACTAGGATCGACGTGGTAACCACCTTTTCTTTAAGGGTGTCAAAACCCTACTCGCATTCCTCGTTCCAAACAAAGGGCACGTCCTTCTTCAGCAGCTTCTCCATTGCTACGGTGATCTACATGTAACCTTGAATGAACTTCCTCTAATAGCCTGTATGGCCCAAGGTTGAGTGCAGCATTTTAACTGAAGTTGGTGTAGGCAAATTTACAATGATGGCAATCTTCGCAGGGTCCACCATCAATCCCTGCTTGCAAACAATATCTCCCGGTAAAATTACATAGGGCACACAGAAGATGCACTTCTTCAAATTCAATGATATTTGATGCTAGCGGCACTTGTCAAGCATCATCCTCAGGTTTGCACAATGGTTCTTTAGCAAACCAAAGACAATCCAGTCATCAAAATATGCTTCCAAAAACTTGTGCATGAAATCTTTGAACGCCGCGACAACAACTCTGGAGAAGATGGCAGGCATGTTCTTCAGGACAAATGGCATGACTGTATACTAGAATGACCCCAATTCTGTAGCAAATGTCGTCTTATGCCTGTCCACGGGATAAATCCTGATCTGATGATAACTGGAGAAACCATCAGTAAAGGAATAGGCCTCATTCCCTCCCACATTGTCAAGTACCTCATCTGTAAATGGAGTAGGGAATGGGTCATGCATAGAGGCCTCATTAAGTTTTCTGAGATTGACACAAATCCTGATCTCGCCCTTCGTCTTCTTGTCCTAGACAACCATAGGACTGGTCCATTCAGATTCTTCAACAAGTTTAATGATTCCCACCTCTAACATTTTGTCAAACTCTGCGCGGACTCTCTCTTTATACCGTGGATTTAGTCTATACGGTCGCTGCTTCATAGGCTTAGAACCTGGCTTCAAGGGGATTTTCATGACTCCTAAGTCACCCAATATTCCTTTCATCTCTGTAAACTTGGTCAGAAATAGCTCCTGATATTCGTGCAAAGTGTTTGCAATCTCTGCGACAGTCTAATCATCCCAGTAGTCTCCGATAGATGTGAACTTTGACTCTTCACTCATGTCGATGTTCACCTTCTGTGTCTTGACCGGTCCACTCATGTCTAGGATTTCCAATGGCGGTCCTTCTATATCGCGTGCACCTTTTGACTCTGGTATATTGATATTGCGCAGATCATCTTCATCTTCTTCTCTTCCATGCTCATCATATTCAGCTAAATTATAACAGTCTATCGGATGTTCTTCATGTTCTTTCCATTCTGAGTGTATGTTCGCAGGACTGTCATCTGTGCCGAAGAATTCTTCCCATGACATATCTTCACGAGGATAATCTATTCTGAATACATGTTCCTTGATTATCTGCAGTGCCTCATGTATCAAAGGGTTCTCATCCTTGAAGCTGAAATCTCTCTTGAGGTTCACAGTTAATGTTTCCCAATCTGAGGTCTCCCTGCGTAATTCTAGGTCTAGATACCATTTCTTTGGAATATCCTCTTTCAAAGTATGCACGAACAAGTGCACCCACTCTTCAGGTGGCCTTTCTTCCCATGCCTGCGAACAGACTTCCACATGTTGGCTAGGATATGTCTGCCCGTTGAACTTCTGAAAGGGTAAGGTAACCCTTTTTGTAAACCGAATCTGCATCTTTGTTCTGCATTGATCCCAAGTGATCAATATCTGTTTGTGCGAAGCCCACCATCTGGTGGGTATGCCACGCAGTGCCATATCCAATGCTGGCAACCTGTGCTCTTCTAGATCTGCTACAGTATAGTCTTGAATGAAAGTATAAATGTTAGCAGAACCATGAAATGTAGGGATTAGGCTTACCTCCTTTCCAATCCAGCGTAGTAATTTCGTGACCTGCGCGCACCTTCTATATGACACTTCGTGCATGCGATTCTGCCAGTTTTCCAGTCTAGCATCCGAGTCAGAAACGCAGAAGCTATCGCATCTCTAGCTAAGTGTATTGTCTGCAGTAGGATTAATGTAATCCTCCTGGTTTGTGTTAGGATATTTAGACACTTAGGAGTTAGTTAAGATCAACTTGTGTAATATATTCGTTAGGGATAGTTTGTTTCTTTAGTATGCATTAGTATGCATTTGTAAATACTTAATCCGACGGTCACGATATGTTTCCGACATAGAGTGATCCGACGGATCAACTTCTCTTAGATCAAACCTAACCTTGATCCGTGGCTTAACACCAGATTGGTCCATGATCTCTATTTAAAGAGCATGGAGGGTCATTGTTTAGTTGATCGATTATGAGAAGCTCATTTGTAACTTTCTATCTTTGCATAATAAATTGTCCCGTAGAAGCTATTTGGCCGGGGCCGTGGAGTGTTTCCCTCAAGAGGGTTTAAACCACGTCAAAACATTGGTGTGTTGATCTGTGATCTGTTTGTGTGAAGTGGTTGCTCTTGGTGTTCGTTGCTTTGGTAGTACCCTGTGTACCCGAACATGGTATCAGAACTTTTATGAAGTGCCGCTTCCGGTTATGATCTAGATCTTGAACTGTTGTTGCCGAAACTCGAAAGGGTTTCTAGTTCTGGTATTTCTGTGCATTTCTGGGCTATGGGATGTGTTCCATTGGGTCTCGAGCGTCGTTTCCATTGGGAAATAGTTTTCGTTTGATCGAAAACGGTTCCCGGTTGCTCCAGAAACGCGTATTTCATCAGATCTGAAGGTATAATGTTACAATGACGCATTTTTTTTATTTCGTTTTTTGAAAAGAAAAAATCTCATATTTCATCTTTTTTTAGTGTTAGATTTTTTTTGGTTCGGATTGTTGCTTTCCCGTCTGCGTATGCTCTTTTCCGTGCACCTTGAGCGATCTCGGCAAATCAGAAACAGAAAGGGAAAGGGTTTTTCTCGGCTGCGTATGCTCTTTGTCGTGCACCTTGCGCAATCTCGGCAAATCAGAAACAGAGAGAAAACGTAGAATTTCCGGGCAAGCTAACAAGATCTAACTCCACAAGTGTGGAAAATTTGTTTTTGTTTCGTTTTGTAGTCTGTTTTGCAGGAAAAAGGGCAAGCACGCAAAAAAAAAAAAAAAAAAAAAAAAAAAAAAAACCCTTCCTCATTCCCATATTTTACATACCGTTTAATCTAGCTCACTTGGTTCAAAGTTGTTTTATTTCTTAATAGGTCTTGAGTTCAAGTCTTAGAAAGTTACTTTTAAAAGAAAAAGTGCATGCAATTTCTATTTTCAAGTTACTTTATTGTAAAAGTGCATCTCACTTAAATAATAAAAAAAAAAAAAAATACAAGTGAGTCACTTAAAGTTTTTTATTTATTGTTGCGCTATTTAAAAAGTAATATCATTGTAAAAGTGAAATCACTTATTTTACAAAAGTGATTCACTTAAAGCAACTTTTTTGTAAAGTGATTGTCAAAAGGTTCATCTTGGGAAGAGGGGGGTTCTTCTTTTTTTTGCTGGACATTCTCTAGCTGCCACGTCACTATTGGGGACATCTTCAACAGTTTCTTTGTTCAAGCATAACTTCATCATACAGAGTCAGTTTTCAGTGCCGTTTTTTTTTAAATCGCCTATTTTTTCGAGCTCTTCACATCCAGACTATTGGTTTCTACTTTTAAAGCCATTAATTTACAAATATGGCCGCCCATTGTGATATTCTACTTAACAGTTCCAACTATTTCTCATGGAAATCTCGTATGGAGGATGTTCTACGAAGTCGGGGACTTTTCAGAATTACCACAGGGAAAGAAAAAGAATCCACTGATGATGATAAGAAAATAAAATGGGCAAATAGATGTGATGAAGCTCGTGGATTGATTGGGATGTCAATCTCTACTGATTTGCGATTCCACATATCTGGAATTAATGAACCTAATACTGCTTGGGACAAGTTGGAAACTGTGTTTGGTAAACACAATGAAATTCAAGGTCATTAACTCGAAAATGAGTTGATTTCTTTAAATCCAAGTGACTTTTCATGCATTCAAGATTATTTATCTAAGTACAAAACTCTTAAACTCTTATGTGCAGAATGTAAGATTGAGAGGGAAGACAAACAGTGCATTTATCATATTCTTTCCAAACTTGGACCTGCATATTCTGTTTTTGTATCTACATTTTACTCCATGAAAGCATCCTTGAATGCAGCTAGTTATCAAGAGCCTAGTCTTGAATCCTTTTGTGATTCCCTGATTAGAGAACAAGATAAACTCATTCATCTTGGAATAATCAATAATGCAGATACATCTGGGAAAGCCTTATTGTCCCAACAGAAAGAAAAGTCCAAGCCTCCCAAGAAACAAAATTTTCGCAATAATAAGTCAAACAAGGGTCCCAAACCCTCTCAGTCAGCTCCTTCTTTAAAAAATGACAAAGGATCCAAGCCAAAAGGCAAGAAGACTGAGCGTCATTGCAACTATTGCGGGAAAGATAATCATGATGAATCTAAGTGTTTCAAGAAGATGGCAGCCTTGGAAGCAGCAATGAAGAAGCACCACATCAGCCTAGATTCGTCTTCAGAATCTACCTCTCATGGACATGCACTTTGTGCTTCTGGTTATTCTTATAATGCATCTTCTTCATCTACTTCAAATGAATGGCTCATTGATTCTGGAGCATCTTATCATATGGCTAAGGATCAAGCCATGTTTTCTACTATGCATGAATGTAACACCAAACAAATATTTGTTGGTGATGATAGATCTCTAAGTGTTGTAGGAGCTGGAACAGTTCCAGTAGATAATGGTCATTTTAGTGATGTACTATGTGTTCCAAGAATTTCCTGCAATTTGTTATCAGTCTATCAGATCACTCATTCTGGTGAAGGTAAAACTTGTTCGGATATCCACATCATCTATTTCAGGATACATATCTATTTCAGGATCATCTATTTCAGGATACATATCTACTTCAGGATCTTGCATGATCTATTTCAGGATATGCAGCTGCATGCACTTGCATGCATCCCAGTCACTAGTTTGATGCCTCCAGCACCTTATCCACCTTCTTCTAGCACCCGGGAGCCACCTACCACAGAGTTTTATCCCTCCTAAACTGAAAGGCGCCCACTTCTCACCTACTTCCAGAGAAGGGCGCACTTGTTCACCTACCACTGCAGTTCCACTTCAGTTACATTCAGTTAGCTCCGATTCTCCCTGATTTGAGGCTAGTTTCACTCCCGACTGACTGTATCACTTCCGTTTGACCTCCAATTTGATTAGGTGACTTGTTCTGACTTCAGTTAGCCTCCCATGCGCCCCCACTGAGCCTCCAGATCCTATATCAGTGCTACACACTTCAGTTACATTTATTACACTCAGTTAGACTCAGTTTGACACCTGGATGACTGGTTGTTGTGATTGATGAGCACCACCGATGATTGATGAGGACTCCTAGATAGAGTCAAGCTACTCCATTCTGTGATTCGAATGACCTCCTTAGGCAATTCGAATTGATCAGTCATTGTGACAGTTTGTATTGTAATTCATTCACCCTTTCTGGGATAGAGAGCACTGCTGCATGTTTTGCACAGTTTTGCACCATATTTTCTATGTTCATCTGTTGTGATTGATTTACTTGTTCATTAGATCTGCTGTGACTAATTTTACAAAACTGTGACCTTTACACCTCACCAAGTTGTAATCAAGGATTTTAAAGATCCTCAACAGGTCCTAGCTACCGGAATTGTTGATGATATTACCAGGTTGTACAAGTTTAACAACTTTGGGTCATCACCTTTCCCTTCAGTTTTTGTTGCTCATAGTGATAACTTGAGCAAACTTTGGCATGAGCGATTTGGTCACTTAAATTATCGCTCATTGCAACAACTATGTAAAGAAAATATGGTGACAGGTCTTCCGATGGTATCTTGCAGAGATGGTGTTTGTTCCGGTTGTGTACTTGGAAAACATCATCGGGACAGTTTTGACAAACGTGCCTCTTGGCACGCCTCGGTTCCCTTGGAGCTTGTGCATAGTGACTTGTGTGGTCCTCTTCCATCTGCTTCCTTTTCTGGTTTCAAGTATTTCTTAACTTTCATTGATGATTACATCAGACGCACTTGGGTTTATTTCCTAAAACTTAAGAGCGAAGTATTTAACATGTTCTTGGCCTACAAGGCCCTTGTTGAAAAATAATCTGGTCATCAAATTATTAAGTTAAGATCTGACAATGGAGGAGAATATGTTAACAAACAGTTCACTACTTTCTGCACTGAACAAGGCATCCAACAACAGCACACTGTTCCATATACACCACAACAAAATGGTGTAGCTGAGCGGAAGAACCGCACTTTAAAAGAAATGGCTAATTGTATGATCCAATCTAAGGGACTAAGTCTTCAATTTTGGGCTGAAGCCATAAATTGTGCAAATTACATAGTTAATCGCACCCCCACAAAAGCATTACAAGGTATAACACCGGAAGAAGCATGGAGTAAAATTAAACCTGATGTAAGTCACTTTCGTGTGTTTGGTAGTGAAGCATGGGCTCACATTCCGGATTAAAAACGGAAAGCATTGCAGCCTAAAAGTGAAAAGTGCATATTTGTTGGATATTCTGAAGATGTAAAAGGTTATAGACTTCTTCAACCACATTCTCATGCTATAATCATTAGAAGAGATGTTAAATTTGATGAAAATATCTTGTCATGCGAGCCTAACTCGGCGAGTGTGCCATCTTTGGCCTACGAGCCTGATTCGGCATTTGTGCCTTCTTCTTCTTCTTCCAACTTCCTTGACAGGTTTCCAACTCCAGTTTCTGATGATGACAGTGAGGATGAAAATCCACCTCCGCCTGCTCATGTTCCTCCAGTTGCATCAGCACAAGTGCTTCCTCGATGGGTCCGTTCAACATGTGAAGCAGCTGGTGATCTTGCCGGTGATCGTAGAGATCAACATCGAACACGTTCTCAGTTTCAGCGAGCCTCTTCTCTTTTGGCTCAAGTTTCCGAGAATCATGATCCAGAAACTTTTGCAGAAGCTTCAGGGAATCCAGATTGGGATGCAACCATGGATGAAGAATATCGTTCCTTAATGGTGAACGATACTTGGGATCTTGTACCTCTTCCAAAAGGAAGAAAACTTGTCAGATGTAAATGGGTCTACAGAACTAAGTATGTATCAGATGGAAGTGTTGAAAGACTTAAGGCAAGGTTAGTTGCCAAAGGTTTTTCTCAAGTTGAAGGGATTGACTACAATGAAACCTTTGCTCCCATCGCCAAAATGAACTCCATCCGCCTTGTTCTTTCCCTTGCAGCCTTACACAACTGGGAAGTCCATCAAATGGATGTCAAGTCTGCCTTCTTACATGGTGATTTACAGGAGGAAATTTACATGGAACAACCTCCTGGCTATGTTCAGAATAACTCTAGCCTTGTCTGTCGCCTTAAGAAATCCTTATATGGCCTTAAGCAAGCTCCTAGAGCTTGGTATGCCAAAATGGATAACTTTCTCCTTGACACTGGTTTTTCTAGATGCCATTCTGACCCCAATGTCTATACCAAGAAAGTAGGAAACCATCTCATCATACTTGTTCTATATGTTGATGACCTTATTCTTACTGGTAGTGACCCTAATCTTATAACCCATGTGAAATCCAGTCTTAAACAAACTTTTGAAATGTCAGACTTAGGACATTTGCATTATTTTCTTGGTCTCCAAGTTCTGCAAACCAAAGAAGGAATCTTTCTTTCTCAGTCTAAGTATGCTTGTGACCTTCTTCGTCGCTTTCACATGGAAGATTGTACACCAGCCCCTTCTCCCTTCCAGTATGGAGTCAAACTTTCTGTCACTTGTACTTCACCTGAAGTAGATGCCACCTTGTATCGTTAGCTTGTTGGTAGTCTTTTATACTTGACTCATTCCCGTCCTGACCTTTCCTTTGCCGTTGGTCGAGTTGCCCGTTATATGCAGACACCTCATGAAAGTCACTGGAAAGCAGCTAAAAGAATACTTCGATATATTCGAGGTACAGTTCAGTTTGGGATTCATTACAGTACAGGGGGGAAACCTTTGTTGGTTGGTTTCACTGATTCAGATTGGGCCGGCGATCCTGATGATCGAAAGTCTACTGCAGGTTATGTTTTCAGTCTGGGATATGGACCTATTACTTGGGCTTGTAAGAAACAACAAGATCTTGCTTTTTCTTCAGCAGAGGCAGAATATCGAGCAGCAGTTAATGCCAGTCAGGAAGCTTTATGGCTTCGACAGATCCTTTCAGAGTTTGGATTCGAGCAGCAGCAGCCTACTCCACTTTGGTGCGACAATCAAAGTGCCATCAAGCTTGCCAAAGATCCAGTTCTACATCAACGCAGCAAACACATTGAGATACATATGCACTTCATCAGAAATCTTGTTCATGATCGTGTTCTTGAAGTGCTCTTTTGCCCTACATATGATCAAGTTGCAGACATCTTCACCAAGTCTCTTACAGAAGCGAAGTTTTATAAACTTCGATCTATGTTAGGAGTTCAGGAACTTGTCATTAAGGGGCGATAGGCTCTAATGCCTCCTTCCTTCTCCTAATAGTGTCACTTTTGTAAATCCTTCAATCCTATCCCAAGTTGTTCTTAAGGGGGGATGTTAGGATATTTAGACACTTAGGAGTTAGTTAAGATCAACTTGTGTAATATATCCATTAGGGATAGTGTGTTTCTTTAGTATGCATTAGTATGCATTTGTAAATACTTAATCCGACGGTCACGATATGTTTCCGACATAGAGTGATCCGACGGCTCAACTTCTCTTAGATCAAACCTAACCTTGATCCGTGGCTTAACACCAGATTGGTCCATGATCTCTATTTAAAGAGCATGGAGGGTCATTGTTTAGTTGATCGATTATGAGAAGCTCATTTGTAACTTTCTTTCTTTGCATAATAAATTGTCCCGTAGAAGCTATTTGGCCGGGGCCGTGGAGTGTTTCCCTCAAGAGGGTTTAAACCATGTCAAAACATTGGTGTGTTGATCTGTGATCTGTTTGTGTGAAGTGGTTGCTCTTGGTGTTCGGTCCTTTGGTAGTACCCTGTGTACCCGAACAGTTTGTAGTCATCTGGTACAGCCAGTCCAAGTCCTGGGCCTTATATTCCTCCTGAATCGGCTCGCTATATCTGTCCCATCTGTAGGATCCAATGGTGCGATAACCCGCAGATGCTTTCCTTCGAATATCATCTTCTTTGTTTTCAAATTTATAATGTCCAAATTGTCAATAGCCCAAATAATTCCTAACAACGCAGGAAAGGGCTGGCTATCATCGACAATCTCGATGACTTCAAAGTCCACCTTGCTCTATACTCCGTCAATATCAACCACAACATTGGCTAAGCAGCCAAATGGTATAACTTTCTCTTGGTTGGCCATTCTCAGCTGGATAGGTGACCATGATAGCTTTGGTCGACCCATCTGCTGCCATGTCTGGTTGGTTAAGACATTTACTTCTGATCCCAGATCAAGGATAACTTTGTCCATCTCAAAGTCTCCTATCTGCGCAGTGAGCCTCATCTCTCGGCCCAACCTCTTCTGTTTCTTTATGTGATGTAGTGTGCCATCAGAAGTTTATGCTTCTATCTATGGTTCGTATAGATTTATGAGCTTCTCCAGCTCTGCTATTGCGTTTTCATTTTTCAGCAGCTTTAGGCAGCTCCTTAGGAACTGCGCAACAAAGGTGCTAACATCCGCTGTGTGTCTTGTCTTATCATATGCAGCAGGTGTGTCTTCAACACATGGTACTTCGTTGCACAGCGGGATCCTTGGTGATTTAGGTGCTGGTTCTTTGAAGGTATCCTGTGCGTCAACAAAAGCTTCTTTGTTCTTCTTCAGATCCAGAGCAGGCGTCTTCCCTGGAGCTTTTCTTACCCATATTGTTTCAAGAGGGCCCTGCTTCGCATGAGCTTCTCCTGAAGTGGAAGCCTCTGCTCCCCTATCACGGCCCGTCTCGACGCCACTGCGTGTGACTACTTTAATGCTAGGTAGGATCTGCAGGTCTGTTCTCTGCTGCGATCCACTGGATGTTCGGAGCTGGCGCATATGTCCTTCTTCTTTTCTGCATCTCTACCTCTAGTACTGGGCAATCTTCTATAACATGCTCAAATGATTTACAATAATTATAGGTGGTGCATGGGTTTACATAGTCTCTAGATACATGACCTAGCTGGCCACAGTTATAGCAGATGACCCCATCGTGGCCTCTTCCTTATGTCGGGTAGGTATTTCTTCCTCTACCACGGTATCCACCACCATGGCCTCTGTAGATAGATGCTCTTTGGTTCATAGTTTAAGCATCCATCAGTAGATGCTCTTTGGTTCATGTCTAAGCTAGAAGGTGTCTCGAAATGATCTTCCATATTTTCAATAGAATCTTCTTCATGCTCTTGTGATGTCTCTTCCTTTTGCTCCTTAAAGCAAGCTGATGCATTTTGCCCCTTGTTTTCCTTAGGATCAGTATATTTGGAATCTCTTCTTAATTAACTCTCAAAATCTCTCCTCAAGGAGGACATCATTTCATGCACACATATATGATACTCGCTCTAAGGGTTTTTACAATAAGGGCATAAACCTTTCTTCACTAACTCCACATCTTAATTTTTGGGCCTATTTTCAAAAACATGTTCAACATAGTACTCAAAAGACATGGCATTTTGTGTATTTTTGCTCGAAGCAAGATATTCTTGATATTTTTGATATTGTTGGGGCAATGTTTTATATTTTTCTCTCCATCTTTGGAACTCGCTCATAGAATTATCCTTGGTTGGTGTGACACACTCATATTCATAAGATCTAAATTCATAAGAATAATCTTCATTTCTCTTGAAATTGTAATAAGTGTTGCATGATGGCACCTCTTCCTCATACCATTCACATTCTGCTTCATATTGCTCATAAGCATCTGCATATTCCTCATAAGAATTGTATTCATAGGATTCATCATAATAGTAAGACATGGATGCCAATTATTCTTGAATGTATGTACCTAATCCATAGGTGCAAGGACCATGCTCTGATACCATTGTAATGTCCCTTATTAGGAATTTTATTAAAATTGCAATTTTTCACTTTTTTCCCTAGTTTGACCTTTGACTAGTTTTGATCTCTAGGTCCCAAATTTGCCCCAAATGATCCCAAATATTTTGAGAAGGTATATGAATGATATTAGAACATAAATATGTGTTTCAGGGATGCCTTTGTACCTTTAAAATAATTCTTCAAATCCTCTTTCAATTCTGATCAATGTAGGTAACTTTACTAGTGATTTCCCTTTGACTAGTATTGGTCTCTAGGTCTCAAATTGACTCCAAATGCATTCAAATCTTCAAGGAAGGTGTATGAATGATATTATAACTTGAATATGATTTTTATGGATGATATATTTCCACCAAAATACCTTTTCAAACTCTCTTAATATTCTGGACCAATTATGCAATTTTACTAGTAATTTGGGGTTCAAATCCCCATGGGGTAAGTACTGAAAATGGCTTCCCAAATGCCTCCAAACCCACTCAAATTTATGAAAAGAGGTATGTAAGGTGTTAAGTATGTTATTAAATTCTCATATGCACCATTAATGGATTATTAAAACTATTCTCACCCTCTCCCATTCAATTGCAAAAATCCCCAATTCGACCCTTGGGGAAATGGCACTATTTCACCTCCCAATACAACTAAACTGAGTAAAAATGCTTCAAATGATCAAGTAAAGTACATGAAACTTGTAGAAGAAATCCATGGCAATATATTGATCACAAATATATCATAGAATCATCTATTCATTCAAAATCATCAGCATTACATTGATTCACAACAAGGTAGTGGGGAAATGACACTGTTCTTTCATTAAAATTGAGATTTATACATTTCTACTTGGAATTTCGACCTGAAACTTTTTGGAGATGAATAATAGAGTATTTAATTCATATTAAAAAATAAATGGGGCATTAAAATACTCCCCAAAGAGTACAATAGCTCACCAAAAACGCCCTCCCTCAAGGATCAAGAATATGCCATCAAAACTAGAAATGGTTGAAGGAGTGAGCTGCAATAGAAGAAACCATGAGATTCCCTGTAGCTTACACCTACAAATAAATACTCCATTAAAGCTCCAAATGAAAGGTCTGAATGACCTTTCCAATTACCAACTTGGATGGGAATCTTTCACCCTCGAAATTGGCCAAGGCAAGAAACTAGTCATCCACTAGCTCTCCCTCTTCACAAATGCAATTGCAAATTCTATAAATGATCAAAATCTGGTTGCATTCTTTGTTATTGAAATTATAAACTTCTAATGTACTCCATGGGTCGAATTCCTTCCAAGATACTCATGCCAACTCAAGTTGGGAAGAGATTCCAAAGAACGCCACTTGTACAACAATTCCTAGTCTCCCACTTCCACCAAATCACATGTGGAAGCATCTTAGCTTCCCTAACACCCTTGAGCACCCTCTTGGAGTCTATTTTTAGACTTGACATGTCATATATGTCATATGTCAGCCTTCAGGTTTGATTTGTGTCATAGGTGTCATAGCATCTTCATCATTGTTGTCATAGAGCTAGGGAATCTAGCCCAAGTGTCTCACTAGCTCCAAATTGCCTCTTCCTCTTCCATGGGAGTTACTCTTCCTCTATTTTTCGATCTTGGATGAGTCATGCAATGAATAATACCTTTTGGACTCCCCCAAGTATGTTACCATTCACCTTGAATTCGAATTGGTGAGAGAATGATGCCAAGTGTAGTGGGGAAATCTAGCCATATGTGGGTCCCACTTCCTCCATTTGTCTTGATGAAATGACACTTTGATTTTCACTAGTATATATTTATTTAGCTCCTTTATTAAATATTTATGCCATTCTAATGTTCAAACATCATTTATTATTCCCATTATTCCAAATCCCAAAGCTTCCACCCCAAACCTAGGAAACTAGTAATTTTCCTCCTTGGCAATTATTTGACCTTTAGCATCAATTTGACAAACTCTAATGAATAGGGCCAATGTGATTAGGCCATTGCGACCCAATGCCAAATTTGGGACATGACATAACAGCACAACAATAAATCATTCCTTGTGCTGATCCGGAGCTATAATGAAGCTTACTTGGTCTAATAGGGTCTTGAACTTATGATCAAACTCCCAGACCGATTGTAACGTCCCCACCCATCATACCAGTGCGATGGAGAGAACGTTAGACTGAAGCCAGAGCATCTAGCCCCATGAAATTTTCAATAAGCATTCACATAATATAAAAAGAAATATGGAAATGTATAATTATAAGAAAACACAACGGAAGTAATTTCAATTACACATCCATCATACATTCAAGATATTCATCAAATAAATAGTTGCAAAGTTAACACAAGAGAATACTTATCTTAACAAAGTAGTCCCAAGCAACCAGCTATGCATCTGCAACGTTCCACCCAACCATAGTCCAGTTGTGCTTATCAACCTCTTGATACAACTGCCACCCCCCGAGCTAGGCATGATTTCGACAAGGAACCAAGGAATATCAGACTCACACATAGCCAAGCATACACCAAGATGAGCCAAGCCAATCTACAATTGGGTTTATCAGGCTACTAGGAAATGGAAAGGAAGAATTGCTAAGTTAGTGAGCTCAAGCACAGAGCCAGGGATACCTCTACAAGATCTATCTAACTTGGCACCCAAAATACCTACACACCCAACACAAGGAAGAATTCTCTTCACTGCTACACAGTCCCTCAAGCCATACCTTCCTTTCTAGTGCTTTCAGGGTGTGCATAGAAAAGTAGCCAAAGCCCTCTTAATCTTCTTGAGAGGTTACTCCCTTCACTAGGTTTATCAAGTCAATTCTGTCCACTATCACTCCAAGTTTCTTGCTCACAGGTTCAAATCCAAATAGGGATGCACATAACAACAAAAGTATAAGTGTTGGGCATGAAGAAATGTTTTTACAGTGAGATGCCCAAAGATGGGGTTTCTACCAGCCCAGAAAAATGTGGGAGACCCAAAAATGAAATGGCAATTGGGGATTCAACTCTGGAGAGCAAAACCATTTTCAGAAAAATTCCCATGGGTATTTTTGGGCAAAAACGACCTCCCTCACAGTCCCAAATTGTGGCCCTCCTCTCCTAGCTATTGTACAATGCAAAAACGAGCTCCCAGGCATGGAAAATGCAGGGAAAATGGTGAAAAACATGATGGGGAAAGCCTAGCTAGCTCAGACTGCGTGAGAGAGCAAAGGCCATGGGTGAAAGATGGCTTTAGGCACCATTTCATGGGTGTTTTCTTGCCCAAGAAGCAAAATTATGAATTCCCAGGTTGATGGATTTCCCATGGACGAAATTGGCTTCCATACCTCCCCATTCCCAAGGCATTAACTGCCTCAACCAACTCTTGGAAGAATTAAATGATTGGGTTCATAACCCAAAATGCGTAGTTGGTGGTTTATGGGTTTTTTCATTGACACATGGATTAACACCATTGGCTCAAGGGTTTGAATAATTTCCCTCCCTATTCCTTATAGAATCATGCCCCCATCTCTTTGTTGCATTGCATAGCTAGTTGTGGGTTTTTCATTAAAATTCATATTTACATGATGTCTTAATTTACATTGTGCCTATCTAGCACAAGAACCATAGGCATCTATTTTTTTAATTGTCGATACATAAAATGCTAAATCAATGGTGGGGGCTTGGCCTTGAGCTCCTCACCATGATTAAATAACAATATTTACATAATTTACGATTTAATACAAAGGAGGTCAAAATGGGACATTACACCGATTCAGTCGGTCTCTGCTTGATTTCCTTCAACTCAGTTATACATTGAGATTCAGACTTTGGTTTCTTGAACTCTACTATAAGCACGACTTTAATCTCTGCCAGGGTTCTAGGCTACGTGGTAGAATAATTCATGAACCAGTGTAGCGCTCTATCTCTGAATGTTGTAATAAGCTGGGCTTTCTTCTCATCATCATCCCTGATCTGTCTGACACTCCAGATAGCTTCACAAAGGAACCAGTGCTGATCAGGATCTTCTAGACCTGTCCCTTTTAATATAGGCAGCTTCATATCCGTATGGGCCATGGCTCTAGGGGGAGGTATAGCACTTGAAGGGGCACATTGAGGTGTGCCCTGAGGGGTGCTAGGGTGTCGTACAGGACTACGCAGAGAAAACAAATGGGCATATAGGGGTAGATGTACTAGGCTGTGTACTCGGCGGGGTTGGCTCTACAAGCGGAGGATTCTGAGGGGTAAATGGGGGTGCAGCTTCGTTTTCAATATCAGAAGGAATCTCAGTATCTACGTGGAGTCCAGAGCCTCCAGGATTCTTATTGAACTTGTATCTTTTCCCATTTCTTAAGTTGTGAGTATCTTCGTCAGAATTGCTATAAATGCTATTTACCATGACAACTTGAAAATATTACTGCATTCTTAAAACGCCTTTCTCAACTAACAACATCTTAATGTATAGGCTGAGATTGTTCAGGAACTTACCTTGGAAACCACTGAAAAAGTGTGCCTTTGCTTGGCTGTAGGACTTGAGCGTATCCACAACAAACTCTGTGAAAAAGCCTTCTAGCATATGATCAACCCAAAAGCCCACTGCGCGTGTCAATGCGCTGTCTATTGTTTTGAGCTGCGCTGTGAGCTTGGGAGTCCACTTTGTAGGATCTCCTCCTTGAAAACAAGTTTTCTTTTCTACGATCCATGAGATCCACGAATGTAGCTCGTTCAGAAATGTAGCCCAGAAAATCTCATGAATGTTGTCCAACAGATATCTATCCGACCACTGTGTGTCACTTAGACGAGGATGTTTGTTCTCTTGTCTTTTAAAGTCTCTTATGGTCTTATCCCACCAAGTCTGGATTTCTGTCTTCTCAGGATGCCAGTTCAATGAACTTTCCAGGAACTCAGACTCTTCGTCACTCATCACTACTGGGACTCATCATGGATTCCAGCACGGAAACAGAACCATTTTTTGGCTATAAAATGTTGACCAGAGGTTTTATGAAGACCCAGGTTCTGCGCAGTTACCTTAAACCAACAAAACCGCTTCAAACCGGCCCTTTCGGCAACAGCCTGCGAGCAGGATGAGGTCTCACCTGAGGTGTTTCTAATGGGGCACTGCAGACTCAGATGTCCATAGTGAGTGATGAGTTGATAGCTGTGACGAAGTTCGTGGCAACACACCAACTGTGTGCTACGAAGGTCGGACTGCGCGGCGATGGTCAACACCGCAGTCCGCACCACTACTTTCTTCCTTACTGCGAGACTTAATACTACACTGCAAACACTATCAATTGACTTTCTACGCTTGGACTAAGTGCAAATGCTTAAGGCAATGAGCTGAATACCACTTATCCACTCAGTCATACACTTAACTAACTTACTACTTAATGCTTATAACACACACTTAGAATGTTACTATTTTAAGCATAACCCTCAGGTGCGAAATAACTGTTATACATTCATCGACTGCATCCATTCAAACACGTAAACAACTTTCCCCATGCTCAAGCAGACGATAGATTCATTGTTCCTAGAAGAAAAGCTAATATTAACCATACATCCATTCATGTAGACCTAACATATCATTCCGTACTCTCTTGATGGTGAATGCATATAAAAGCCTTCTCATAACAGACTGCAAGCCAATATTCAGACATTCAACTACAGAAACAGATGAATACAAATACACATATAAACATCCAGTCACTCAACATACTATTTAATGTGGTTCACTCCCCCAGATGGGAAGCTACGTCCACAAGAACTGTGTTTGATATTTATTTTAAGGAAGGGTTCACAGTTCTTAGCCGCGCACTCAGCTGCGGCTCTCTTCTTGCATAGATAGGTCTCTGCGCACTCAGCTGCAGATCCTTTTCAATGATTTCTTGACTCAAAAGATATTACAATACAATATGGTCACAATGACCAGCCTCTCTCGTCTTAAGAAACTAACCAACCTTAACCAACCCTTCCTATACAAAATTGTCTTCTTAATATAGATCACGCCCGAGGGTTGTGTCTTTACAACATTGAAGACCGAAACCCTTAGGGTTTCCAAACCACTACGGTCCCTCTGAACCATCATGCAGGATTCTGGTAGTGATTCTGCTGTCGTGGAAGTCCTTCACACCTTAGATCCGTCGCTTTCAGCCTTCCTGTCGTGCGCACACAATAGGTCATCCACTTCGATCCGCCCTTCCACTAATGGACTCGTGCAACTTGCTTAGCTCCTAGTCTCTTTCCCTGTAGGTTGTCTATCCTCTAATGGCCGCATACACTGTCTCAGCTCCAGTCATTATCCGTCTGTTGTTTTCCTCTTAACGGTCATGTACCCTGCTACATGCCAAACTGTCACTTTCCCGACCCATCCTTTGCTTAAAAGGATCGTACAGTTGGCTGCCTTCCTAATCTGCTTATGCCCTCAACTCGAAAACTTTCCATCCATCTTGCCAAAAGTAGACCATCGTTGGTCTATCCACTATATCTGGCCATCCTCCATCTAGTACACAACTTTACTGGCTCCGCGTCGCCTACTACCTTCGCCGCATTGAACCTGCATAGCGCTGATCTTCAAGGCATCCTTCAAAACTCCGTACTGCACACATCTTCGTAGCACTCCCAATACTTAGCCAAAATTTAGTTCTTTTCTGAGCTGCGCTCAGCTCAGCTCCATCTAGCCTGAAAAATGTTATAAAAAATGGCCCTATTGGGCCAAGCCCAACACCCCCTTAAGAACAACTTTGGATAGGATTGAAGGATTTACAAAAGTGACACTATTAGGAGAAGGAAGGAGGCATTAGAGCCTATCCCCCCTTAATGACAAGTTCCTGAACTCCTAACATAGATCGAAGTTTAGAAAACTTCACTTCTGTAAGAGACTTGGTGAATATGTCTGCAACTTAATCATCTGTAAGACAATAGAGCACTTCAAGAACACGATCATGAACAAGATTTTTGATGAAGTGCATATGTAGCTCAATGTGTTTGCTTCATTGATGTAAGACTGGATCTTTGGCAAACTTGATGGCACTTTGATTGTCGCACCAAAGTGGAGTAGGCTATTGCTGCTCGAATCCGAACTCTGATAGGATCTGTCGAAGCCATAAAGCTTCCTGACGGGCATTAACTGCGGCTTGATATTCTACCTCTACTAAAGAAAGAGAAAGAGCTTGTTGTTTCTTGCAAGCCCAAGGTCCAGATCCCAAACTGAAAACATAACCTGTTGTAGACTTTCGATCATCAGGATCGCCGGCCCAATCTGAATCAGTGAAACCAACCAACAAAGGCTTCCCCCCTATACTGTAATGAATCCCAAAATGAATTGTACCTCGAATATATTGAAGTATTCTTTTAGCTAATTTCCAGTGGCTTTCATGAGGTGTTTGCATATAATGGGAAACATGACCAATGACAAAGGAAAGGTCAGGATGGGAATGAGTCAAGTATAAGAGACTATCAACAAGCTGATGATTCAAGGTGGCATATACTTCAGGTGAAGTACAAGTGGCAAAAATTTTGACTCCAGAATGGAAGGGAGAAGGGGTAGGTGTACAATATTCCATGTGAAAGCGATGAAGAAGGTCACAAGCATACTTACACTGAGAAAGGAAGATTCCTTCTTTGGCTTGCAGGACTTGGAGACCAAGAAAATAATGCAAATGTCCTAAGTCTGACATTTCAAAATTTTGCTTAAGACTGGATTTCACATGGGTTATAAGCTTAGGGACTCTACTAGTAAGAATAAGGTCATCAACATATAGAAAACGTATGATGAGATGGTTTCCTACTTTCTTGGTATAGACATTGGGGTCAGAATGGCATCTAGAAAAACCGGTGTCAAGGAGAAAGCTATCCATTTTGGCATACCAAGCTCTAGGAGCTTGCTCAAGGCCATATAAGGATTTCTTAAGGAAGAATACAAGGCAAGAGTTATTCTGAACATATCCAGGAGGCTGTTCCATGTAAATTTCCTCCTGTAAATCACCATGTAAGAAGGTAGACTTGACATCCATTTGATGGACTTCCCAGTTATGTAAGGCTCTAGGGGAAAGAACAAGGCGGATGGAGTTCATTTTTGCGACAGGAGCAAAGGATTCATTGTAGTCAATCCCTTCAACTTGGGAAAAACCTTTGGCAACTAACCTTGCCTTAAGTCTTTCAACACTTCCATCTGATGCATACTTATTTCTATAGACCCATTTACATCTGACAAGTTTTCTTCCTTTTGGAAGAGGTACAAGATACCAAGTATCATTTGCCATTAAGGAATGATATTCTTCGTCCAAGCTGCATCCCAATCTGGATTTCCTAAAGCTTCTTCAAAAGTTTCTGGATCATGATTCTCGAAAAATCGATCCAAAAGAGAAGAGGCTCGCTGAAATTGAGAACGTGTTCGACGTTGATCTCTAGGATCATCAGCAAGATCACCAGCTGCTTCACATGTTGAACAGACCCATCGAGGAAGCATATGTGCTGGTGCAACTAGAGGAACATGAGCAGGCGGAGGTGGATTTTCATCCTCACTGTCATCATCAGAAACTGGAGTTGGAAACCTGTCAAGGAAGTTGGAAGAAGAAGAAGAAGGCACAATCGCCGAATCAGGATCACAGGCCAAAGGTGGCACAATCGCCGAGTTAGGCTTGCAAGCCAAGATATTTTCATCAAATTTAACATCTCTTCTAATGATTACATCATGAGAATGTGGTTGAAGAAGTCTATAACCTTTTACATCTTCAGAATATCCAACAAATATGCACTTTTCACTTTTAGGTTGCAATGCTTTCCGTTTTTCATCTGGAATGTGAGCCCATGATTCACTACCAAACACATGGAAGTGACTTACATCTAGTTTAATTTTACTCCATGCTTCTTCTGGTGTGATACCTTGTAATGATTTAGTGGGGGTGCGATTAACTATGTAATTTGCACAATTAATGGCTTCAAACCAAAATTGAAGACTTAGTCCCTTACATTGGATCACACAATTAGCCATTTCTTTTAAAGTCCGGTTCTTCCGTTCAGCTACACCATTTTGTTGTGGTGTATATGGAATAGTGTGTTGTTGTTGGATTCCTTGTTCAGTGCAGAAAGTAGCGAAATTTTTGTTAACATATTCTCCTCCATTGTCAGATCTTAACTTAATAATTTGATGACCAGATTGTTTTTCAACAAGGGCCTTGTAGGCCAAGAACATGTTAAGAAATATTTGAAACCAGAAAAGGAAGCAGATGGAAAAGTACCACACAAGTCACTATGCACAAGATCCAAGGGAACCGAGGCATGCCAAGAGGCATGTTTGTCAAAACTATCACGATGATGTTTTCCGAGTACACAATCGGAACAAACACCATCCCTGCAAAATACCATCGGAAGACCTGTCGCCATATTGTATTTACATAGTTGTTGCAATGAGTGATAATTTAAGTGACCAAATCGCTCATGCCAAAGTTTGCTCAAGTTATCACTATGAGCAACAAAAACTAAAGGAGAAGGTGATGACCCAAAGTTGTTAAACTTGTACAACCTAGTAATATCATCAACAATTCCAGTAGCTAGGACCTGTTGAGGATCTTTAAAATCCTTGATTACAACTTGGTGAGGTGTAAACATCACAGTTTTACCTTCACTAGAATGAGTGATTTGATAGACTGATAACAAATTGCAGAAAATTCTTGGAACACATAGTACATCACTGAAATGACCATTATCTACTAAAACTGTTCCAGCTCCTACAACACTTAGATATCTATCATCACCAACAAATATTTGTTTGGTGTTACATTCATGCATAGTAGAAAAGATGGCTTGATCCTTAGCCATATGAAAAGATGCTCCAGAATCGATGAGCCATTCATTTGAAGTAGAAGAAGAAGATGCATTATAAGAATAAACAGAAGCGCAAAGTGCATGTCCATGAGAGGTAGATTCTGAAGGTGAATCTAGGCTGATGTGGTGCTTCTTCATTGCTGCTTCCAAGGCTTCCATCTTCTTGAAACACTTAGATTCATCATGATTATCTTTCCTGCAATAGTTGCAATGAAGCTCAGTCTTCTTTCCTTTTGGCTTGGATTCTGTCATTTTTTAAAGAAGGAGCTGACTGAGAGGGTTTGGGACCCTTGTTTGACTTATTATTGCAAAAATTTTGTTTCTTGGGAGGCTTGGACTTTTCTTTCTGTTGGGACAATAAGGCTTTCCCAGATGTATCTGCATTGTTAATTATTCCAAGATGGATGAGCTTATCTTGCTCTCTAATCAAGGAATCACAAAAGGATTCAAGACTAGGCTCTTGATAGCTAGCTGCATTCAAGGATTCTTTCATGGAGTAAATGTAGATACAAAAACAGAATATGCAGGTCCAAGTTTAGAAAGAATATGATAAATGCATTGTTTGTCTTCCTTCTTAATCTTGCATTCTTCACATAAGAGTTTAAGAGTTTTTTACTTAGATAAATAATCTTGTATGCATGAAAAATCACTTGGATTTAAAGAAATCAACTCATTTTCGAGTTGGTGACCTCGAATTTCATTGTGTTTACTAAACATAGATTCCAACTTATCCCAAGCAGCATCATGTTCATCAATTCCAGATATGTGGAATCACAAATCAGTAGAGATTGACATCCCAATCAATCCACGAGCTTCGTCACATCTATTTTCCCATTTGATTTTCTTATCATCATTAGTAGGTTCTGTTTCTTTCCCTGAGGTAATTCTAAAAATTCTTCTACTTCGTAGAACATCCTCCATATGAGATTTCCATGAGAAATAGTTGGAACTGGTAAGTAGAATATCACAAGGGGCAACCATATTTGTAAATTAATAGCTGTAAAATAAAAAACCAATAGTCTGAATGCGAAGAGCTCGAAACACTAGGTGTTTTAAAAAAAAACGGCACTGAAAACTGACTCCGTATGATGAAGTTATGTTTGAACAAAGAAACTGTTGAAGATGTCCCCAATAGTGACGTGGCAGATAGAAAATGACAAGCTAAAAAAAAGGACCCCCCTCTTCCCAAGATGAACCTTTGACAATCACTTTACAATAAAGTTGCTTTAAGTGAATCACTTTTGTAAAATAAGTGATTTCACTTTTACAATGATTTACTTTAAATAGTGCAGCAATAAAAATGAACTTAAGTGACTCACTTTGTATTTTTGTTTTTTATTATTTAAGTGAGATGCACTTTTACAATAAAGTAACTTGAAAATAGAAATTGCATGCACTTTTTCTTTTAAAAGTAACTTCCTAAGACTTGAACTCAAGACCTATTAAGGAATAAAGCAACTTTGAACCAAGTGAGCTAGATTAAAAGGTATGTAAAATACGAGAATGAGGAAGGGGGCCTTCTTTTTTTTTTACTTTTCTTACTCGGTTTCCGTGCTTGCCTTTTTTTTCTGCAAAACAAACCACAAACCAAAACAAAAGAACTTTTCCACATGTTAGGGGTTAGATCTTGTTAGCTTTCCCGGAAAGTCTACGTTTTCTCTCTGTTTTTGATTTGCCGAGATCGCTCAAGGTGCACAGCAAAGAGCATACGTAGCTAATAAAAACCCTTTCCCTTTCTGTTTATGATTCACCAAGATCGCACAAGGTGCACGGCAAAGAGCATACGCGGACAGAGAAAACAACAATCCGAAACTAAAAAAAAATCTAATAATAAAACTGATAAAATATGAGATATTTTTTTTCTTTAAAACAGAAATAAAAAAAGCGTCACTGTAACATTATACCTTCAGATCTGATGAAATACCTGTTTCTGAAGCAACCTGAAACCATTTTCGATCAAACGAAAACTATTTCCCAATAGAAATGACGCTCCAGATGCAATAAAACACCTCCCACAGCCCATAAATGCACATAAATACTAGAACCAGAAACCCTTTCAAGTTTCAGCAACAACAGTTCAAGATCTAGATCATAACCGGAAGCGACTCTTCATAAAATCTCTGATACCATGTTCGGGTACACAGGGTACTCCCAAAAGACCGAACACCTAGAGCAACCACTTCACACAAATAGATCATAGATCGATACACTGATGTTTTGACGTGGTTTAAACTCTCGAGAGGGAAACACTCCACGACCCCAGCCAAATAACTTCTATGGAGCAATTTATTTTGCAAAGAAAGAAAGTTACAAATGAGCTTCTCATAATCGATCAGCTTTCCAATAACCCTATATGCTCTTTAAATAGAGATCATGGACCAATCAGGTGTTAAGCCATGGATCAAAGGTAGGTATGATCTAAGAGAAGTTGAGCCATCGGATCACTCTATGTCTAAAACATATCGTGATTGTCGGATTTAAGTATTTACAAATGCATACTAATGCATAGTAAAGAAACACACTTTACCTAACGGATCTATTACACAAGTTGATCTTAACTAACTTCTAAGTGTCTAAATATCCTAACATGTTAAAGTTCTGTCTTTGAATGCAGTGACTAGTTGAGATTGCTTTATAGAATCATCTTGTACTTGCTTAACGTTCCAGACCACATCATAGAGAAACCAATGTTGCTCTGGGTCTTCTAAACCAGTTCCTTTGAAAACATGTAGCTTTATATCATCTACTATTCTTCTTCTAAGAGGTGAAGGGTTTTGAAATACTATAGTACTTCCTGCAGAGTGAAATGGTGGAGGTATACCACCACTCAGTGGATTCTTTGTGCTCGTTCCTGCTGTTAGAACATTTTTCCACCTATGTACATTAATCATTTATTAATGATGATTAATTAGCCCAAGTGATTAATGATTACATCCCTAAGTTGATTAGTTGGTAAATGGTCAAATTATCATGAACTGGTTAGCAATGTGAACAAGTGCTGAGTCAAACCAGCTTTGTGGAGCGCTCCCCAGGACAATTAATGCACTCAGCATGCCTAGAGTGCCCTCCTCAGGTCATTTAATGCACTCAGCATGCTTCTCTTCTACCTAGGGCGCATTTGCTCACTTTGTGGACAATCTTGCCTTGTTTTGTCATATTTTTGACCAATTTTAGACTCCAAACCTCTAACCAACCAGTTTCTTCACATGTGTGAGGTCACATGGGCCTGTCCAGTCATTCCCAGCATTCACACAGCAGATTCGAACCAGTTTGGGATGGTTTGGGATATTTTGGTCAACCTAGGGGGGTTTGAGCTATTTCTAAGCTAGATCAGTGTGAACACTCCAGATGGATTCGAATTCTTCCAGATTTGTATATATGGGTGTTCTTAACCTTTGTTAAGGTTGGACAGTTAATAATATTGACATTATTCACCAATTTGATGTGTATTGTTCTTCATTCATTTAAATTTTTATGCTAATTCTTGCAAATGTTGTACAATCTTTCACCAGTGAGGAATCCACAGTAGCTAGGTTCAGCTGTGCTTGAGATTTTACATGGTATCAGAGCTCTTGGAGCTAGAATTCGAACCAGCAAGACTGTTGTAGTGGATTGCCAGAAGCAGTGGAGAAACCACATAATTCCTGAGGCCATTGCCTTGAGCTTACTGGAGAAATCTAGTGGCTCCTCTCAGGTGTGATGCTCTCCCAAATGCACCCACTATCCATACAGGGTTCGAATCTGTTAGTGTAGATCCCTCCAGAGTGATTTGAGAGTTGTTTGCAGGTGTTGAAGATCAGCATTGTCAGCAAGTGCGAATTGCAGCAGAGGAGAATGGAGCCATCTCACCCAAACGTGCTCACTCCCTTCAACTATTTCGATTGGAAGGCAGAAATGGTGATTTTGCTGAGATCCAAGGGTCTCTACAGAATCACGATGGGCACTGAGGTTGAGCCAAACTCAGCTGTGGAGAAATCCAAGTTTTTTAACAGAATGGATGAGGCATTTGGCCTCCTTTGTCTCAGCATTTCGAGAGACCTCCTGTTTCATGTAGAAAGTCTAGCAACTCCAAATGAAGTGTGGCTCAAGCTTGAGACACTGTTTGGAAATACTGATGAGATGAGAGGCCACCAGCTCGAAAATGAGCTTGTCTCACTGAGCCCAGGGAATTTCGATTCCATCCAGGACTTCTTCACCAAGTTCAAGAACTTGGTCTTGCAGATCAGACAATGTGGCATAGAAAAGAAAGAAGAACAGTTGGTGTTGTCCATTCTCTCCAAATTGGGTTCTGAATACTCAGTTTTTGTGTCTTCCTTCAACTCCACAAGGCTCACAGTTAGAGGTTGGAAGATGCCATCTTTGGCTGACTTCATGGAGATGCTAACTCAAGAGCAAGACAAGCTGGTCTTGATGGGCTCCATCAAGCAAAAAGACCAAGTTCTTGCAGCTGGAGATTCGAAATATGGAAGAGGCAAGCAAAAACCAAAGGGGCTGAAACCTCAAGAGAAGAAGATGAAGGAGAAGAAGCATTCAAGTGATGAAAGCTCAAGTTCAAGTGATGAAGATTCAAAAGTCAAGAAGATGAAGAGCAAGAAAGAGAAGCCCAAATGTGGTTATTGCAGAGGTTCTCACAATGAAAAATCATGTTTCAGAAAGAAGATAGACATTCTAACCAAGCTACTTGAAGAACATAACATTGATGTTCCAGATTTTGCAAGAAGAGAAGAAGCCAAGCTCTCTTTGGAACAAGATCATTGCCTCTATGCCACATGCAAAGGTAAAAAGCTCTATGATTTGGGTGAAAGAGCCAAATATTTTTCTGATATCTCTGTTTCTGATTTACATTCTGATATATCAGATTCAGAAAAATCAGTCTCTTCCCTGAAAGAATCTCCATCCAGTTCACCGAAGCTTTCTCCCAATACTAGTAATTTTTCACTAGTTTTTGACATGCCTTCTGAAAGCTCTTTCCCACTTCAATCAGATATTTCATATTCTGATATGGAAGATAATATGCAGGCTGATATACAGGTTATGACAGCCATCAAACCATTTCCCCAACCATCGGATGCCCAAAAGACCACACAAACCCCAAGTTCTACAGTTGGAAAATCTCACAATTTTATTGTTTCCAAAACTGTGTCACTGATCTATCTTGGTTTTATGTCTTGCATATCATTCCTTGGTTGGACAGCCATGTCATTGGCTATCATGGGACTGCTGTTCCACATGTCTGGACCTGATCTTACCACCTATGGTTCAAAACTCAAGTCTCCAGACCCTTCAAGTTTGCTCAACTGTCAGTGTGATCCAGTTACACACACTTCTCTTACTGTAAAACCATTCGATCATGGAGACATTATACCTCTAGTTTTTGCTGCTCCATATGGCTCCTATTCTGATATATCAGAGCCACATGATCTCTATTACAGATTTGGGAAGGTGCTACATCAGTTCGGAAGGAAGATTCATGGTTTGATTTGCCATGTGGAAGCTCCTCAAAATGCAGATTTTGTTGAGATTTTTGATGTTCTTTGGGAAGGATTTTGCAGAGATATCTTTTCCATTATTGATCATGTATTCATATCAGAGTATGTATGCAGCAAGAAGCATTCTTATAATGCTCCCCCATCATCAAATGATGAGATTCAAGGATCCTTCCAACATGTTTTTTTCCTACAAAACATTGAAGAATTGGTGCATGATCATGACATCCACAACATCTTCACCAAGTATTTCAGCAAGAAGTTGTTCATTCAACTCATTCAAGTGAAGAACAAGACCTGTTGAAGACCTTTTGATCATCTCTGTATCATGTCCATTCTTGAGGGAGGATTTTTCCCATGTGGTTTTGCCTCTTTCCTCATTTTACATGGACAAATAAATTTTATGATGTAAAAGGTGACTTGAGCCTAGTTGCCAAGGCCTTAATTTTTGATATTTCACTAAGTCTAGCTTAAGGGGGGGTGTTAGAACATTTTTCCACCTATGTACATTAATCATTTATTAATGATGATTAATTAGCCCAAGTGATTAATGATTACATCCCTAAGTTGATTAGTTGGTAAATGGTCAAATTATCATGAACTGGTTAGCAATGTGAACAAGTGCTGAGTCAAACCAGCTTTGTGGAGCGCTCCCTAGGACAATTAATGCACTCAGCATGCCTAGAGTGCCCTCCTCAGGTCATTTAATGCACTCAGCATGCTTCTCTTCTACCTAGGGTGCATTTGCTCACTTTGTGGACAATCTTGCCTTGTTTTGTCATATTTTTGACCAATTTTAGACTCCAAACCTCTAACCAACCAGTTTCTTCACATGTGTGAGGTCACATGGGCCTGTCCAGTCATTCCCATCATTCACACAGCAGATTCGAACCAGTTTGGGATGGTTTGGGATATTTTGGTCAACCTAGGGGGGTTTGAGCTATTTCTAAGCTAGATCAGTGTGAACACTCCAGATGGATTCGAATTCTTCCAGATTTGTATATATGGGTGTTCTTAACCTTTGTTAAGGTTGGACAGTTAATAATATTGACATTATTCACCAATTTGATGTGTATTGTTCTTCATTCATTTAAATTTTTATGCTAATTCTTGCAAATGTTGTACAATCTTTCACCAGTGAGGAATACACAGTAGCTAGGTTCAGCTGTGCTTGAGATTTTACACCTGCAGTATTGCTGCTACTAGTGTTCTGCGAACCAGGACTATCTCTTTCAACAGATATAGGTTTTTGCAGAGTAATAGGATGATAACCAATATGTCTAGGTTATGTCTCACTGTCAGACTCAGCATGAGATGAATTTCTATCACTTTCTAAATCAGTTTCTAGGAATGTGCAAGGTTCAACTTCTCGAGACCTCTTTCTAGTGCTTTGTTTATATCTTTTTCCACTACGCAAAATGCCTATGTCTTCGTCTGTGTCACTATCTATGTTTTTGAACATTACAGACTTAAACCCTAGGAATTTGACTACATTCTTAAGAAACATTTTTCAGCTAATAACATTTTAATGCATAAACTCAGTTTTTTCAAGTACTTACCTCTAAATCCCTTGAAAAAGTATCTTTCAGTTACGCTGTAAGACTTCAAAGTGTCCACAACAAATTATGTGATATATCCTTCCCACAAGCTATCTAGCCAAATGTCTATTGCTCTTGAAATCTGGTTATTGATCCCTTTAAGCCTCTGAATCAATTATGGATTCAAAACTGTAGGTTCTTCACCCTGGAAATTTTTTTTTCTTTTAGCTACCCCGGATATCCACTCAAATAATTTGTTAGAAAAATATCAGTGAAGAAAACTTCATGCAACTTAGTAAATATATGCCTTTGTAGCCACTGTTATGTAGTAAGCCCGGGATGTTTGTTTTCTTTCTTCGCAAACTTGCGTTCTGTTTGACTCACCCAGTTCTGTATTTCATTCTTCTCTGGATTCCACATCAACATAAAAAATCACCAATATCACAGTTCAAATTCGGCAATAGAACCATTTGTTTTTCCTTTTTCGAGATGACCCAGGTTCATGTATTGGAGAAAACTCACTATGGCTTGGGAATACCACAACAGACAGATGACTACCAGAAATCTACTCAATTCTCATAACAATGCTATTATAAATGACAATGTTAAAACAATGGAGAAATGTAACCAACCTCGATCCAACGTTTGATGTAGATCCCCATTGGAGCTTTCAATCCGCGCATGTCCAAGCACTTGTAATCTGCAAATTAGACTTGACAAAAAATATCTAACAAGTACATGTGAAATATAAATAACATTAACATCATCAATAACGATGGTCCATAATATCATAAGCAAATGAAACCCAATGTATAATAAATGACATTCACACCATGAATGGAAGAGAACATGAGTATTTCTATTAATGAACAAGAAGAAGTACAAAGTGATACAACCTCTTGCCGGCAACCAATCTGAACCAAGATCTATATCAATCCACTTGTGCCTCCACCACTTCAATCCTGCATGAATGGCAAACTCAAACTAGAAAGGAGTTTGGAAGGTGAACATAACTGGTTCACAACTACAAGAATCAATGAGTGCAGACTCAAGATAGGGAAAAAATCCACTAGAGTGCCTTTACTATTCTCTTCCTCTTCCCATCCATAAGCCATATGTGGTCAATATATAGTCCTCTCAAAGTTAGGTGAAAGGACTCATCGAGACTTTACTTGGGCAGATGGAGAGCCAAAGGTCACCCAATGACCACTTTTTGGGAGTAAAAAGTAATAAAATAGTAGTTTTTACCATTTTACTTGATACCCATGGGCTATAGGGATGCAACTCACAGGTACGCATGCTATAGTGATGCAACATGTGGGTAGGAACAAAAATAGGATAAACTAGTATCACTGAAGGATGAAAATGGATTTGAGTCACTGAAATGGATTCTATAGGCCAAAGAATGTTGATGCTCACAGGGTGGAAGATTTCTGTATAACAGATGCCCCCTAATGTGTGAGGTTAGAGACTGAAATGTGCTACGATGGCCGAAATACATTATAAAACTCAAAAGTGGAGTGATGGAGACACAAGTGGAAAAAATAGATCACTCATCATAATACAATAGAATCTCTGAATACATGTTGGTATAGTACAACAATCTGATACAATGGCCATGAATAGGCAGTACATAAGTAGATACATGTCATAAGTGATCATAGCCATGATCCCTCTATAGTAGGATATGGTCTTCTGCTGAAAAGAAGACAACTGGTGCAAACTGGAGGTACAAACTGCTGAAATCTGAGAGGTGATATCTGAGATGTAAAGTCAAAGTCATATGTAGCATACTAAATGCCAAAATCGCCTGGGGTCTTCTACACAAGTCTTCGATGGTGCAAGTCCCATCAAGTGAATAAAGGAGTTGGGTTCGAACCTGATGAGACATCGTCTGATTACCGGTCATTGATGTATACCGTTAACAGACGCGAGATGACCCACCGATAATGAAAATGGGCATCAAGGCACAGAGCACAATCATCAGAGTGTGAATAAATGGGTTGAAGTTGAACACTAGGATGAATCCATCGATCAGGGGACATTGATGTATTCCCAAAAATGTCGATGGCGAGAGAACCTGCCACTAATGACTGCAAGCCTCAAGGTACTCAACCGAACTCTAAGCCTCAAGTCCCGGAATAAATGAGTTGAGGTCGACGGAATGAGACTCATTGGAAGGAGGGCATTAAGGCACCCCCCATCAACTAGCATGAGGTACGAGCAATGCTGAAAGATTTGGAAGATCTCAGGTGAAACGGACTGACTCAATAAGGACGACCGACATGCAATAGTCAAGATATCTAAGGAGTGGCCGACACTGGTTTTCGGACTTCCTTTGAACAAGACCATGAGTAGATGGATAGACTCAGGCAGCATAGACTTGACATAAACTGTGCAATGCAGGAGGCATTACAAAGGGCTCCATAATGACTGGAAGATTAACCAATCGGTGGAGAAAACTGAGAAACAAGTACAGCTCCTAAGGCCCAACTATAGTCCTGACTCATAATGTATAGAGTGGAATGAATGCTCTGTTCAAAGGTGACACAACAGCTACCAACAAGAAATAATGACCATAATCCTATCCGGCTTTTTGGAATATTTGATTTTTTTTGTCTTTTTCATTTTTGGGAAAAGCTTGAAAAGGAATAAAATTGCTTATAGTACAACAAGTGAGGGAATGAGTGTCAAATAGCTAGCAGACTAGTCCCAAGCAGTGGAACATACCTATGCTCAATGCAAGGAAGTACGTGCAGGATGTGGACACTTGAGGGTGTGTTCCCTTAGGGTCAAAGGGTCATCAAATTATGAAGGGAAAATATATAAGCTCTGCAGGGCTCGACAGGGAAAATGCTCAGGCACCAAGCTAAAAATTGAGAAAGCGAGAGTCGACACAAGGCTCAAGCGGCAAGCAGGATGATGCAATGCAATCACAACATGATATAACTGAGGGGAGTCCTTAAGGGAGATGGCCAACATAAGACAAAGTAGAGTATGAGTCTTTATCGCAATGTCATGGCATGACTACAAAGGACTCTTAATCCTGAGGACAAACAACGGCATGGGCACCAAAATGCATAAGGGGGTTCTAACTAGGGTACCCATGTTCGGGAAATCCCAACCACCACATGACGACACTTCTATAACAGTGTGAAGGTCCCATGTCAGTCACGAAGCGGGGTCGCACCTAGGGTTTATGAAAATGGTCAATAGGTCAAATGCATAATGCATGTGGATATGGCATCTAACCTATATGCTAGGTATGAAACATACCTACCGTAGGTGTGAAATGAATTGGAACAATTCTCGCCGAGGGAATCTGTTGAAAAAACGTTACTCCATGACACGATATTAGTTCATAACGGCCCAAAATGGACAAAACTATAGAAAAGTGGGTCCAGAAAATTATAAATAGTAACAAAATTTAATAATTTTCAATTCATTTGCACTATTCACCATTTAGGAGTTGAGTGGTAAGTTTGAACCTAAAATTTCAAGCGCTGATCGTGGGAGCTACGAGCAACCGTTCAGTGAACTGTCCGGAGCACGTTAGTGGTCATTGCAATACCTTTCACTTAAGTGCTTTTATTTCAATTTTGGTTGGTGGGTTATTTTATTTGGACAAGCCCTAAATGGCTTCGGTGCTACCCGCGGGCTGTAAGTATGCGGGTCGCGGGTAGGGCATCAAACACACAATCAAAAAACTGGTTGCCCGCGTCTACCCGCACCTGTATACAATATAGCTCGCGGGTAAGGCCGTGAAGAAGTTTTTAAGCACGAAACTGACTAAAAATCTCTTGCTTTTCACTCCAGGATGGTTCTAGAGTGGAGGGAGAGAGAGCATGACTAGGTAGATGAGGCCATGTGCAATTATTTGCAAGCACAACAAGCACTGCAAGCACTGCAAGCACTGCAAGCATGTGGCTTATATAAATACTGGAGTCTCGGGGGCTTAAGGGCCCAAAACCTACTACTCCGTCATTTGGTCAACTACTGGGATGTGGATGCATAACACTTCATCCTCAAAAGGCAAACACTGACACTAGATGTAGAGGATGTCTATTTCATTACAGGTTTGTCCCGTAGAGGGGAAGTGGCTAGTCTTCGGTCACGGACCATGGGTGGTGGGATCACTGTGCAAAATTACATAGTACGGTACTGTCCCATCAACACACGACCAATGGGAAGTCAGGTGCCAATAAATCTCATAATGAACTTGAGCACAAAGATCATAGTGGAAAATTTGGTGCGGATCATGGGATCCAAAGCACTACATTATCCATCCAGACCGGTGATGTTCTATGCATCACAATGCTTGCAACCTACTATATTCGACTGGTGTACTACTCTGCTGGTGTCTATGAAGACACAACTGACGGAATGCAAAGAGGGGAAGGATAAAAACTTTGGGTATGGTAGCATCCTCTGCAGTTTCTTATTTGAGAGGGTTCCAGGACTTAGCCCAAGGGTGGATGTCCCTCCTCACAGTCTTCGAAATCCAGCCCAGACCCGGTGGGCTGAGATACTGACACGACAGGGTGGTGGCCATCTGGCATCACCATATACTGAGGAGTTCTTTCGCTGGTGGAACCAGCAGGTGATTGCTATCAAGGACTACCCCTATGCGGGGATAGACTTCAGATAGGACCATGACATGCCGCTCCCACCAGGTGCAACCTTCAGAGACATCGATGAGTACTCTTTTTGGTTTTGTGTTTTTTAAATTTTTATGGATTTTTTGATGATAGTTAGAATGCAAAAAATATTTTTGGTGGTAATATCATGTGCTAATGGGTGACTGATTGCTCGCGGACAAAGGCCCAGTGAGACCCGACGGATTCCCGAGACATGGTCGTCGGGGTAGAGATGAGGTGGTAGCAAATGCTGCAGTAGGGCGCACACTACAGAAGTTGTGGCGCAACATATCATGGATGGTTGCTCGAGTACCACTGATAGAGGTAGCCTGACTACTGGAGGCTATGCAGTGCTAGGTAGTGGGTGTTCTTGGTGAGTGGGTGTGGCTACTGCAGCAGATGGCCAACGTAGTACAGTACTATTATGAGACACATCCCATCGAGTCGACAGCTAGACCTCCTCGGAGGGAGTAGATATCCTAGGGTCTCATCATTTTTTGTATCGATATGTATATTTTTGAGGGCTACGGGCTCCAGTCTTGTATGACACTACCATTTTTGGACATATTTAAATATATATACAACTTTGGTTCTCGGTTCTACTATATGTGTGTATGGTACAAATGTATGAATGTCTTTGTATTTATGTGCTTCATGATGAATGTGACAAATTCCAGTCTAATACATAGTTAGCATATGCATCAGATATATAATTATGACTTCTCGGAATGTGAATATATGTAATGGAAACAAAATGTCTCTCCAAGAGTCGTACCTTAAGGAATATCCGTAGTAATGTAGGGTCTCATACATGGTACTGCCCATTCAGCTGAGACACAACTAGTTGTGAATCCAGGCGGGATTCTAAAGACTGGATGTCATGTGAAATGGCATCCTGAAGTAGCTCAACAACGACACTATACTCAGCCACATTGTTAAATGTAGGACCGAGACAAGCACCTCCTGAGGACACAACTAGATGGTCAGGTGAAAAGATAACCCAGGCAGCAGAAGCAAGCTGCTGCATATGTTGGCTAGCACCATCCGCGAAACCTAAGAACATAGGACATCCCACTGACATCTGTCAATCAAATAGAGGCTAATCAGTAGACCTGACAACCAAAAATGTAACCTAGAGTATGTGCAGAAAAACTATACAATGGTGTACAAAAGTATCAGCTCGAACCAAAGGTTCAAGCGTAATACTGCTTGAGGTAGAGCCCATTTCTAGGCTCCTTCAAGATAACACCCTCGTAATCCTCTAACTCATAAGCTCCTTTTTCTAGGACATGTCTCACAATGTAAGGACCGTGCTTCATGTGATTGAACTTGCCTGCCCCTAGGGGTTCTTTAGCTTGGTCATACAAGAGTACCAAGTCACCTTCAGTATATTGTTGGGGACGGATAGACCTATCATATTGAACCTTGACATGATGCTTGTTAACAACAATGGCCACAGTGGCATCTCGACGATGCTCGTCAAGTTGCTCGAGGTGTACTAAACATTGCTCAATCTCCGTCGTATCAAGGAGGAGCTCTATGGCTATCTTGAGAGAAGGAATCTCGCATTCAACCGGTAAAAGTGACTCCACACCATGAACTAACTAGAACGGTGAGAACCCGGTGGCAATCTTAACTGTGGTTCGATAAGCCCACAAAGCAAGATATAACATGATATGCCAATTGGTCTTGCTTTGTTGGATGGTACGTTGGAGAATGGTCTTCAAAGACTTATTGCCTGCTTCAACCTGACCATTCGCTTGAGGATAGTAGGAAGATGAGTGTTCCTGACAAAACCCAAGCTTGAGAGACAAATCCTCCATCATCTTATTTTGAAAGTGACTGCCATGGTTAGTGACAATCTCTTTCGGGATACCGAAACGAGTGATAATCTAGTTGAATACGAAATGGGCTGCAGTAGCACCATCGGCTTTAACGGTAGGCATGGCCTTAGCCCATTTGGAAAAATAATCCACGACCACAATAATATGATGATGCCCCCCAGCCGAAGCTAGTTTGCAATCCATGAAATCTTCCCCCCACTTAATGAAGGGACCGATGGTGACGATCAGATGGAGGGGCGCTAGATGCGAGTGTATGTTCCGAGAAAACACCTGGAAAGGGTGACATCTCTTCACAGCGTTAATACAATCTTTAAAGATAGTAGGCCAAAAATAACCTACTCGCATAATACGCCGGGCTGTAGCAAGCCCGGGTAAGTGACCGCCACACGCCCCCGCATGGCAATCATTAAGTACCTGCTTCGCTTCTTCGTGAGTCAAACAACGACAGAGAATGGAATCCTTTCCTCGGCGATACAAAGTGTCACCGACGATAGTATAATGTTTAGCATGATGTCTCACACGTCGTCGCTCGTCTTGTGAATAATGCAGAGGAAACTTCAAAGTTTGGAGATATCTAATGACATCCCCATACCAAGGGTCCTCAGTCGAGATAAGAAATAGGTGTTCATCCATAAAGGAATATTCATGAATGACATACTCATCAAGATGTGGAAGGTTTGACATAAGCTCAGCGAACACCAATGATTTCACCGACTTTGCAGAAGCAAACTCGAGATCAAATTCCTGAAGGATCACAATCCATTTATTATACTTACCCCCGATAAGGCATCGTGATAGCACGAACTGAAATGGATTGATATGAGCTACAACAGTGGTTGTTCAAAGCAAAATGTAATGTTGTAACCACTGGACTGCGTGAACAGTCGCAAGTGCTAGTTTTTCTATGTGGGTGCACCTTAGTTCAACGTCTACTAAATTTTGACTAAGATAATAGATAACATGCTCGACGAGCGCATAATCTACCTGAACCAAGACCATGCCAATAGTCTCTTGAGACACGACCACATAAAGAATGAAGTCTCGTGTAAAGTCCGGTGGACTAAGCATGGGGGCCGATACCAAATCTTTCTTAAGGGCATCGAAAGACTGCTGGGCTCGCTCATCCCAGATAAAAGGTGTGTCTTTCTTCAACAGGCATGTGAAACCTTTAGTAAGACTGGCATAGTTAACTATGAACCGACGCAGAAAAGTAGCTCTCCCTTGGAGGCTCTGAAGTTGAAACAGATTACGTAGAGGAGGCAACTGAAGTATTGCCTCAACTTTGAGAGGATCGACTCTAATACCCTCTTTCGAAACTATGAATCCTAGAAGGTGACCAGTCCTAGCTGCGAAGATGCATTTGTTCGGATTCAATCAAATTTTTTATTGGATACATCATTTGAGAATCATACGGAGGTGCTTGGGGTGGTCCACTCTCTTGCGAGAATGGTTAGCAAGATCATCTAAGAAAACTTCCATAATCTTCTTAAGATTGTGAAAGGCATAGGTCATAGCTTGCTGAAAAGTAGCTCTGGCATTCTTGAGGCCGAAGGGAATTTTCCAATACGTAAAAGTTCCCCATGGAAAAATAAATGCCATTTTATGTTGGTCCGCGGGTTTGATTTGAATCTGATTATAACCTGAGAATCCATCCATGAATGAAAAAATCTCACTTCCTGCACAAGCATCCAATATTTGATCAATGAATGGCGTGGGGAAGTTGTCTTTCAGAAATGCACACTTCAAATCTCTGAAATCAGTGCATACACAGATCGTTCCCTGCTTCTTATCCACAACAACAGGGTTTAACACCCAGTCGGTAAGAGGAACGGGGTAGATGAAACCAGCTTTGAGTAGTTTCTCCACCTATGCCTTAATAGCAGCTGCCTTCCTATGATTCATAGCACATAAGCATTGTTGAAACGGTTTAGCATCATGATACATTTTAATCTCATGTTCAACAATGCGGGGGTCTATTCCTGGAATCTCCTCATATGACCAGGCGAAAGCTTCTCGGAGTTCAGTAAACAAATCAGTATAAATAGAAATCTTCTTAGGAGTGCAATCGTCACCGACGTAAACATTCTTAATCTTTTCGGGAGTGGGAGAGATGTTGATCGAAGTGGTTGGGAAAATATTGGCCATATTCCCCTCCAAGAAGACATCATGCGACTGCAAAAGAGCCATAGGTTGACCAACCATCTAAGCTAGAGTCATCGTAAACTCCTCCTCCTCAATGAGCTCAAGGTTGGGAAGGAAGTAAGATCGATGATGCATATCTTCCCAAGGCCTCTCACTAACACACATGGCTTCGAGGATAGCTTCATCATATGGAAAAGTATCATCGAGGCAATCGTGAGAGCAAGATGAGTTGGCTGCCCAAAATGGCAGCATAACGGGATCTTCTTCAACTGTATGGGGAGAAGAGAGATCCGGATCCGCAGTGGTTTGTTGGATGTGATAGTAAGCGAGCTTCACTATAGATAAAGGCATAGACATCGCAATGCATGCAATGTCTCCAGACATAGAATCCGCAGATGGCAAAATCCATGGATCATCACAATAGGAAGTCCGGAATGGCATACTATTCGAAGGAGGAGACGCACTGTCGGAAATGGTTCCAATAAAATTCGTAGGTGCAGAATGGTTAAAAGTTCCCATCAATGAGGGGTACATTCCAACACCTATGTTCCTAGCTGCCGACTGAGAATAGAAAACTTGCAGGACTACTAATCCCATAGATGCTGTGGAAGGAGTGCCAACATAATCCAGCTGATCAATCGTCATAATCTTGCCTTCATGGGGAAAGCAAATAACTCGAAATACAGTAGACGCGATAGCCATCATAGCGTACATCAAGTTCCAACCCAGTAAAAGGTTGTAGTCGATTGGCGCATCAACCACTTCGACTTCAATAGGCATGGACTTACCTCCCAAGGAGACAACAAGGGAAGGGATAATTCCATGCGGCGTAAAAGATCTACCGTCGAATGCAGTGAGTGTAGTTCTAGATGGGAGTAGGGGAGGAGAGCCAAGAGCTTTCCAACAAGTCAACGACAATACTGATGCGGAATCACCTTCATCAACCATAGTACATTTGACAAAGCTCTTAAGGCAAACCACCTAGATTTGAAAAGCCACGTGGTAAGGCAAGCAAGGTTGGACATCAGTAGTATCGAACTTGATAACACTAGGACTTCCCCCATCCTGAACTCCTAATGCACTCAAAAGGGCATGATTCTGAGAAGGACAGGCTTGCAAAACTTCAAGCGCTGACATGGCACATGGAGTTTGGCCCAAATATTCTACGATGGAGTAGTTCTGGGCGGATCGAGCATTAGGATTATGCGTAGAGCACTTGAGCACACCTTTCGGTATCCGCGGCATAATAGAAGGCTTCTCGATATGCAAGGAATTATCAGGAGGAGGGGGAGGCTCATTCCCCAAATTTGGTTGTGGTGCACCATAATCACGTTGACGAGTAGCAACACAAACCTCCGATTGAACCATATTCACGCATCCATAACCACTAGTATTGGAAGAAGACATTGTCATTTCATTAGTACCATAACCAGTGGCGGGAGCATGCGAAGCCATGTTTTGGTGATGAGGTAGGGGATCCTTCAACATAGCTGGGCTCTGTGCCAAATGCTTCGATGCTTCTTCAATATGAAGACATAAGTGAGTAAGATGATCCTCCCCACAAAGCTTGCAAGGGAATTTCACCTTACGCCTAGGTTTATGATCCTCGCCAGCATTACCGCCTTCCTGAGGAGGGTTGGAATTCTCTTTACGAGGAGTATCTCGATTGCTATTATTGTTACTTCCATTGTTTCCACCCCTACGATTATTTCCCCCCCTTTTCTTACCACCAGGTTGTTGGTTACCCGACGGTTTCGTTGATTACACATTGTGTACATCAGACGTTGGAGTGGAAGTGGACAAGGTGTGAACCTGTCCGGGTGCAGACTGGTTTAGGGACAAATTTTGCATTTGATTAGCTACCAAGTCTACAGGGCGAGTGCATGCGGACCCCACGATGCCATCGACATGTGGTCCAGGAACTGACAAGGGCTCATGTCTTGTTCTCGGTGCGTTAGGAATAATGTCGTACAAAATGCTAGACTGAGAATAAAGAAGATCTAACTGCTGGACTTTCAAGATAGCTTGCTCCTCAGTCATAATGCTAGACATTGAAACATCCTTAGCAATATGTGGAAGTAAAGACTTGAGGAACCATTCCAACAGGAACTTTGGAGAAATGTTGGCTTTCACTAATCTCTTCCGCCGACGCCACTCTTGAACGTGGTCAGAAATATTTGTGGCCTTATTCTGACGAAAGGTGGACAACAATTCAGTACCAGTATCATAACAAACCGACAACTGGAAATGGTCTAAGAAAACGAAAGCAATCTCGTTGAAACCCCTGTAGGTGTTTCCGGGCAACTCCACATACCATTTCACGGCTTCCCCCGTGAGGGTGCATTGAAATAGGCGTAATCAAATGGAATCATGATTAAAAGAGTTGGAGGAGCACCAAAGGTGAAATGTCGTGACATGATCTCCCAGGTCCTCACCACCTTTCCCCTCAAACTTTGGAATGTCCGAAGGGAGCTTGGTAGGGACTGGGGGCCAAGTAGGGTCGTGACACACTGGATCATTCGTGAGCTTCGAAAGATCCAGGAGATTGAAGCTTGAAGGAATGGGAGCTGCAGCTGGAAAGCTTGATTATAAGCTCCCATAAAAGGTTGATTGATTGGAACTGTGTTGTACGATGGACCAAAAGCTTGACCATGAGGGTTAAACTGCTGATACTGAGGACCTGACGGCCCATAAGCTTTCCCATGGCCATAAGATGGATAACCTCCCCCTGCCTGACCCATTTGAGAGTAAGTAGGTATATGTGCATTTTGAGCACCATATTGGGGTGGTGGGTGATACTGGTGTCCAACACCGACTGTGTTGTAGTAAGGGTTGCCACCATGGGTATGGGGAATGTATGTACTATTCATAGTGGGAACCGTGTTGTATTGACCGTAATGATATGGTATCTTCCCACCCCCAATATTAGGATTAGCTTGAGTAGTCGTGTGATGACCATAAGCATGAGAAGTATTCCTAGGTCCAATATGGGTGTGACCAGTAGTAGGGTTGGTGGTGTGATGTCCACGTGGATAGGAAATATTTCCACCCCCTACATTACTATTACTAGCGGCGGTAGTGGATGCAAAAGTATGCGGTAAATGTCCACTCCCGTGGTTGGGAGGAATGGTATCATGTGCAAAAGTGGTCCTAGGTTGACAAGTAGCGACATGTGTACTAGGTGGTGGATGGTGAGTCATGTTTCAGAAAACATTCCGACTAGGTTGAGTATTCCTAGGAGGTGGTCACATTCCTACATTAGCATGGTTAGGAATCGGACCAGTCCCCATACTATGTGAGTGGGTGGATAACGTAGTGCCCCCAGCTAGGGTAGTGCTCCCAGTGAGTATAGTATGGCTAACACTTTGACTAGTGCCAGCGTGAATACCAACCATAGTGGAAGGTTCGACAGTATTGTGACTAGGCATACCAAAAGAGAGTGCAGTGGGGTTGACCATAGGGCTGAAATCATCATGAGTCTCAAGCCTCCTATATCTAGAATCACATGGAAAGAAAGGAACGAAAGGCTCGTCCTATTCTTCCTCCTCGGGTAAGTCGGGCATCCCATAAAGATAATTATCCAGATTTAAAGGATCAAACAGATCCCAGTCAATTGGATTAGGCTAAATAGAACCAGGTTGAGTCACAAGTGGATCATCTCCCCAATCCTCACAAGGCATCTGGGGATCAGAAATGTGTTCAACTCTACCCGAAGGAGTAGAAAGGTCTTTCCCGATATCGGGATGTGTAGCCATGCAATCCTCAACGTAAGTCGTGTAAGAATCTGAATACTCAGAGGGAGCCCTCTGGCGTCCTCTAGTAATGTGTTGTGTAACCAAAGCTAGATTTAAACCAGCCAAACAACGGGACCGGTGGAGTGTAGGGCTCCGTGCCACGTTCTCTCCGGAGAGAGACATAGTGTCTCCTAAAGGCCAACTATCGATCAAAAACAATAAATCAAAAGCACACACCTAGAGAATCTACAGCCAAGAGCAGACAAACAGAGTGGATAAATGAGCTCCCGACACTAGAGCGAGTATGTCTTGCCTAGGAGAGGTTTGAGACTCCCAAACTATATCCGGAGGTAATAGAATCAGTTATAGAGACACCCAGGCTTCACTGTGTCGATAGGATCAAGTCCACTGCATGAACAGAATTGTGCTGTCCAATCCCTATCTGACTCAGGACACAAATAGCATAACCACTGCAAGTACCCTATGCGGTACCTAAGCAAGGAAACTATGTCTACTGCAATATAACCAATGCTCAGGGGAACAATCGCAGGTGGGACACGTCCTATGGGTAGGGTAGCTAAGCCCGAAGCACAAGAGGGAGAACCTCCAGTACCCCCAGATACAAACAAATCCTGGATATATCTCCCATGTTCAGCCAATATCAGAGGGATATCTCCTCAACCAACCTCCTGTAACCTCTTTCTTAACTCTGGTTTGAGTAGAGATTTCCTGAGAACACTGATCTATACCTTGGATTCCTCCACTCCCTGGTCAGACACTTAATGTTTCGTTTAGTAGTCTTGGATTGCTAACTCACAATGATCTACTCCAAGACTCTAAACCTATGCTAGTTGGTGTACCCTATAAATAAAATAAGTCTCATCAATTTTATGATTAAGCGTTAATTTTAGTGGCTGTGATTACTCAAGGGATATGGTCGTGAAACTAGTGATGTGTAGACTCAATAATATGCACCATCGTCCAATCCTAGACTCAGCTATCCAATAAAACAATGTCACTAATATGAAAAATCAACCAACAATTCTGAAATAAATATGCAAACTTTTATCTTTTCAATGCACAAGCAGAACCTAAAATGAAGGCAACAAGCACTCAATGCAAAATGCAGTACATGGACATAAAATATTTTTGTATTTTCTCTTATAAACAAAAAGGAAAATGCAAAAAATTAAATGAATATTTTTGTATTTTTTCAATATATATGGAATGAAAAAATTCAATCAAAATCCTACTATTTAGTCACTGAAGTGCCGAGAAGATCACTAAGACAACCCAACAGATCCTAAACAGCAAGACTCAGCCAAAAGGAAGAGCTCAAAAGGAAGAAACCAAGAGGTCAAAACCAAAGATTGGTAAAAAACCAAGAAGGCTCAACCAAGAGAAACGAAGAGATCTGGTCACAACCAAGGCATGAAACAGTCAAGAAAGAGGCCAACAAAGACTCATGAATCAACCAAAATCACCCAGCAACAACCAATAGCCATAAACCAACAAAAGCTGGAGTTACACGCTACTATCGAAGGAATACCTACGGGTACCTGTTGGCGGGAAAAACTACCCTATAGTAAGGAAACGGATACTATCAACTGAAAGGGGATGACAGGTAAGCGTATTAACTGCGTTACAGAGATGTTCATGAAAGGAAATAGGTTATAGGCCTTGAGAACATACCTTTCGAATGACGTTCGATCCTAGCTCTTATTCTATCTTGCACTCAATCCTCAAGTCCGCCTCCCGTTCACTAAACCTGCAATACAAGTACCTTTCTCAGCGTATCTTGGATAATATATAATGATGGAAAAAGACAAAGCAATTTAAACATCCAATATTAACCAAAACAGATCCAAACAAGTATATCACTTCAATGAACACTTAATTTGGGACAAGAAAGACTCTTCAACCTTTTATTGTCAAATGCAAATTGATGTTACAAAATATACTTGACTTTGTGACATGCTCCTACAACTTGATCCTGGGGTCCTGCTCTTCTCTGGCTTGGATATCTTCCAGCATAAACTCCTCCAATGCAAGCTTCTCTTTAAAAGTCTCTTAATAACATTCATGTCTCTAACCCCTCTCTTTATTCTTCCCTATATTTATAGGACAAGAGAAGTAGTTCAGGTCGAGAGATGGTTATGGAGGACGTTGGGGAAGTTGGGAAACCAACTACAACTAATCCTCTTCGTGAAATTAATTATTTTTTAATCATCTTTTGAGATGTATGCTACTATTGCTCAGTGAAGTAGCGTTCAGGGCGCTACTATAGTGCTTGTAAACTAGCGCTCATCACTTTTTGAATGTTGAGCGCTACTCTACTGAAGAGGGGCAGTCCTCATGAGGCTTGAGCGCTACTATTACACACTAGAGTAGGGTACAAGTGCTAATCTATTGAAGTAGAGTAGCGCTCATATCTCAGAATGACATTTTTAGGGTTTTTCCAGTCTTGTCAGGAGGTGGAGTAAGTCAAAGTCTCATCTAGGGTAAACATGCTCCTCAATCCAAGTTGTCCTTTTGTGTGATCAACAGCTCAAGGTGATCACGGATGGAGAGGTGCAGGTTTGACCTATAACAGATTCCCCCTAATGTGTGAGGTCAGAGGGAAACGATGGCCGAAATACATTATAATACAAAGCCAGAGGAGGAGCAAACAACCGCAGAAACAAGTCACAAGAACACCTGAAACAAAGATCAAGGTCAGCAAGCAATTACATCTTTGACATCATATAGATGTGTAGTGTGATACAACATGATCTCTGATACATAACAAGGATATGTATATATAGCATGGCCACTTCGAATACAAGCGTGGATCCATGTCAAACTGAGAGATCATAGCCATAACAACAAACTAGATCTATGTCTCATGGAGAGCTGAATATAAGTGAGGCTCAGTCTTGTGCAACTTGGGTGATAACAGAATGAGGTAATGTCATCCAAAATCCCAAGGTCTTCATCCAAAACAACTCTAGGTACAAACCCTAACCATGTGAATAGATGAGATGATAGTCGAACATGGGGGGTATTGTTTGATTACTGGTCATTGATGTATACCATTAACAAACGCGAGGACTTCCATCGATAATGATGATGGGGCCCAAGGTACCATGTACGATCCTCCAAGTGTGAATAGATGGACTTGGAGTCGAACACTTGGGGATCCTGTCGAAGAAGAGACATTGATGTATTCTCAACATTCAACAGCGAGGAAAATTGCCACTGGTGACTGCAATTTCCAAGGTACTAACCAAAACTCTAAACTTCATTCCCAGAGGAAAATGAGTTGATGTCAATGGGAAGAAGTTCGTTGGAAGGGAGGCCTTAAGGCATCCTCCATCATCCAACTCGAGGAACACTCAACTGGTATGAGCTGATATGGAATAATATGTAACAAGACTGACACTAGGATGGCCGACACATGAGGTCAAAGTAAACTGCAGAATGGCTGACACAGGGTATATCCTTGAACAGTGAGCACGACACAAAGTAACTTAGGCAGTTTTCGACATAATGGGGTAAATGATAAGCCTGAAATGTAAGAGACATTATCAGACCCTCCATATGGTTGGAAGAATAACCAACCGGGGTAGTAAAGAACTCGGAGATCAGGTTCACCCTGAGGTCAAAAACTAAACCCAACGGACAAGATAGACTCAAGTAGGTGCTGTGTTCAAGGATAGAACTGACTAAACTGCCTTTGACATTGAAGATATGACACATCTTTCCCATCCCTTATTCTTTTTAGATAAAATAATACCTTTCTTGTTGTTTTAATGAGTCCAAGAAAGAATGAAAAACTCAATAGATCCAACCATGTAAAAAGTTTAACGAGCCCATGGGAGGAAGATTCGGGACCTTTTTCATTATTTACAGAGTTCGAAGAAGAGATAGAAGATTACTCTATATTACTGATCTCTGGATTTTAATATCGAGCCGAGATCTGTTCTTGCTCGTCGGTGTTTTCAATTTTAAGGATTCTGAAAAACTTAAACAATAACTCCATATATCTGCTCGTGGATTTTAGTATCGAGCCCAAGTAGATTAATGCTCGCTAGTGTTTTCCTGTTTATAGAGTCTAAAAAACTTAAACAATCCTCTTTTCACCTATCCATGGATTTTATATCGAGCCCGGATTGGTCTGTGCTCGGTGGTGTTTTCTTGTTTATAGAGTTGAAAAACTTAAACAGTCCTCTACTTACCCTCTCGTGGATTTCACATCGAGCCCGAGTAGGTGAATGCTCGCTTGGTATTTTCATGTTTAGAGAGCCTGAAAACCCTAAAGAAAGGCTCCAAAAGGTTTTTTTTTGGGGCAGTTAGTCTCCTCCCCCAAAAAAGTATAAAACAAAGGGAAAAGAACTCTTCTAGTGCATACAGAAGTATACCTAGAGTATACCTTTTCCGTAGTTAATCCACCTAGGCCCGGAAAAGGGATAATTCTATACCTGAGTGGATGAGCCTTCGATTACTTTAACGAGCTTGAAGAGGACAAGCTTGCTTGGCAATCTTTTTTAGGTTTAAATAGTCCAAACAAGAGCTTAAAATGACTTAAAGGTCAGCTTCTGGGATCATAGCTTCATACTCTGTCAAAACTAGGTCTTCAACAAAATATTAGTAAATGCGACAAAAAATCTCGAATGATACATGAATTTGAACTATTAACTTGTTGACAAGGTCTAACATCGAGAATTTTAAACATATGAGATCAATCCTACAAAAAATTTAAGGAAAAATGTGAGCTAGATAAGTGAATATTAGTATTACACCATATGTATGTTTCAATTGATTAATTAGGTGATTTTGATAAAATTTTGAAACTATAGAGAACTAAACAATGGTGGGTAAAAATTAAAATCCAATTCATATATATAATTTCATTTTAAAATTCAATTTCCAATTTGTTTTTGTAGGGCAAAGATTTGGGGCAACCTTGGAATTTTCAAATCTCCGTGGCGATCAAATCAAGCATCCAAACACCGTTCTTCTTCCACCAAGTGAGTTAGAATCTTCCCTACTTGCATTTTTATGGTTTAGTTTTTATTTTTTGAGTCAAAAATTGCTTGCCACACAATGCTCACAACTTTTACTACGCAGGTGCTACTGTGTAACAAGAGTAGTAGTGTGTAAAGGAGATGATCACTACTATGCTCACACAGAGTAACGCCCATACGTTATTGTGTAGTATACACAGTAGCTCTCAAGCCTGAAAACTTAAAAGTAAGCTCCGAGACTGAAAACATGTCACTTTTTGTGCAGGATGGTTCTTCAATGGAGGGAGAGAGAACATGAGGACATGGATAGGCTGGCCATGCAAGACCTAGCCACTCTCCATGCTCTCCGAAGATGCGGTTTATTGAAGTTTTACCGAACCGTAAACATGAGGGCCCTAAAAAAATTATTTCGAAGACTTATTCAGTATTGGGATGTGGATACAAATACTTTTGTCATCCGTGGGAAAACTTTGGAGCTTATAGTTGATGACATTTATTTCATTACTGGTCTCTCACGGAGGGGAGATGTAATAAATATGAAAGGGTCTTCTCATGTGGGCATAAGATCTGTGCAAGAGTACTTGAATACATATTGTGTGGCTGGAGCTGAGAAATCAGGAAGCCAAATCTTGATTTCTACCATTGAAGGGCTCCCCTTGAAGGTGATAGTGAGTATGATTAACCGAGTGGCAGGTAGTGCCTCACTACACCTAGCTTCCAGGCACTCTATGCATGTTGGTGTACAATGCTTACACGGTCATGTATATGATTGGTGTACTAGTTTACTGGCGAGCATGAAAGCTCAATTGACAGGTTGTAAATCCGGCACAATGAAGAATTTTGGGTATGGTAGCATTTTGTGTACTTTCTTCTTTGAGAGGATGCCTGCTATTAGTTTGGGGATGCTGCTACCTCAAGTTAACCCCCGTGAGCCTAGACTAATCCATTGGGGTGACGTATTCCTTCGCCAAGGTGGTGGGGAAAGTCACTACTGTTATCATACTGATGATTTCTGGCAGTGGTGGGAGAGGCAAGTGCCCACTTTCGAGCAGTTTCCATATGCTGGATTGGATTTCCATCAGGACCCAGAACTGGTGCTTCCTCCAGGTGGAGCCTAGGGAGATATTGATATGTTTAATTTTTGAGAATTATTTAATTTTTTCAAACTTTGCAAGTATTTGATTTTTATGAATGAATTTTGAAGTGCTAAACAAGTGTCATATGCAGATCTTGGGCCTGTCCATCCCGAGGGACATCCTACCATCTTTCTGAGGCCAGCTGATATTACTGCAACAGATGCTATGTTGGGGACCATAGAGAGAAAAGTGAGTCGGTTGACTCATGAAGGTCCTACATGCTGTATGGATTAGATACCTATTGATATGCAGGAAAATGTAGTTGGGGTGCCCCCAGCATGGCTTAGAGTGCTGCGGAAGATAGCTAGGCTAGTCATATGCTATCGCAATGCAGTAGATGATGATGAGGTCCCTCCTTCTCCATAAGAGAGGGATACATTCTATGTATATATTTTTTAGGCTACTATGCCCAGTTTTGTACTTTTATGACATGACTTAATAGACTTATGATCCAAAACTCATATATTTTTTGATACAGTATCGGTTATTTACATATGTATGTGTTTGAATTTTATGTGTGCAATGTTTTTTATGAAAGTGTATGATACAAATGCCAGTATAACACATAGTTTACTAAAGAATCAGCTAATGCATTTAAATTTCTTGGAATGTGTTCATATATAATAGAATCAAACTGTCTTTCCAATAGTCTAACTCGTAGAAACTGACATAGCAATCCAAGATCTCTAATCTGGTAGACACCTGTTAACTGAAATACAATTAGTTGTGAGTCAAGTCTTACCTCCAAATGTGAAATGCCATGACTGAGAGCATCTCGGAGAAGTTCTATAACTACACTGTATTCAACCACATTATTCGTGGTAGGACCCAAACAAACCCCCCCCGAAGAGACAAGTTGGCCAGTGGGTGAGTAAATGACCCAAGCTGCTGCAGCGAACTGACAGGTGTGGCGACTGGTGCCATCAGCAAATCCTAAGAAATGTTGGGTTGACATCTGGTACATGAAACGAAAAACAAACATAAGATTAACTAACAAGCATAATGAAAACTAGCTTTACAAAAATATACAGCTATGTTACAAGAAAAAGTACGCCATCCTAAGCGTAGTACTTCTTCAGGTAGAGCCCATTTCTAGGCTCGACCAACTTATTACCTTCGTAATCTATCAGTTCATAGGCACCTTTCTTAAGTACTTTGGAAATTATATAAGGTCCGAGCCACCTGGATTTGAATTTGCTGGGTCCTAGGGGTTATTTGTCTTGATCCCAAAGTAGGACCAAGTCTCCTTCAAGGAAAACCCTAGGTCTGACGGATTTTTCATACTGTCCTTTGACTCATTTTTTGTGGACCTCGTTTGTTGTGAGCGCGTCGCGACGCTGTTCATCTAGATGTTCTAAGTGTAACAAACATTCTTCTAGTATTGAAGTATCTGGTAATAACTGAACTTCTAGTTTTAGCGAAGGAATCTCACATTCAATCAGTATGACTGCTTCTATCCCATGCACAAGTTGGAAGGGAGAGAATCTGGTAGCAATGTTAACGTTAGCTCGGTAATCCAAAAGAGCTAGGTACAACATGATGTGCCAGTTATTTCGACTGGCATTAACAGTTCTTTGCAGTATAACCTTTAACGTTTTGTTCACTACTTCGACTTGTCCATTCGCCTGTGGATGGTATTAAGATGAATGTTCTTGTTGAAAACCAAGCATTGTATACAAATCGGTCATCATGCTATTTTGGAAATGACTGCCATGATCAATCACTATCTCTTTAGGTATGTCGAACCATACAATAATCTGATTAAACACGAAATAAGCAGTAGTTTCTCCATCTGCCTTGACAGTAGGAATTTCCTCTGCCCACTTAGTAAAGTAGTCAATGGCAACGATGATGTAATGATGTCCTCCATCCGAAACTGGATTGCAAGTCATGTAATCAACCCCCCATTTTGTGAAGGGAACTACTGTAATTACAAGATGAAGAGGAGCTGGGTGTGCCCTCATTTTCTTAGTGAAAAACTGACACGGACGATAGCGTTTCACCGCTTCCGCACAATCTTTAAAGATCATGGGCCAAAAATATCCGGCACGCAGTATCTTCTAAGTTGTTGCCAACCCGGAAAGATGTCCCCCACAAGCTCCACTGTGGGCATCATTTAATATTGCTTCGGCTTCTTCTCAAGTTAAGCAACATCGTAAAATGGAATCTACCCCATGTCGATACAAAGTATCTGAGATGATGAGGTAGTTCTTCGCGTGGATTTTGAGCTTGCGTCGCTCTTCTCAGGAAAAAGTAGTAGGACACCTCAAAGTCTGGAGATATACTAAGATATCCCCGTACCATGGGTCAGAGGAAGCGATGAGGAAGATATGTTCATCTGGGAATGATGATTCTTCCTCAACATATTCTAGGTCACTTGGAAACTCTGAGATTAACTAAGTGAACACTAGTGATTTCTTCGACTTGGCTAATTGGAAGACCAAATCAAACTCCTGTAGGATTACAATCCATTTATTATATTTCCCACCGATGATTCGTTGGGTGAGAACATATTGGAAAGGATTGACTTCTGCTATCACAGTAGTAGTTCGTAAAAGTAATAGTGATGAAGCCTCTATACGGCATAGACCGCGGCAAGTGCTAACTTCTCAATGTGTGAATATTTAAACTCAGGGGCTATCAATACGCAAAAAAGATAGTAGATAACATGCTCTTGGAGCGTATTGTCTTCCTGAACCAAAACTATACCAATTGTATTAAGAGACGCTGCCAGATATAAAAGAAAATCTTTTGCATAGTCTAGCGGGCTCAACAAGGGTGCTGAAAGAAGTGCCTTTTTTAAGGCTTCAAAGGATGCCTGAGCAGCCTCGTCCCACACAAAGTAGGAGTCTTGTTTGAGTAGCCTCATAAAACCTCTAGTAATTTTAGCATAGTTTATGATGAATTGCCGTAAGAAATTAGACATGCCTTGCAGACTTTGGAGATGTCGCAAGGTGCGAGGAGGAGGCAGATTTACAATCGCCTCTACATTCAGCGGGTTGACCATTATGCCATGACTGGAGACAATGAAGCCCAGTAGACGTCCCGATTCGACACAGAACACACACTTATTAGGATTCAAACGAATCTTATATTGTCTGCATCTTTCAAACACCTGTCTAAGATGAGCTGGATGATCCCGTCTCTTTTGAGATCACGCCGGGAGATCATCCAAGTAAGGTTCTACTATGTGTTTGATATCATGAAAAGCAAAATTCATCGCACGCTGGAAGGTAGCTCCAGCATTCTTCAAGCCAAATGGCATCTTCCGGTAAGCGAAGGTCCCCCACGGGAAAATGAAAGTTGTTTTATGCTGGTCCTCGGGTTTGATTTGTATTTGATTGTATCTCAAAAAACAGTCCATGAAAGAGAACATCTCATGTCCCGCACAAACATCTATGATTTGATTGATAAATGGTGTAGGATAGTTATCTTTTGGACAAGCTTTGTTCAAGTCCCAGAAGTCAGTACAGACTCTAATGGTACCTTGCTTCTTATCAACCGAAACGGGGTTTGAAACCCATTCCGTCATGTCAATCGGATAGATGAAATCGGCTTTAAGCAAATTTTCAAACTCCGCCTTGATGGCGGCCGCTTTTCTAGGGTTCATAGGACGAATCTTTTGTCTCATAGGTTTTGCATTAGGGTATGTCGTGATGACATGCTCCATGATAGATGGGTCTATACCTAGCATCTCCTAATACAACCAGGCAAAAACGTCGCGGAATTCTTTAAAAAGTTTTGTATACAGAGCGATCTCTTCTGGAGAACAGTCTGCACCAATAAAAATGTTTTCCATGACCTTGGTTTTGGTGGAAATGTTGATCAAAATTGTTCTCGATATGTTATCCATATTTCCCTCAACATAAACAGCTCTCGAAGTAGAAGGAAAATATGACAAATCAACCAATCCACCAGGTCTCATAGGGAATTCCCCTCTCTCAATCCTGTCTAGATCTGGAAGCATGTAGGACCTGTGGTGCATATGTTCCCATGGTTGGTCTAGACCCATCATGACTTCTAAGATGGCTTCATCAGATGGCAAAACCATGTCTAAACAATCGAATGAGTGAGTAGAATTCAGTGACCATGCCGGAGCGTAGTCCATATCTGACTCAGTAGAGACTGGCGGAGTCATGATATGTTCCATTGCAGCATGTTGTGTTTCCATATAGGCCACTTCTGCAATGGATGGAGGCACAAAAGGTTCTGACGTAGTGGGAAGGATCCAAGGACCAGTTCTTAAACCAACCGTGAATGTTTCGGTAGCAGTACCCACATCAAAACGCATAAAAAGAACAGGGGAGGGGAGTTCGAAAGTGCCTATTAACGACCCGTACAACCCTGCTCCTAAACTCTCATTAACCGGGGCGGTTTGATCAACTAAGGGAATTGTGGTCTCTGAAGAAGTCTGGTTTTATCTCTGAGTTAAAGAAAGCTGATCGACTGTAACGACCTTACCTTCAAACGGGAACATAACAACTCGAAAAACTGCCGATGCAATAGCTCGCATGGCATATGTCCAGCTCCTGCCTAATAACATATTGTAATCAAGCGGAGCATCCAGAACTTCTACTTCTATAGCAACTGTCTTACTGGCCAATGTGACATCAAATGATGGAAAAACCCCATGTGGAGGGAAAGTCCTGCCATCAAATGCAGTAAGTAGTGTGTTAGAAGGGGCTAACTCGAGGGAACCCAAAGCTTTCCAACAGGAAATTGACATTACGCAGGTCGACACGCCCTCATCTACAACAGCTCGTCTGATGGTCATTGGGCCATGGATGACTTCAATATGAAGAGCAATGTGGTAGAGCAACTGGTATTTGATATCATCCATATCAAATTGCGAAGACATGTTAGAGGATTCCATACTTCCAATAGCTACCAGAAGTGCATTTCGTTGTAAAGGACAACTTTACAAGACTTCTAAGGTAGACATGGAACAAGGGGTCTGGGATAAATCTTCAACCACATTGTAGTTGGAGGCGGCCCGAGTGTTGGGATTATGCGATGCCCGTTTCAAGACACCTTTCAGGATCTTGGGCATTGGGTCCACAGGTATGTGGAGTGGAGTGGAGGATTCTGGAATCTCTTTATCCTTTTTCTGTGCGTCAGGGGTATAATTCATGGCTCTCATTTGTAAGAGTACATCCGAATTCACCATGTTAATAAAAGTTTGATCAACCGTAGCATGTGTAGTGCCCCCAATGTTGGAGGTGCCAGAAGCTGAGCTCTGCCCCTTAGGGAATGGATCTTTCAGTATGGCAGGCTTCTTTTCTCGTAATAGCTTTTGGTCTTCTTCAAGCAGAGGGCATTGGTGAGTAAGGTGGTCCTTCTTGCAAAGTTTACAAGGGAACTTAACCTTCTTTTTCTCTTTGTTACCCTCCTCGGCATTCTTTTTTTGGGCTTTTGATGGTTCCCCTCTCCTTTGTTGCCCTTCTTTTTGTTATTGGGATGCTAAGGGCACTTTTGATTGTTCTGAACCTGGTTGACAGGTTCAGAAGTAGAAGGAGAGGTTGTGACGGAAGAAACTTATGCAGTCGATTGTTTGACAAATAAGGAATGAACCTGTTTGGTCAATGCTTCGAAAGCTGCAGAGTCAACTGAACCCACTATGCCGTTAGCATGTGGTCCAGGTTTAGGTCTACTTAGATTGGTATTCGATCGCGGTGCATCAGGTATGATCTCATACAGTAACCCAGATTGTGAGCAAACGAGATCTAACTGCTGGGTCCGTAGGATGTATTTTTCCTCTTTAGACACTCCAGACGTAGCTACTTCCTTAGAAATGTAAGGACGGAGTGATTTCAAATACCACTCAAGAAGGAATTCTGGAGGTATGTTGGATTTAATGAGCCTCTTCCGTCTTCACCACTCTTGAATGTGATCAGATAAATGAGTGGCTTTATTTTGCCTAAATGTAGACAAAAGGTTTGTTTCGGCATCATACCGAACATGAAGCTGGAAGTGATTCAAAAATATAGTCGCGAGATCCCCAAAATTAAAGAATCTAGCTATAGGTAACTCAATGTACCATTTGGCTGCAGCACCGGTTAAAGTCCTTTGGAACAGTCTCAATCTAATGGAATCTTCATTTAATGAGTTCGAGGAGCACCATAAATGGAAAGTAGTGACATGGTCACCAGGGTCTTCACGTGTTTTAACTTCGAACTTTGGAATGTCTGAAGGTAACTTGGTAGGAACTCGTGGCCATGTAGCGTTATGATACACTGGATCGTTGGTCAGTTTGGAAAGATCTGGCAAATTTAAAGTTGCCAGAAATGGTAAACGAGGCCGGTAAGACGGTACTTGATAAGCTGGGGTTGGAAAAGGGGAACCACCCATAGTTTGACCCGTGAACTGCTAGTAGGGGTTTCCCCCAGCCGTCTGCTGGTAGGGGTTACCCCTAACCATCTATTGGTAAGGGTTTCCCCCGGTCATCTGCTGATAGGGGTTTCCACCTACCATCTGTTGATAGGGGTTTCCCCCTGCCGTTTGTTGTTGCACGAAAGTATTATTGAAATTTCCCCACCCATATCAAAGTGGGTTAGTGCTGTGTGGGTTCGTCCACTGTGGCTAGGTGTTAGCCCCTCCATATTACTGGTTAAAAATATTACCCCCTCCTCCTGAAAATAAAGAAAAAGGGACATTACCTGCAGGCATATTACATTGATTCATGTTGGTATTTGCAAAGGTATTGAAACCAGTGGTAGCTGACGTAGACGGTGCGGTCATGGTACTCATGACAGGCACAGTTACAGAAGCACTTGGCCCTATAGCGGGTGTGGAAATCCAAGTACTGGGTATATGATATAACGGTTGAAACACAGGAGGTGGCACTAAATTGGCTGTACTGCTAGGTCCAACAGTAGGTGTAGAGGTAGATTCCATAGTTGTTGAACTCGGCATACCTAATGTACTAGTATTAAAATTGAAAGACGGAGTGGACACAGAGGTTGTCTGTGTCGAACTCGGTGTAGCAGTAAAAGGAGGATTTACAGTGTTAGTGTTCATACCTATGGTGGGAGTTTGTGGAACTCCCTGTTCACCTCCTAGAGTAGACATCAAATGTCCAGGCAAGAAATTATATGCACTGTAATCGGGCTGTTGGAAACCAATGGGTAGTAGAAGCGGATTTCTAGAATTGGTCAGAGGAGGATTAAAGGGAGTGCTATACTCTGCAGAAGTAAGATATTCAATCTCAACTGAACTAAAATGTTGTTGATCTGGAGTACCCGGTTGTGGTTCCTCAGGAACCTCTATTTCAGGGTTTTCTATTGCAGTTTGTTGTTCTTCAGGAAACTCAATTTCAAGTGGTAGTTCCTAAGGAATTCCTATTTCAGGATTTTCTGTTGTAAAAATTTCCTTAGGAAGTTCTATTTCAGGAATGGTTTCCGAAGAAACACTGGGGTTTACCCGCTGTTGTCTAGCTGGTGGTAACGGTTATGTTCTAAGTGGTGGAAGGTTTTGAATCCTTCTCAATCTTTGAAGTTCTTGGTCCTCTGTGATTATATATATAAATAAAAACTAGAAAACCTAGTGGCCACTAAGACTAGGGGGCAAATAGCACGCCAACTAAAAATTACTAAGTATGCAAACCAAGAAAACGAGATGCCTTCCGGAGAAGAGTCTGGGATGATGAGGGCCCAGAACATATCAACGAAGGATGAAGAACAGTTACCCAGGGTCCACAATACAATGACTAAGGGTGCAAGCGCTGGAATCACCCAACCGCCCTCCCAAAGACCCGCAAGGGATTTCCTCCCATGTCTGTCCTAGGTACAGCAGATATACCCCCCACTGTCACCTGTGTATGAACCTATGGTTAGATACTAAGGATACCACAACACCGAAAACTCCTAGGGGAACAGTCTCTGGTCGAATCAGAAGGCGTGGGCAGGGTAACTGAGCCTGAAACTCAAAAGAGTCCCCAAACGTGATCCAATCCTGGCATATGCTCGTAACAAAAAGTAGGAGGAGTATTCCCAACAATCTGATATCACAAGACCTACTGCATAGATCCCAGGAAAGCTTTGAGTGAAATGGATTTACCTGTGATAGTTGAACTACGATTTTTGTGTAATGTGTGATCTTGAGTGGTTTAAGGTGATTTAAACTCAAGATCCTAACCAAGACTAGTTGGTGTAGTGTATCCCTGAAAAGAAAAATTGTTTCTATTTAATTTTATTAAAGATTTTTAGGGCTGTTATTACTCAAAAGGTAGTGCGTTTGTGTGGTATGGTTGCAACAGAAAAGCAAAAGTGCATAAATTCTAACTTTCGACAACAAAACTTTTTTATTTTTATTTTTTCATTTAAAATTCTTTCCAAACTCAAAAAACTGAGCAAATCTAATTAAATTTCTTTTTTGTTTTCTTTTGAAATTGTACACAAAATAACCTATGCTATCTTGTAACAAATATAAGCCTTATTAATCTTAAAGCTACCAAATTTTTTGCTTTTTCTGTTATTATAAACGAAAAAGAACTATAAACATGGAAAGAAAATAATACTTATGTGCAATGTGTAAGTATGGCTAAAAATGGTTCTTAAGCTTACAGCTGTCAAGGCACTAGCTCAACAAAGACTTGTCCTACAGGTTTTTTGCAAAAGAAAAAGCCTCTATACTCGGAAACAAAGTGGGGAGAAAACAAAGAAGAAAGATACTTAAAACTGGGAATCTAACACAAGAGGACTGACCCAAAGCATCAAACCCTAGCAAGACCACTATGCCAAGAAAAAGGTAGGCAAGCAAGCTACCAACCACCCTACTAATACAAGGACTGAGAAATGAATCAGCCTAAAACACTTTAAACACACTTGAAACCATAAAAGACAAAATGTCAAAGAAGGTTGGAAATCAACAAGTTCGGAAGACACCCGAAAGGCTCCAAAACAAACCAAACCCTAAAACAAAGGATAAGATAGGTAAAGAGCAAACAAATGTTGCTACAAACAATGAATGCAAAAGCATACAGGTTTGTCAATCAGCAACATAAAGTCAGGGCAAGAATAAACGGAAGTGTTCACCAAAGAACAAAGCCTAGTCTTCCAAAAGAGTTATAAACAGTCCAAACATTCCATAGGTAAGCAAGCGAGTAGTGCTCATATCTCAGAATGACATTTTTAGGGTTTTTCTAGTCTTGTCAGGAGGTGGAGTAAGTCAAAGTCTCATCTAGGGTCAACATGCTCCTCCATCCAAGTTGTCCTTTTGTGTGATCAACAGCTCAAGGTGATCATGGACGGAGAGGTGCAGGTGTGACCTATAAACAGTACCCGCGAGCAGTAGTGTAAATAGAGGTGGGTGTACGCGGGCAGGACTAAGCTAGCTCGTGGGTGAGAAACAACAAATGGTCAAACAGAGAGTCCAAAGGCTCAAAAAAAGCAATTTTTCTATAGTGTATCTCAACAGCTAATTAGTGACACAGAGCTTCGATAAACAACAACTCTAAATATGGACTAATGCTCAAAAAATTTCCCAAACATGGATGTTTTCCCCAGTGGAGTCGCCATTTCTGTATTGGAGAAAACTCACTATGGCTTGGGAATACCACAACAGACAGATGACTACCAGAAATCTACTCAATTCTCATAACAATGCTATTATAAACGACAATGTTAAAACAATGGAGAAATGTAACCAACCTCGATCCAACATTTGACGTAGATCTCTGTTGGAGATTTCAATCCGCGCATGTCCAAGCACTTGTAATATGCAAATTAGTCTTGACAACAAATATCTTACAAGTACATGTGACATATAAATAACATTAAGATCATCAATAACAATGGTCCATAATATCATAAGCAAATGCAACCCAATGTATAATAAATGACATTCACACCATGAATGGACGAGAACATGAGTATTTCTATTAATGAACAAGAAGAAGTACAAAGTGATACGACCTCTTGCCGGCAACCAATATGAACCAAGATCTAGATCAATCCACTTGTGTCTCCACTACTTCAATCCTCCATGAATGGCAAACTCAAACTAGAAAGGAGTTTGGAAGGTGAACATAACTCGTTCACAACTACAAGGATCAATGAGTGCAGACTCAAGATAGGGAAAAAATCCACTAGAGTGCCTTTACTATTGTCTTCCTCCTCCCGTCCATAAGCCATATGTGCTCAATATACAGTCCTCTCAAAGGTAGGTGAAAGGACTCATCGAGACGTTACTTGGGCAGATGGAGAGCCAAAGGTCATCCAATGACCGCTTTTTGGGAGTAAAAAGTAATAAAATAGTGGTTTTTACCATTTTACTTGATACCCGCGGTCTATAGGGATGCAACTCGTGGGTACGCATGCTATAGTGATGCAACATGTGGGTAGGAACAAAAATAGGATAAAATAGTATCATTGAAGGATGAAAATGGATCTGAGTCACTGAAATGGATCCTACGGGCCAAAGAATGATCATGCTCACAGGGTGGAAGATTTTTGTATAACAGTTCAGAGAAGTTATCGTAGACACAACAAAACCCCTTTTGCTGGCTCTTTCGACATCAACCTGTAAGTAGGATGAAGTCTCACCCGAAGCAAAGGATGGGGGATTACATAATCATGTTTTTGTAACCGTGGCGATGTGTAGATGTGGTTAATGACCTCACAACACGTTCCTTACTTAACCTATACTAACAAGATAATATAAGCAGATGACTTCGCACTTCACAGTTATCAACAACCTACAAGACTATGCTGAATTGTTGTTGTATTTACTCTTATAACTATGCATTCATCATACTTAGTGTTACTACGCACCATTCATTAACTTGTATTCCATTTAATTAACATATGATTACCATTCACATACATATGAAATCAAATACATAAAATTATCATATAATATATGCAAAATGCATCACAAATCATACATAACACATAGATTTACGTGGTTCACCGCAAGGCTGGAGCTACATTGTAATATCCTTGGGAAGATTTAACCAAGATATTAACTCAACTTCAGAAATTTTAATAAAATTCACTGGTTGAATTTCTTAATAATTCTTTTAAACCAAGCAGGAGGTTAGTGATGGGGATGGAGACTGAATCTGAGTATGGTGGGATGAAATTTCAGTTATGGAATTTGTATGGGGAAATGTGCAGCAGTAAATAATAACATCAGAGGGAGAGTCCTAAGCACAAAGCACTGGGGCCATTTATGTTTCGGACATCAGCTACTGCTGAAGCCTACCGTAAAGCTTCCTGGGCACACCATCATATTCTTCCTAGAATGGGTGGGTACAAAAGTGATTTATGATAGTAAAATAGGTTCAATGGACACAATGATCAGCATTCAAGAGGATTTGGGAAGAGTAGGAGTGGTTTGGAAGTTTTAGACCGTGCCGGGATGACAGAGCTAGTCAAAATGCAATCTTTACAAACAGGGGTTAAATCCCCCCAAATTCTTTAAGTAGGGACTGATATAGCTAATATTATGTGTTATTTACCTCCTACAACTTACATAAAGTAAATATGACATTTAGAACAAATTTGGTAGTCATTCTTGCAAAACTAGTCAATAAACAATGCTCAATGAGCTAGTCTTCCAATTTGAGTTAATAAATGAATTGATTTAATTAAATGATCTATTCTAAAATATTAATATGCTCTGATATAATGTAATTAAAATCATCAAGTCAAATTATTACTCACTGAACCAAGTTTGTACTCTTTAATTAGCTCCTCATCAGTACAATGCCTTGTAGACTAGAAAACCCCCTCTTAGGGCCATAGGATGATTGGAAGAAGAGATGTATTGGATAAATATCTGTTCTGAAAGTGTAGTATGGTCTTCTATATATATGGAACAGAGTATGGCCTGCACACTGAATCTCTGAGAAAGAATGGGGCGCTATCCACAACTCTTCTCTTCCTTATAGGGAAAACACCTCCAAATCTAGCTGTGGTTGGGAGAATGAGTGAGAAGAAGAGAATGGATCAGTTCTGAGAATGGTTTCTGATAATGGAAATCCCTGTTGTCTGAACATATGGCTTTACCAACCCTCCATCAATCCTTGGGCGCATTCACTGGAGCATTCATCTTCTACTAGAGAAGCTTCACCTAAACTAGCTAGAATTTCACTGTATGAGATATATTCTCTCCAAACTGACTGTCTGACTTCAATGCTGAACTGATCTGAATGTGATTGGATGTAGCATCATGTCCCGGACCTACATAAAACTCACTGGAAACTCATGGGGCCTTGGGGCACATCTCCCAAGCAAACTTGTTGAGGCACATCACTCAACTAGAGAGGGTCAGAGCTCTCAAACCAAAATTGCAAATGACCAAAAGTGAGAGATGGAGTTAGAAACTTAGTTAAATAGAAGAGATGACTTCTTCATCAAGCCAGCCACACGTGTGGGTGAAGGAGGGAACCTTGCTTGGTAGTATTAGAAACTTCTGACTAGAAAAACTTGCCATCTTTTGTCTTCCTTCACTCCAATTAGCAATTGCGCCCTTAGGAAGCTTTCTGGATGTTGCTAATTATTTTTCTTACAACTTTTCTTGTTTTCTTTCTCCTTTATTCACTTTTCTCTTTTCTTCTTTTGTCTGAGTTTGCCATCTTTTGTCAGTTTCCTTCTTGGTTCACCTTGCCAACTTGTCTCCATTAGATTCCTTAGCTTTTTTGAGACTTCATCACTTAGGCAAGTTTGGCTCACTTACCAATTTGAATTTCCTGGCCAAGTCATCAACCACTTGGCACATTTATTAGCAATAATTATTTAAATGAAAATAATACAACTAAGAAATAATTTAACTTAGCAATTAATTAATTATCCAGTAATTAATTAATTAATAAGGTGTAATGCCTCAAAATTTCCCCAATTAATTAATTTCTCAATTAATTATGAACTTAGTCCTCTAGGGATAGGAGGAACCAAGTGGTGACCGAGGTCACTAGGGGGGGGATATGACAGACCCGAAGCAAAGAATGGGGGATTACATAATTAGGTTTTTGTAACCGTGGCGATGTGCAGATGTGGTTAACGACCTCATAACACATTCCTTACTTAACCTATACTAACAAGATAATATAAGCAGATGACTTCACACTTCATAGTTATCAACAACCTACAAGACTACGCTAAATTGTTGTTGTATTTACTCTTATAACTATGCATTCATCATACTTAGTGTTACTATGCACCATTCATTAACTTGTATTCCATTTAATTAACATATGATTACCATTCACATACATATGAAAGAAAATACATAAACTTATCATATAATATATGAAAAATGCGTCACAACTCATACATAACACATAGATTTACGTGGTTCACCCCAAGGCAGGAGCTATGTCCACAGGAACTATTCTTATATTACTTGGAAGGGTAACAATTCATTCTGCGCACTTAGTTGCAGACTCTTCTCTACATTAAGATTCCTATGCACTCAGTTGTAGAGTCTATTCTCTCTCAGTCCAGATCTAACAATCCACTCTAATTCCAGAACTCGTCTAGCTTCTAAACCCTTCCTTACACAAAAATACCCATATATATATGTGTTTGTAGGTCACATATTACAATAAATATGGACCAACCCCCATAGTACCCAAAACCCAAAAACCCGATGTGGTTCTCCAGTAGACCACGCTAAGCTTTAACTTTGTTGTCCCTTCGGCGTCACTTCTTCTAACTCTAACACTTTCTATGACAACACAGTTCTAACTTCTGTAGTGGCGTGTCCTTTACACCATTTTTCTTCTTTAATTTTTGCTCCTATATCCGTCAGGTAGTCGCTCAACCTTTAACTGCTTCAACCACTTCTGGTTGTCGTTAGTGCTTAATCTTTAATAAGGGAACAAGTCGTTTCTTCTCAACTGTACTTCACTCCATACCCTCTTCCCGGGATTTGTGGATTCGCTTATCTCCAAAAATAGTCGATGTCAGGCATCACCTAATTATAATTTAAATTCAAAACTTCCTTTACTTGGGCTGCACTGTTAATACCCAAAAATTGCTCACTAGCTCATCTCCCTAGTCACATGACCCATTTTCCCACTTTTCCTACCATTTTTGCCTCTAAAACATTTAAATGGACACCAAAAAGGCCCAAATTCACCTTTTTCTCCTCAAAATATTTAAATTTCCTCAAAAATACTAAAAAACCCTCAAAAGGGGCTCAAAATTCCCAAAAAGGGAAGTATATTAAAAAATTAATTCAAAAAAAGAAAAAAGAGGGAAAAAGAGAAAAAGAAAACCTAAACCATTTTTTCTAATACCATTGGTTACCCAAAACCATAGTGGTATATTCCATCACCCAAAACCTATAAAAGGGTGATAGAGGCTCCCCACTATTCATCCACATTCTTGCTTATCCTTATGCTACCAAATTCATTCTTGAGAGCCCTAGCCTCCCTTTTTGAGTTTGAGATCCCCATTAGCATCTTGGAGAAGAAGAGACCATTGGATCATTGGAGAAACTCACCCCTGCAGCTGATCAAACTCAACCCTCCTCACCATTGAGGTAATCTTTCAGTTGTAAATCTATTTTTTATGAATAAAATTTGTTTTACATGGAAGATCTGAATTTTTTACTATTTACTTCAAGTTTCTCATGCATATGTTAAATTAGTTTTTGCTGTTTACATTAGCTTCTTTACTATTTTATTGAGACTGCTACTATGAAGTTAGTAGGTGCCCATCTGCACAAGCTTGGTTGAAAACCCAAGCTACAATTTTTGGCGACTCTGCGTTTCCGAACTCTACTTAGATTTAATTTTTATGCTTATTTTAGTTGTTATTTAGCTTTAATACTATAGATCTGCTTTACATTCAAGCCCATAGATGGATTCCCTAGCCCTTATCCATTTCTGCAAGATCTACAACCCCCAATTTTGATTTTTGGTTTTTGTTTTTATGACCGTTTTTCATTTCACATATCGTGGCTTTCCCAACTCGCAGTAACGATTAGATTCTTGCTTTTCATCTAAAACCCACGATCCAGAACCCAGAGTTTTGACCCGAAACCTAGCGACCCAGATCGTGACTTTTTGACCTATAGTCGTGTTAAATTTTGAACATTAATTCACAATACTCTAGGGTCTTTACTGAGAGAATAACATGTACAGTATATCAATGCATTTCAATCATAACAAGCATGTCAATCATCATAAGAAGCAAAAGCATGAGAGACAATAGACACACAGAGTTTCCATGGGGAAAACCCTAAGGTGAAAAACCCCACAACTTCCTCAGAGATAGATAGAGCAATACCTCAACCAAAATACAACCAAAGTACAAGAGATAGACTCCTCTTAGCAGATGATCCTCCTCCTCACATGTGCACCACTTTCCGAGTGAAGGAAGTGTGAGTTCTGAAGTGATCCAAATAGAGATATCCCGATCTCTATTTATACTTGTCCTGTTTTCCCAATAACCTTATTGGGCCGACTTGTCTAGCTAGGTAAAATAACTTCATATTACATTATATCAGGCTGACCCCTTACAAGGTGGTCTAATAACCCATCGGCAAGTTAACACACTTGCAACACTTGTCAATATAAATGATGACACTTCCATATAGAGGAATAATACATCTCTATAGGAGTACAGTAAATATAAAAGTGAAATACATTCCGAAGTTACATATACATCAACACTCCCTCTTAACTAGGAAGGTATTTCTCGACACAGATTTGCTAGCACAAGTCTTCTTCTCTAGATCGTCATCATTGATGCATCATCATCATCGTCATTGCTGTTGCTATCTCAACCAATCTATGGATCTACTCGTCATAGGAAGTTCTACAGAGCCAACCCTTTTTCATGTTGGATGTACGCCCACCACCTGCAGGTCTTCATCATCAATGGCTATACTGTGGATCCCAGGACTGATTACGTGCGTCAATAAAACCTAGCGCGGACTATAGGTTCTTTTACATGTTGACCTTCACAAAACCTACTCAGAGCATCCTAGGATGTTACGAGCAAACCACTCTACCTGTCTGGATCTCGATAGAGCATCCCAGGATGTTACGAGCACACCGCTCTACCTGTCTGAATTTTAAAGGATCTTTTCTATGTGAACTTTTGCAAAACCTACTCAAAGCATCCTAGGATGTTACAAGCACACCGTTCTACCTGTCTGGATCTCGATAGAGGATCCCAGGATGTTACGAGCACACCGCTCTACCTGTCCGGATTTTAAAGGATCTTTTCTATGCGAAACTGTAGCAAAACCTACTCAAAGAATCCCAGGATGTTACGAGCACACCATTGTACCTATCTGGATCTCGATAGAGCATCCCAGGATGTTACAAGCACACCGTTCTACCTGTCTAGATTTTAAAGGGTCTTTTCTATGCTACCTGTAGAAAAACCTACTTAGAGAATCCTAGGATGTTACGAGCACACCGCTCTACCTGTTTGGATCTCGATAGAGCGACCCGGGATGTTACAAGCACACCACTCTACCTGTCTGGATCTCGATAGAGCAACCCAAAATGTTATGAGCACACTGCTCTACCTGCCCGATTTTTAAAGGGTCTTTTCTATGCTACCTTCACAACCTGTCCATGGCCATAGAGTATCAAATCGATACTCACCATACATCATCCTGATGTACATCATCATATGATCAAACTGATCATCATCATACCATCAACCTGATGCGTATCATCTGGAGCAACATCCTGAAGCTCGTCATCTATGACAATCTTGATCAAATAGTATATCCATCTAATGTATACAAAGTATCTACCTGATACATATCATCATACATGATCTAACTGATCATACAAATGCATCCATCTGATATACATAATGCATCCACATGATACATACATAAGTACATGATCTACCTGATACATATACAAATACATGATCTACCTGATCATATCCCGCATCCAACATGATGCGTACATACATACATATAAATGATCCAACTGATCATATCCAACATCCAACATGATGCGTACATACATACATATAAATGATCCAACTGATCATATCCAGCATCCAACATGATGCGTACATACATACATATAAATGATCCAACTGATCATATCCAGCATCCAACATGATGCGTACATACATACATATAAATGATCTAACTAATCATATAGAGCATAAACTAGAACATCATCCTAATGCTCATCATCCAACGCTTACATCCATAGCCATGTGAAGGATCCTCCTTCCACCATGCTTGGAATGGATTCAGCAAATGTGTACATCACTTCTTCCTCGAAGTGTCGTCAATCTGAAGAATGCCAAGCCTCTCTCTGAAGTATTTGAACTTCACTCTGGCTAGTGGCTTCGTCAGCACATCTGCAATCTGCTCATCCGTCGCAATATACAGGAGCTTCACTGCTCCTCTCTGCACCATATCCATAATATAGTGATATTTGATCTCAATGTGTTCGACCTGTCGTGGAACACCGAGTTCTCAGACAGATTCACAAAACTCTGGTTGTCACAAAAGATACCAGTAGTCTCCAGTGGGAGATCAAATAACTCTGACAACAGCTTCCAAAGCCATACTGCCTCACAACTAGCCGAACAGGCTGCAACATACTCTGTCTCAGCTGTACTGAGTACTATGCAGGACTGCTTCCTGCTAAACCAAGAGATCACACCTGTTCCCATATTGAAGCAGCACCCAGATGTGCTCTTCCTATCCGCAGCACTGCCTGCCTAATCTGAATCAACATAACCCTGTAGGTTAAACTTTTGATTCGCTTCATACTTGAGCCCATAATCAACTGTACCCTTCAGGTACCTCAGAATATGCTTTACAACAACCAGGTGAAATTCCTCGGATCCATCAGGAACTGGCTCAATGTGTTCACCGCAAAGCAAATATCTGGTCTCGTGTTCGCCAGGTGCATCAAAGACCCAATCATCTGACAATACATAGAGACATCAACTGGCTCAGATGAAGCATCACATAGAAGCTTCAGATTTGATGCCATAGGTGTGGCCATGGCCTTCCAATCCATCATCCCGAACCTCTTCAGGATATCTATTGTATACTTCCCTTGTCCAAGGAAGATCCCATCTACACTCTGCCACACCTCCATACCTAGAAAATAGTGCATCATCCCCAAGTCCTTCATATCAAACTCGGCAGCAAGCTTCCTCTTTGTATCATCAACCAGTCTAACATCTCCTGTTACAAATAGGTCATCCACATATAGGAGTACTATCAGAGGATTTCCTTCCTCAACCTTGTAGTAAAGGTTGGAATCCGCTTTACTCTTGGTAAAGCCCAAACTCGATAGGAAACTATCCATCCTACCATACCAAGTTATGGGAGCTTGCTTCAAGCCATACAAGGCTTCCTTCAATCTACACACATATGACTCCCTGTCATGTGTTTCAAAACCGAGTGGCTGCTCCACATACACTTCCTCTTCAACTACACCATTCAAGAAAGTAGTCTTGACATCCATCTAGTGTATCTTCCATTTCATCGCTGCAGCCAGGGAAAGTACTAATCTGATGGAAGTGTACCTGGCTACAGGAGAAAAATTTTCTTCATAATCTATTCCCTCTCTCTGAGAGAAGCCACGAGCTACGAGTCTTGCCTTGTATTTCTCTATGCTGCCATCTACAGCATGCTTGATCTTGTAGATCCACTTGGAAGTCACAACAGACTTTCCTTCATGTCTTGGGACAACATCCCAAACATCATTCTTCATTATTGATTGGTATTCTTCGACCATGGCATCCTTCCATTCTTTCTTTTCCACTGCTTCTTCATAACTGGAAGGTTATTTGTTCATGATATCACAGAGTAAAGCAACGTAGCTGGTATGTGATCTAGTTCTCTTCTTTGCTCTGTGTTCTTCTTCTGGAATGCCATATCTTTCTGCATCTTGAATGAGCTCTCTAGCCCATGCAGGTTTTCTCTTGTAAGAGTTATCCTCACGGGGTGGATCTATATGTTGTTGCGAATCTTCAATTTCATGATCAACATCTGGAATTGCTTCAGTCATTGTACTGTCTTGAAATCTGGTTTCCTTAGGTTCTTCATAAACTTCAGCAGGTGTCTTCCTTGATTTGATGAATGCTGAATTTTCATCAAATGTTACATCCCTGCTGACATCAATTTTCTTGAACCCTGGAAAGCATATTTTGTAAGCCTTCGAGCTTTCAGTGTAATCCACAAAGATACCTTTCTTTCCTGAAGGATCTAGCTTAGTCCTCTTTTCCTTTGGCACATGAGTATATACTGGACAACCAAATATTCTGAGATGGCTTACTTCAGGTTTCTTACCAAAGAAGACCTCTTCTGGTGTCTTGTTGTCCAATATCTTATGGGGTGTTCTGTTTTGCACATATACAACTGTCCTAGCTGCTTCTACCCATAAATGCATAGGTAGATCCTGGTCATGCAGCATTTCCCTTGTTGCTTCCATGATTGTTTTGTTCTTTCTTTCTGCAACTCCATTCTGTTGTGGATTGTAAGGAGCATTCAACTCCCTCTTAATCCCTGAATCACTGCATAGCTTGTTGAAGTCACCTGAGGTGAATTCTCCACCATTGTTGGATCTGAAAGTCTTGATTCTCTTATCACTTTGGTTCTCCATCAAGGTTTTGAATTCCTTGAACTTATCAAATACTTCAGCTTTGTTCTTCAAGAAGTAAACCCAAGTCTTCCTGGAGAAGTCATCAATGAAAGAGACATAGTAAACATACCCACTCAGAGAACTGGATGACATTGGACCACATACATCAGAGTGGATTATTTCCAAGATACTTTTAACCTTGCTTTCACTGCTTGGAAATGCCTTCTTTATGTTCTTTCCTTTTGCACATCCTTTGCAAACACCTTCATGCTTGGTCTTGATTTCAGGAAGACCTTCTACAACTTTACTTGCATTTGGTAATGCTCTGTAGTGCATATGTGCAAGTCTTCTATGCCAAAGTTCACTTGGCTCCATGGAATCATGCACCATGGCATATTCAGGTTGTCCCTTCAATTTATACAAATCTCCCTCTTTCTCTCCAATCACCACTGCATCATCTATGGTCTTTCCCTTTGGCCACATTAGGACTTGGCCATCCACAAATGCAACCCTCATACCTTTTGCATCCAATGCAGATATGGAGAGAAGGTTTTTCTTGAGCCAAGGCACATAAATCACTTCTTTCATCTTCAAAGACTTTCCATAATCTAGGTTGTAGGAAGCTTCACCACTTCCTTTGATGGGGTATTGATAGTCATCCCCAAGTTTCACTTTATGGGGTGATTCATGTTCAGATAGATTTACAAAAGATTCTTTAAACCTAGTCATGTGTTTGGAAGCCATACCGTCAATAAGCCAATCATTACAACCATGAGAAATAGTACCTGTGAGAGAAAAGATTAGAACATACTCTTCTTCGCTTGATGAATCATCATCATCACTTTCTACTCTAGCCTTCTTCTTTGGAGGTTCATCATCTTCAGCAGCATGAGCATGATACCTTCATTTTCTGCCCCTCTTCTTCTTGTTGAAGTTGTTGTTTTTGTTGTTGTCCCTTTTGTTCTTGGTACATTCTGAAGCAAAGTGTCCATTCTCATGACATTCAAAACATCAAACATGAGATAAGGGTGAGAATGTTTCTTGTTATGAGAATTCTCCCTCTTAACTTTGCTTCCCTTGGTGTGAGCTGTGAAAGCTTGATCTTCATTCCCCATGATTTCTTCTCATGCCACAAGCCTAGCTTCTTCTTGAGAGCATTCCTCCCATAGTCTACTGAAAAAGATCAATTTCTTTCTTGCACAGATTCCTTGAATAAAGGAGTCCCATGACCTAGGTAGGCCATTCAGAGTGGTCATAACAACTTCACCATTGTCTACTGCCTCATCCATAGCTTCAAGTTGTTCCTTGATCTGAGAGACCTTGGAGAAGTAAGATTAAGTGGTCTCTCCATTCAACATCTTGACCCCTTTCAATTGATTCCACAGAGTCATCTTCTGATTTATGTTCTTCCCTTCAAATAACTTGGTTAGGGAGTCAAACATCTCCTTGGGTGTATTTAGAGATGACACATGTGGTATGAGATGGTATTTGATAGAATCAGCAATGATTCTCTTTTCCTTGACCAAGTTCTTCTTATGCAATACCTTAGCCTCTTCATCCTCTGGGATAGGGACCTTAGAGCTGATGTAGGAGTACAATTTATTTTCTTCCAGGATTAACCCAATCCTATAATTCCAGGCTCAGAAGTTATCAGCCCCTTCAAGCTTATCCTCAAGCTTGGTGTGGTGAGACATCTTAAAGAGTACTTCGAATGGAAATAGAAGAGATTTAGGTCTTACCACTTGCTTTGCTGAAAACTGGATCTAGTCCCGGATTAGGGTTTGTCGGGAAAACCCTAAAAATTCAAAAAGTGAATTTCAACTTTCTGAAAGGATAGAAAGATATGCCTTGATGATCTGATCATCTTGGTGTATTCAGAATTTGATATCTGCAAAGCTTCACCCTTCAGAAATGCCCTTTTGTCTTCCCGGGTTCATTAGGGAGGACCCTGAATTAGGGTTTGCGTTTCCTGGAGATTTACTCAGCCAAAAATCTTGATCCAAATCTCTAAACTTTGATTTTTCCAAGGTGCTTCCATTTATGTCTTCAGATTTCATAAATTCCTATTTTTGTGGAAACCCTAATTTTTAGGGCCAAATCTAAAAATGCTCAGAATTGAATTCTGATTGGACAGATAGATTCTCTTTGATGAGTAGAGTCAATCTACTATACTGCTTTTCCAAATCTGTGGAGAGAAACCCAATAAGCAAGAAACCCTGGTTTCAGTCACTGCACAATGTCTTCTTCTCAGGTTAGCTCTGATACCATGTTAAATTTTGAGCATTAATTCACAATTCTCTAATATCTTTACTGAGAGAATAACATGTATAGTATATCAATTCATATCAATCATAACAAGCATGTCAATCATCACAAGAAGCAAAAGCATGAGAGATAATAGACACACAGAGTTTCCATGGGGAAAACCCTAAGGTGAAAAACCCCACAACTTCCTTAGAGATAGATAGAGAAATAGCTCGACCAAAGTACAACCAAAGTACAAGAGATAGACTCCTCTTGGTAGCTAATCCTCCTCCTCACATGTGCGCCACATTTTGAGTGAAGGAAGTGTGAGTTCTGAAGTGATCCAAATAGAGATCTCCCGATCTCTATTTATACTTGTCCTATTTTCCCAATAACCTTATGGGGCCAACTTGTCTAGCTAGGTACAATAACTTAATATTACATTATATCGGGACGACCCCGTACAAGGTGGTCTAATAACCCATCGGCAAGTTAACACACTTGCGACACTTGTCAATACAAATGACGACACTTCCATATAGAGGAATAATACATCTCTATAGGAGTACAATAAATATATAAGTGAAATACATTCCGAAGTTACATATACATCAACAAGCCGTGACCAGATCGCTACTTTTTGACCTATAGCCACGATTTAATCGCATTTTTGCAGACCTTGAAACCTGACTCAGATCGTGACTTACAGCCTAACAACCGCGATCCAATCACGCATTCCGGCCCCACATCCGTGATTCATATCGTGGATCATAGCTTAACAGCCACGATACACATCACGTGATTCATCTCAGGCAGTCGCGATCCAAATCGTTGTTTTCGGTTCGAAACCCGCAGTCTGATTTTTGAGATTTTTTTCCATTTCAGCCCATATTTTTTTGCAATTTTTTCCTACACCTTAACAGCCCACTGTTTTGCATGCAGCCAATATTATTACTTTGATTTTCTGTTATTGCTTTGCTTCAGAAAATCTTTCAGTATTTTTATTGGAAAAGAAAATTTTAGCATTACAGTTAAATTTCAAATTTTCCAAGTCAAATTCAACATTTTATTTTGATTCGCCCAAGCGAGGCATAGTATTTGGCACATAATCACACTTACACACACTCTGTCACCATTAATCAAAGTGAGACATAAAAAATTTACTTAACTCAACCAACATTCTAACCCCACTTGGGGAACACAAGAGAATATTGTAGTTAGGTAGGATTAAGGGGATAAGCATCCAAATAACACCCCTTCATCATCTTTCACTTTGAGACATAGTGGTTGTCCTTTAGGGTACCAAAATCCCTTACTATTTTTTGGCATGGTTACATCCAATTTTTCAGAAGGCCTCTCCCCTAGGAGGGAAAGTAGCAAGACTGGTTCCCAAGGCCTGTGTGGAATACCGATCTCCATTCAGTAAACGAAGGATACCTACTTGTTGTTCTCGGTGTACTACCTATGGTGGGAGTACAACGGTGATAGAATAGGAGCTGCGGATTTACCTTTCCAGACCTGTCGTGAACAGAGTATCTTAATGGCCTTTCTTCTAGGATTGTCTACCCGGTGTCCCTCCCAGTAGGGGGATATCTTTAGCCGTTTGGTTCTACATCTCATATTGTCTGACTTGGATTTCATCACCTTGCAGAGGATACATGGGGTACTAAGCCATAATACTTTTAGCTAGGTGTTTGCATCCTCCCTTACTACCCCATGGTTTAGTGACTACACCATTTTTTATTTTAGGAGCCGTTTGATTGTTGGTTTTCCAACCACCTTTTCTTGATTACTCCACTTACAGTAGCACAACTACTAGAGTGAGTGTTTTGAGTATTGTTTTTGGCTTGCGTGCCATATTTTTTGCACTCCCCTTATGCACACTCGGTTGCATTAGATTTTTTGAGCTTGTCACTTACCATAAACCCATCAGTTTTACTACTCGTCTGTCACCATTGAGACCTTGAGACGTTCTCAGCGTGTCCGGGGAGAACCCCTGCAGCACGGTTCACTTGACACCACTCTTCACAGGCATAGAGCCTTATCACTCGACACCGCTCTACACCATCATAGAGCCTTGTCACCCAATTCAGACGCCCCCCCCACTGCATCTGTGTCTGAGACAAAATCAAAGCACCCAACATACACAACACTATCTAGCCAAATGGCTGGTATGGCTTCCAACTCTTTCCTTGGTGGCACTATTGGTGGAGGATCCAGCATCTCCCCAGACCGCACAATAGCCACTACGACAGTAGCTACCATGAGTATGCCCAGGTTACCACTCAAATCCCATCATCCATCAGCCCCCATACCACCCCACCAGTGACTCATGTTACGTTGGGCGGTGTAGGGCCCTCCCATACAATTCCCCCACCCCTGACTGGAGGTCCCACGATCTCAGCCATGACCTATAACACAATTCCCCACATAGGGGGCACTGGCCCCAATTTTAATGCTACCACTAGCATGTATGCCCCACATACCACATCACATCCTTACGCTAGTCTGCCATTCATGGCTAGCCTTAATTTACCTGACTTGGCCCGACTGACGAATGATCCTATTAGGCATGACCCTACCTGGACTCACATGACTACCAAACTCCCATAAGACATCCCCAAGTTTGCGGGAAAGGCAGGTGAGGACCCCTACAACCACAGTATGTTGTTCCATCTCTGGTGTTCATATAACTCCATAGTAGATAACTCCATATGTCTTCGATTATTAGAACGAACCCTCACTAGCGCTGTAGCCAAATGGTATATTGACCAAACTCATGGGACTCATTCTACATTCACATCCCTTGCTTCCACTTTCCTGCAGTTCTTCCAGCTACCCATTCGTTATGATGTTGGTGTTGATATCCTCCTGTCTTGTAGACAGAATACAACCACACACATCACAGACCACATCCATGAGTGGCACAAACATCGTAGTTTGTGCAAGATAAAGCTTGATGATTGAATTTTCCTTGATTGGTTCCTCAAATCCCTGATACCAGTAATTACCAAAGATGTGGCATCTGTATGACCTCAATCAAAATAAGAAGCCATCCTCAAAGCACAACAATTCGACCTTATCTACGCTCGCTCGAGTTACCTATTTTTTATTTTACTCGACACCCCCTACGGTGATTCCTCTCAGAAAGACACACTGGAGGCATCACACGATGCTGATGGTATCGTTGGAACTGTTGCATCACACAACCAACCCTTTTCCATTATGCTGAATAATAATGGCCCCAATCTTTCACGGGCCACATCTAATTCCGGAGCTACAACTTTTTATGCTTCTATGGAACAACCCCACCACACTCATGGACCCTCATGTCCACCACAATGTTTTGTTCACGCACCTTCAGCATATCCACCTCCAGTTGCACCTCCTTTGTATTACCATCAGCATGCCACACATGCTCATGTTCAATCACAAGCCCCATCGGCTTATTTCCCACCACAAAAACCACCTGCTGCACCCCAACATCCAGTTGCTCAAACTTATCAACAACCACAAAATGGACCACCTCCAGCACCTCCTGCTTATTATCCACCACAGCCGGCTCCTGCACCTGCACAACCACAAAATCCCCCTACTAATCAAGGGCAAGTGTATGCGCAGCAGAACCAACAACAAAACCAGAATGCTCAATGCAATCAACAAAACCGTGGAAGAGGACGTAACCACGAAAATAACGAACCTCATAACCAAGGTGGCTAACGACCCCATCCTCCAAACAATAACAATGCTTCCCCCACCAACCAAAACCCTGATCGACCACTGAAATAGGGTAAAAACCCTAATTTATGAATGAACCATCCATGTTCCATATGTGGGGTATATGGCCATTATACGCACTCTTGCCCTCATTTGGAGCGAGCGTGACAACTTTGGTCCGATGACTCCCAACGCTAAGGACATGCTGCTCAACCAGTGCCACCACCCCAACCACAACCCATGGTTTTGCAGAATCCTTTTCCTACACAAGGAGTGGTGAACACTCGACCGTTGGATCCCCCTCAAGGAAACAAGGCACCACAACAACAAATAACTTATGCTGCAACTACTCACAAACCCATGGACTCAGGTACTCATCACCTGTTAATGATGTCACCAACTGACATCAACCTCCAAACTCACCGAAACCAATATGGCTCCACCTCGGAAGCCATTCCCAGTGACAATGCAACCAATTCTCTTCCCACTAAAAAACCATTATGGATACCTACCACACCTTTAGACAGGGTCCCTAAATCCCCTCGCTTTCCATTAAGATGGATCAATAATAATCCTAACGCTCGTGCCACCTCAAATTATAACATTGTGGATGACTTAGCTTAGTCCTCCGCTGCTATGTCTGCTTTGGAAGTTTTAAAAAATTGCCCTGTACAGTGGAAATCGTTATTATCTGCCATTGGTGCAATAGACCCATCTGACTCACGGATGATGGCATTTGATTTGGACCAAGCTAAACCGCGGCTACCTTCCACAGTAGCATTTCAAGTTTTTGTATCCATATGGAACCTTGTTATTTGTTGATGCATCATCGATGAATGTGCCTCCACCTGCGTTATGTTGACATTCATTTGGAAGAAACTTGGATCTCCTACCCTGCAACCATCTACCACCGCATTAGTAGCTTACGATGGCCGTTCAACTCAACCACAGGGCCTCTTGACCAACCTTCCTGTTCAGTTAGGTGGAAAAATAGTCCTTATAGATATAGAGGTTATCAACGCCCAGCTTGATTACAACCTCTTACTTGGACGAAGTTACATGTATGCCATGAAGGATGTTGCTTCTTCAGTCTTCCACATCATGATGTTCCCCCGTGAGGGACATGTGGTCAAGATTGATCAAATAACATACTACGATCCTAGCGCCCCCGTGGCACCGGAGAATGTTCTTCCCATGATTGAACAACCTGTATGCAATCTACCTACATCGTTCGTCTCCACAGTCGGACCCGGGATGTAAGTAGATACACCCATGATTTCCACATTCCAATCCATCCTGCCCCACAAACGATCGAGATAGATGATCTGTGCACCCTCTCGCACAAAACACAAGCACCCAACCAACATCCTCCCTTATAGTTGCAACCACCTTCAGTTCCTACTCATATCGGAGCCACACCCATCCACACTATCCCATTCTTGTTCCCCCCTTCCGGAGTAGTCAATAGCCTATTAATGGCTACACTAAATCTCCCCGGGTTAACACTAGGACTCCCAGTATGGTACTTGAATGCCCCAACTCCTCCCCCGACACCAAATGTCATCTTACAACCTGTACAACCAATCAACATGTCCAATCGTCCACCCCCTGGTGTGACAAACATCCCAAACCGTTTTCCCCCTGGTGTGATGAACATCCAAACCTGTCCACCCCCTCGTGTGACGAACATCCCAAACCAACAACCTCAAGGGGGGGCAAGTGCATCTACATCAAGTCACGCACCCCCTCTACAATTCCACACTAGGGGTAGAGGTCCACAGACTTATTCTACCCCATCTATACCTAAGTCAGTAAACAATCCACCCCCTTTTTGCGCTCCCCTCAAATGCTCTTTGTGTGACGACTTGGGCCATGCTACCCATCAATGTCCACATCTACCTGCACTTCAGGAGAACATGCAAACATTGGAAGACGACACAGACATTCCAGTAATCCAAATCGACCGTACCCCTAAACCACATGATAAATCGCTACGTACAAATCATCCTTGTGCAATATGCGGTATTTACGGGCATTATTCACATCACTGCCTAGATCTCCCTGAGTACCACTTGGTCCTCCATGAGTTAACCCATTCTTACCTTGAGACATTTATCACCACCATCGAGGAGATTCACCCACCTAAATACTCCTCATCAGCTGAAATTAACACAATTTACATGGTTTCCACTGGAGATCCCTCTGTCCAGTCGGCCCCTTCCACTGATCCCTCCAACCCACATATTCAACCTTTTCAAATCAATGAGGAAACCACATGTCCACAGCATGGGGGCAAGCCCAAAACCTTGCTTACTCATCATCATCGTCATTCTCGTCAGTGATACCGGGGGAATCCACCACGCAAGGGGAATCCCCCATCATCATATCATCACTTCAGTATGCCAGCATGACCTACAACATCATGGTACACCCCCTCACCAGCAGTTGATCAATGCCCTGTTGATCCCTTTTTGAGACAACATCTGCACCGCATTGACACCTCTGAGTTTAGGGGCATAATAGATTACCTCAAACATGGGATAGGGGGCCTGATCAATCATTTTGACCCTACTCCATCACATCTATCTCAGCACTTCAATGAGCCCATCATTCAAACCAACACATATGTGATCCACAATCACAAACCCCATGCACAGAGCATGAGGGAAGGTCATCAACCCTCCTCACTTTTTCACATTCGTGATCTCAACCATTTTTGAGGTCACATGTCACTTGTATATTTGATTTGATTTGATACACGTAGTATTTCGCCCCCGTGGGTCATCATTTCTCCCCACCACAACATCCTTGGCTTAGTGGGCTCACCTTTATTTATAGCCATTTTTTAACCTCATTTTTTTTTGACCATTCCAGAGCCATTTGACCTTCATTTTTTCGCACCCTTTGCACTGCTAGATCTATTTATCCGCACTCGTAATGATGCTTGAGATCATTTCTCGCTCTCACCACCATATTTTTTGGGCATTTTCACTTGCCCCTCGTCGCCTCGGTTTACGTGCCACATCGGTCATTGTCCATTTTTTATGCTCCTTATACCGTCGGATTCAGTTTTTCTCGCTCATGATGATGCACGAGATCATTTCTTGCTCTCACCACATTATTTTTTTGAAAATTTTCTCACATGCCCTTGTCGCCTTGGTTTGCATGCAACATCGGCCGTTGTCCATTTGTGACATCATTATATAGCCAGATTCAGTTTTCTGCACTCGTGACAATGCTTGAGATCATTTCTCGTACTCACCGAAAAATTTTAGTGACATTTTGTCCCTACACCTTGCCTCCTCATTTTACGTGCCACATCGACCGCTACCATGTTTTACCGATTTGTGCCTCACAAACTATCCATGAGCCCTCCGCTCCATCCATACTACAGTTATTACGTTCTTTTTCCACCATTCATCAACCCACAAGGAGGCCCCATCAGTGTTCTGCCCCACCGCTGTTCTTGGTTCCCATACTTGTCCCTTGATTGAACACTTCCTCCTTGCTTCGCCATTTCTTTTGTTCGGTAGGATTTTACCCCTTTTTCGGGTCGAACAATTCCTTTATGAAAAAGGAACTTAAGGATTTTTTGTTAAGCTCTTTTCAGACTCCTAAAACAATGAAAAGATTGTTGAGCAATCTTGCTTCCTTTCATGCTCGCTAAAAGTATCTGAAATAGCGTCTACTTGGTATAACTTTACCCCTTTTCCGGACCTGGTAGACTAATTATGATAAAGGAATACTCTAGTCACAGTAGCTAGAAGAGTTATTCATTGCATCATTTTATACTTTTTTGGGCATTGGAGACTAACACACAAAAATAACCCCCTTGGAGTCTACTTACTGCTTTTTGACTCTCTAAAATTGAAAGAAACCACGAGAAATCACCATCTTGGGCTCGTATAAATCCACACGACGATACCTATCCACCATTTTAAAGTCTTCTTATCACTTTCAGACTCCTTAAAATTGAAAGCACTCATGAGCATGAACTGTCCTGGGCTCAATCAAATCCACAGGACAGTATGATTGTTGAGCACACTTTTATCTCTTCTTTGGGCTTCTTAAACTATGAAGAAGGCCCCAACGGTGTCTCTCGGTGCCACAACAGTTCATATCTAGTCACACTTTTATGGCAGCTTCCCCAATATAGTCGCCTTTGTTCAAAGTATTCTGCAATATGTCACCCTCAAAGTTTCCCAACATCATTCATCAATTTGTCCCACTGAGTCTCTCCCATTGCAGTTAAAGCCCGTGATCCCTTAAGCTATGATCCTAGTACCCAAAGTCAGTTTCATATGCTTCCAAGTCAGCCATGCCGTCATACTCTAAACAAAGGAAGTTTGATTCCCCCCCCCACCCCACTCTACGACCTCAGTTGTTCCATACCCCCACAGTATGCCAGTCCCACCTTCAGTACTATCACCTTTTGGTTGTACACCTCCCACTCTTGTCAAGGAAACATGGTAGTTGCAAGTCTCCCTCTGTCGACAGCAACCAATATACTCTAGAGGATAGACCCAGAGGTCCCTGTGCCTTGGAATCATCACCATTAGTGGTGAGTGCCTACGGATCATTTTGAGAGGAATCCTTAGTGCCTCTTTGAATGGTTGTCTCTCACATGCTCGACTTCAAATACCATGATCACACCATTGAGATTCGTACAGGGCATTAATCCCTTCAGCTATTCGTCGAAGACCCCAGTTGTTCCCTGACTCTAGCACATTAGGGAGTCTATTCAGGACTCAAAGTTATATGATCCCATGGATATCCGAGTTGCGTTTGGCGACAATATTCAAAAGTAGCACATTTGTATGCGTCCTTGAGCATACAGTTCAGTATACCCTTGAGATACTGTCTCATAGTCATTGAGTCCCACCAGTTGTTGGACACCTTCAGATCCAGCATTGCATCAATCCTTCTAATGCAACACTCAGAATGATTGTTGATTTTCCATTGTATCAATTCTTTAGATCAGTCATGGTACGACCATGAGTATGTCCATGTTTTGTGTCCCCTCTAGACCATTATGATGTACACAACAGTTATATATGTATTGTTCAGGTCCCCTCTTGGACCTCAATAGTTTTTTCTATGTCTTCATACCAGCATGGGTATGCCCACCTCCTCCATATATTAAGATTATTCCTCATTCATATTGAGGCCATGTACTTTCATTTTTTTGCAGTCTGTATAGAGTGGCTACTCCAGTCTCCAATCGATCTCTTCTCTCCTCCACAACCCAGGAAAAAGACAAAGAAACTATGATGTCTATCGGCCATATAATGAGATCCTACACTCACACATCAGGGGGCAATCTGTTAACACCCAAAAAGTGCTCACTAGCTCATCTCCCTAGTCACATGACCCATTTTCCCACTTTTCCTACCATTGTTTCCTCTAAAACATTTAAATGATCATCAAAAAGGCCCAAATTCATGTTTTTCTCCTCAAAATATTTAAATTTCCTCAAAAATACTAAAAAAAACCCTCAAACGGGGCTCAAAATTCCCCAAAAGGGAATAATATTCAAAAATTAATTCAAAAAAAGGGAAAAAGAGGGAAAAAGAGAAAAAGAAAACCTAAACCATTTTTTCTAATACCATTGGTTACCCAAAACCATAGTGGTATATTCCATCACCCAAAACCTATAAAAAGGTGATAGAGGCTCCCCACTATTCATCCACATTCTTCCTTATACTTATGCTGCCAAATTCATTCTTGAGAGACCTAGCCTCCCTTTTTGAGTTTGAGATCCCCATTAGCATCTTGGAGAAGAAGAGACCATTGGAGCATTGGAGCAACTCACCCCTGCAGCTTCTCAAACTCAACCATCCTCACCATTGAGGTAATCTTTCAATTGTAAATCTATTTTTTATGAATAAAATTTGTTTTACATCGAAGACATGAATTTTTTACTATTTACTTCAAGTTTCTCATGCATATGTTAAATTAGTTTTTACTGTTTACATTAGCTTCTTTAGTGTTTTATTAAGACTGCTACTACGAAGTTAGTAGGTTCCCATTTGCACAAGCTTGGGTGAAAACCCAAGCTACATGCACCCAACAACAAGGTGCGAAAATACAACATTTTCGAGGCCTGCATGCATACAAGGGCGCAAAAATATCAACATTTTCGCACTATGCTCAGTGTTGAGGGCGCGCAAATATATCAACAACCTCTTTACTTGGATTATGGATATTAGCTCCCGAGATATATTCTTTAGATTGGGATTACCTTCGAATCTCACCTCACTATCCCTCTTTAGCATGGTTCAAATCCTTAATCCACCACTTACTCACCTAGATCCACCTTCCTCTCTTAGTGGTTGGCCTCCGAAATCCTATAAGAAGGAGGCCATCCATGAGCTAAGGGGGGGACAATTGGAGGCATCAAATTCTATGGTCTTAAGAGTTTTGTAGAGATAGTAAGAGGATAAGCTTGGAAGGAAGTGCCATTTCTTTGGACATCAAGGTGAAAACACTTGTAATTGTCTTCTTTGGTTTCACTAATAAGATAACATAGCATATTCTTCCCATTTCATGTCTTTAATGGTGAATGCATGAAATTGTTTATGTTTCATAATTAGATCTTGGTTTATATATATACTGCTTTGGAGAAGGTATTGTATTCTATTCTTTAATAGGTTCTCAAGTCTATGATCTAAGATCGGAATTGGAGCAATCCGAGAGAAGCAAGGACAACCATCGAGTTTAAGGTATGTCACTTTTGGGTATGGCCCAAGTAGGCACAATTTTGATATAATATAGTTTTGGGACCTACGCATTTTTGGGCTGCGAAGTCAGATGGCACAGTTTTGTAGAGTACGTAGTTCAGAGTGCATATCCAGTTTTGTGCAGATATGCTGGTGCGCAGTACCAGAGCAACAACTATTTTTTGTAAAGGGTATAAGCGAAGGTCGGACGTGGAAGCAGCCTAGTTTTGGTAACTCAGTCCATGACTCCCATCAGTTGATTAAGGAGCATAGTGGAGATAGGGGAAAGTGACCTGTCAAAGAGAGTGGTGGAAAGCAGCTAAGGAGCTAATCCACTAAGTCAATAGGAATAGGCAAGCTAAAGGGGAGGAAAGTGACAGTCCATGATGCAGTTGTAACCGTTTTTGTGATGACCGGGGGAGTCAGAAGGGCATGTGAGTCACGAGTGGCCCAGCAAAGTAGCCTAAAGCGAGCGGAGAAAGCTATCGATAGCGACAGGTAGGTTGGCGGTCAGCCACGCCAATTTTGGAAAACCTTAGGGTTTTGGCCCACTTGATTGTAAAGACGTGACCTACGGGCACAACTTATAAAAGGGCATATTTTGTAAAGGGAAAGGGTTAATCTTCGAAGTGTAAATTGTTAATCTTTGTTGTTGAACATATATTTATGCTGAGAGAAGATTATAAAGGATTGTTGATGCCTCAGATATGTAGGTTGTTGGACTGGTTTCCAAGACACACAATAAAGGGGGAAAACCGAGCCAAAGGCTTCAGATAATCCTGCGCAAGTATTATCCTATCCTCGAGCTGTTTGGTATGGTTAACACCCACGAATACAAAGGCCTCCATTGGCACTTATGGGTTTTGATCCAAAGTGAATTAGTCTTCCTTTGAGGGGAGATCAAAGTGTCCTAACCCTAGACAAGAGTCTACCTAGAAGTGAATCTAAGCTAACTAAAAAAAGAATCTAAGCTAACTAAGACAAGATCCAAGTTAAATCTAATCTAATCTATGAGAAATGTGTGTTTGATTGCAGGATAAGTTGCTATGAATGTTAAATAAGCCTTAAGACTAGTTTTAACAGAAATGTAAAAATGGTTTAACTCTTATTAGTTTCGAGAAAACATAATCAGATAAGTAAAGTTAACTGATTACCACCTTAAGATTAAATTCATACAAATCTTACCCTGTTGTTCTTATGTCAATTGAAAAATCAATAATGAACTTTAATATTTATTATGAATCATTTGCGGAAATAGATAAAGAATTTAATTAAACAAAGTCAATTAAAACTTTACAACACAGGCCATGAACCCAGAAAAATCTTAAGATTACAGGTTAGTGCTTGTATAATTAACTGCAAAATCAATAGTGTTTAATCCGATGTTATAGATAAGAAAATCAAATATTATTAAAGAAACCTAACAATATGGACAAAGAAGATACCAAAGAGAGTAGCTTGTATTCATCAAGTATGAAAAAAATTACAATGCTTTGAGTGAAACAAAGTTCCTTCAGTCCTTCTCTGATGATTTTCATCCAAAAATTCCCATCCTCCATCTACGAGAAGTCTATCCCCTAAATAATAATTACATTTTGGTTACAATATGATAAATTCCCATTAAACAGGGATTACAAAATCAAAAGTAAACTACTCAACGCACTTGAATAGTGATTTTCTTCAAACATTTAGCAAAATATCAAAACAAGATTCATCTCCTAATCTCGGGAGCAATCCTATAACAAACTGCAAAGTTCAACGATGATTCACTTGTTGTCCCTAATGAGTGCCAAGGGATCTAAAAAAGCTTCCTTGGGAACTTCCTGATGATCAGCGATGTCTTCAAAAATGGAGAAACCAGCTAGCAGGTCTTTCTTCATGGGAGGTGGCGGAGTGAAAGATTCAACAGGTTCCTCATTGATTATAAAATTGTGGATAAAGGTGTCATCTTGATCAATTGTCTCTTCATCGACTTTCTTTTCCTCCAACTGAAGGAGCTGCATGCAGATGGATAGAATTTCAGAAACATCATCCTTTCTACCACTACTTTCAACAGGTATCCCTATATCAAAAGGTGGTGACATAGGTTCTGGGTAAATCAACGACTAAAGTTCTTCATCTTCCTCAAAAAATATGCCCAAAGATTTATGATCCATCTGCATATTGCTCACAAAACAGATTGATAAAAGAAAACCTCCAAGTATTTAATACAAGATTTCTTTGTGGGATCTTGACGATGAATAAATTGCCTCACCTCTATCTTCAAACTTAGAAGGAGCCAAAACAACCATGATTGAGTATCACGAACAACTATGATTAAAATTATTGTGATCTGGAGATTGCAATCATCCTGTCTCTCAACAAAATAATTCATAGCAGGCTTTAACCATATTTGGATAGGGTGAAGTATCATTCCAATTAAACTATGCATGATTCGAACTCAAATCTAAAAGGCTCATCATTAATTATCAATCGAATCAACCATTATGACTTCAAATTCAGCCGAAGGTGATAATCGCAGTCAGAAACATGGCCGTCAAAATGACAGAGAATGAAGAATTCGCACGTTTGGCTGAACGATGCAATTTCATCCGTTAGATCAAAGAAAATCAATGGTTAGGATCTAATTTGGAAGATTGCAGGATCAAGTTATGGGGTTTTATTTCAAACTTTGTATATGCTCCCCGCAATCTGTAGCCCACAATGGTGGGTTGCAGGTTGCAGGATCGCAACTCGTCAAAACAAATAACCATATGTTTCCACAATCTGAAATCCGCAATTGAAGGTTGCGGGTTGTGGAATGGAATACACAAACTTTATTTGAAAGTACTTTCTGCAGTCCGCAATCCACAAGTTGCGGGTTGTGGAAACACACAATGCATTTTATTACTTGAACCCTTTTCCGCAATCTGCAATTGCGGGTTGTGGGTTGCGGAAAAGGAGGTTCAAAATTATTTATCAAGTTCATCCCGCAATCCGCAATTGCGGGTTGCGGGTTTGCGGGATGACAAAATTCCAAACAAAGGAAAACAAACTTCCCGCAATCTGCAATTGTGGGATTGTGGGATTGTGGGTTGGTGGGATGATAATAACTCTATTGAAAAACAATGCTCCCGCAGATTCAGAAAAAGGTCACAAAAACTCAAAAATGTTCAGAATAAAATCCTGATTAGACAAACCAATACAAAGAAATCGAATCATAACAAGAATGATATGAACAAGAAACCCATAATGGCAAAGAAATTAAAATCATTACCTTTGGAATTTCAAAATTTGGGGCTCCCATGTTCAACTGAAGCATGGGATCTGTTGTACCTACAATAAGGCTCTGCAAGCTATGTGCGCAAAGGCATATTGAGAGAGAAGAGAGTCTACAACTGAGTGCGTAGACTGGAACTGTTGTACCCTTCCCAAGATAATATAACAATAGTTCTTGTGGACGTAGATCCCATCCTAGGGGTGAACCACGTTAAATATTGTTTTGTGTGATTGACTGAGTTTGAATCTGTATATGTGCTTATTGTGAATGCTTAAGATTTGTATATGCGCTCATATGTTCATGCTTTTATATGTATTCTCCACAAGGATAAATATGGGAATAATATGTTAAGTATTTGCGCATGTGAACGAATGTTGAATGCTTAAGTATCTCTAAGTCTGTTGAAAACATAAGTCAGTTGGATGAATGTGTAAGCTGTTGAATAAACACTTTAGTTAGTGGAGTTCGCACCATACGATTTTCTAGAAGCACAGCACCGGAAGTATGCAGTACTATGAATTGGTTATTTTGCATAAGTCATAAGAATAACCTAAGGAAATTGATGAATGGATAAAGAACACTAAGTGGAATGTGTTAGAGATGGTTAAGTACTGAAGAAGTCGCGCGTTCTAGAAGACGCGCCGCCTTGTTATTGGTTGTCGCAAGATATGATGTTAATAGCTTATCGTTGTAACATCGGAGATATTCCACAATGCGCAGTCCGTGGATGTGTTGGTTGTGTAAGTGTCCTGGCTTGTAGGTGTATTAGATGCGAAGTAGGAGACTTCGCGCAGTTCTCAGTCCGTAGCACGAACCTGTAGCATGCTGCTCGTCAGTCTGTTAAAACACGCATCACCTCGTTGTGGAAACCTGATTCAACAAACCCCCCATTAACTTCACCTCGGGTGAGACCTAAGTGTGTTCACAGATTGTTGCCGAAAGGGCCGGTGAACAAAGGGGTTTTGTTGGTTCCTCGAACCGCGCAGAACCTAGGTCTAGTTAGAAAAACTCAAGAACAATTTAGACAACCAACAAATGGTTCCGTTGCCAGGCTATTGAACGGGTGATGTGTTTGTGTGATTGAAATAGTAATGTGCGATGAAGATAAGGTTCTGTTGAGTACAAAACCTTGGAATCCATAAAAGAAAGAGATCTGGTCCTGGTGTGACAAGACAAAAAGAGATTTTGCAAGGAAGGAAAATAGGTACCCGCGTCTCTCAGACGTAGATTGGTTGAACAAATACCTATGGAAATATATTCACGAATTTTGTTGGGAATCCTTTGGAAACAAGTTGCATGAGTGGTTATCAAGACTCACAGAGTGAAAGAACTGTTTCCAACTAGGAGCACCAATGGAGTGGGACAAAGAGCTCATTGTGAGGCTCAAAGCCATAAATAGTCCACTCTCATGCGCAATTGACTTTTGGGTTGACAACATACTAGAAGGATTCATGACCGAGTTCGTTGAGGACATGTTGAAGTCCTACAACACAGTCGAAGAAGAGCTTTTCAAAGGGTTCAGAGTTAAGAACCTGAACAATCTCAGTTTATATATTAAAATGCTTTTAGCTGAGAAATGCATTTTAAGAATGCAGTAAAATTTACAAGAAAGTTTTGACTCTGTCAAGGTAAATAGCATATACAGTGATTCTGACAAAGAAACATATAATTTGAGAAGTGGAAAGAGACATAAGTATACCACTAAGACTAACCATAGAGGACGTGGAGTCCGCGTAGACACTGAAATACCAATTGAGTCTGATAGCCATACAACACCTCTATTAACCACCTATCATCCTATTACACCGCAGAATCCATCGGTTGTGAAAACCGTGATCCTTAATCCGTAGAATGTCAGTAACAATAATACCGTGGGAGAGAATACTCATAATATCCCGAATCAGAACATTCCGAGCAGTAATATCCCTAACACCACTCAGAATACTACGCACCCAACAAGAAGAATGACTGATGACATAAAGCTGTCGATATTCAAAGGAACGGGTCTAGAGGACCCTGGACAACACTAGTTTCTATGTGAAGCCATATGGAATGTTAAGCAAGTTTAGTATGACGCTGTGAAGCAAGCACAAATCATCAAGACATTCATAGATAGAACCTTGAACTCGTTCATGAAGTATTCTCAGGGACAAAACATAACCTTAATAGAGATTAAGTCTGCATTGTTAGGAGAATTCAAGAAACCAAAGTCAGAATCTCAATGCATCACAGAATTAAAAGAGATTAAGCAGAAAGCTACTGAGTCAGTTTGGGAATTTGACTAGTGTTCTCCCCTACCCTCATTCTTGGTCATCATCAATGTTCCTTGATTAAGCACTACCTCCTTGCCTGACCATTCCTTTTGTTCGATATAATTTTATCCCTTTTTAGAGCTGGACAAGTCCTTTACGAAAAAGGCACTTAGGGAGTTTCTATTAAGCTCTTTTCTGACTTATAAAACAATGAAAAGATCATCGAGCAATCTTGCTTCCTCTCATGCTCATTAAAGTACCTGGAAGGGTGTCTATCTAGTATAATTTTAACCCTTTTCTGGACCTAGTAGACTAATTATGAAAAAGGAATACTCTAGTCACACTGGCTAGAAGAGTTCTTCATTGCATCCTTTTATGCTTCTTCAGGCCTTGGAGACTAACACACGAAAAAGAAACCCTTTGGAGTCTTCTTATCGCTCACAGACTCTCTAAAATTGAAAGCAACCACGAGCATGAATTGTCCTGGGCTCGTACAAATCCACATGACAGTACCATTCCATTATTTCAGAGTCTTCTTATTGCTTTCAGACTCCTTAAAATTGAAAGCAATCACGAGCATCAACTGTCCTGGGCTCGTATAAATCCACACGATAGTACCATTTTGAACACACTTCTTCTCATTCCTTAACCCATGAAGAAGTCCCCCCGTGCCTCTTGGCACTATGATCAATCATCTCGGCAGCATCCCTAATCAGGTTGCCTTTGTTTAGAGTATTCTACAGTCTCCTGCCATTTTACACCAACTTGAGTATTCCTCATCCCAGTCACTATCCTTGATCCATTACAGCTATAATCCCTTTCCCACCAGTCAGTTTCATATGCTTCCCGTTCATCCCTGCCATCATACTCTGAGCAAAGGAAGTTTGAGTCCACCAACTCTACTTTCCCAGTTATCCTCCATAGTATGTTAGTCCTACCATTAGTACTCTCACACTCCGGTTCTCCACCTCATGCTCCTATCAAGGAAACATCATTTCCTTGCTAGTTGTAGGTCTCCTTCTGTCGACGACAGCCCATCTATTCCAGAGGATAGACCCAGACGTCCCTGCGCCTTAGACTCATCACCATCTATGGTGCGTGCCTATGGACCATTTTGAGAGGAGTCATCATTGCCTCTCCGAGTGGTTGTTTCTCACATGCTCAACTTCAACACCTTGATCGCATCGTTGAGAATCGCGCAGGGTATATATCCCTTCAGTTATTGGTTTAAGACCCCGGATTTCCCCCGAATCTAGCACATTGGTGAATCACTTCGGAACACCCAGTTATATATTCCCGTGGATGTCCGGGTTGCGTAGGCGATTGTATTCAGAAGCCACCTAGTTATATGCTTCCTTGAGTACCCTGTTCAGTTCTAGTTCAGTGTACCATTGAGGGTATGACTCCCCGTCACTATGATCCAGCCGCTCATCAGTTCCTCTAGTACCACACTCAGCAGCACTGTTGTTATTCCAGCGTATTAGTTCTTCATCTCAGACATGGTCAGCCCAGTAGTATGTCCCAGATTTGTGTCCCCTCTGGACCCTTATGATGTACACAGTAGTTCTCCCCCCATTTTTGGGCCTCACTGTTATTTTTAATATATATCTAGATATGAGCATGGGTATGCCTGCCTCGTCCATATATTGATATTCTTCCTTAGTTGAGGCCATGTATGTTTCAGGTCCCCATTTTTGGACCCCCTTGTTATTGTTCTATATCTTGATATGAGCATGGGAATGCCCGCCTCGTCCATATGTTTAGATTATTCCTCATTCATTATTGAGGTCATGTATTTTCAATTTTTCCAGTTTGTTCAGGATCGTTGTTCTGAGCTCTAGTTTGTTTCTTCTCCTCTCCACATCCCAAAAAAACCATAAAAGACCTATGATTTCTATCGGCCATACGATGAGCTCCTGCCCTCACACATCAGGGGCATTCAGTTAACACCCAAAAAGTGCTCACTACCTCATCTACCCCATTACATGACTCATTTGTCCATATTTCCTACCATATTTGCCTCCAAAACCTTAAAAACCAATTAAAAAGCCTCCAAAAGGCCAAAAATGTCACGTCCCCATTTTGACCCCCTTCACATTAAATCATAAATGATGTAAATATTGTAATTCAATCATGGTGAGGAGCTCAAGGCCAAGGCCCCACCATTGATTTAGCATTTTATGTATCGGCAATTAAAGAAATAGATTCCTATGGTTCTTGTGCTAGAAGGGCACGATGTAAATAAGACATCATGTAAATACGAATTAATGAAAAATACCCACAACTAGCTATGCAATGCAACAAAGAGATGGGGCATGGTTCTACAAGGAATAGGGGGGGGAATTATCCAAACCCTTGAGCCAATGGTGTTAATCCATGTGTCAATGGGGAAACCCATAAACCACCAACTACCCATTTTGTCTCATGCACCCAATCATTTAATTCTTCCAAATATTGGTTGGGGCAGTTATTGTCTTGGGGATGGGAGAAGTATGGCAGCCAGATTTTCATGCATGGGCAAGCCATCAACCTGAAAATCGTATTTTTGGCTTGCTGGGAAAGAAAACCCCCACGAAATGCTACCTAAGGCAATTCCTCATCCATTATGTCCTTCCTCTCAGGAAGACTGAGCTCACTGGAAGTTATCCTCACGTTTTTCACCATAACCCTGCGTTTTTCCATGCCCAGGAACTCGTTTTTGGTATTCTACAGTAGCTGGGAAAGGAGGGACGCGATTTTGGACTGAGGGAGAGGTCATTTTTTCCCTTGGGGCGTTTTTTTGGAATGGGTTGCTCTCCTAGTCGAATTTTCCTAGTTGCCAATTTGTTTTGAGTCTACCCACGTTTTTCTGAAGCTCAGGAAACCCCACCTCATGCATTCCACTGTTGAAACATTTTTCTCATGCTCAGCAAGTGTAGTTTTGCTGTTATGAGCATCCTTGTTTGATTTGAACCTGTAAGCAAGAAAATGGAGTGGTAGTGGACATAATTAGCTTGATAAACCTAGTGTGGGGAGTAACCTCTCAAGAAGATCAAGAGGGCTGGCTACTTTTCTATGCACACCCTGAGAGCACTAGAAAGGAAGGTATGGCTTGAGGGACTGTGTGGCAGTGAAGAGAATACTTCCTGGTGTTGGGTGTGTAGGCATGGTGAGTGCCAAGCTGAATAGATCTGGGAGGGGTACCCATAGCTCTGTTGTTGAGCTCACTAGCTTAGCAATTCTTCCTTCCCATTTCCTAGAAGCTTGATAAACCCAATTGTAGATTGGCTTGGCTCATCTTGGTGTATGCTTGGCTATGGGTGAGTCTGTTGTTCCCTGGTTCCTTGTAGTAATCATGCCCAGCTCGGGGGTGGCAGTTGCATCAAGAGGTTGATGAGCACAACTGGCCTATGGTTGGGTGGAACATTGCAGTTGCATAGCCAGTTGCTTGGGACTGCCTTATTGAGATAAGTATTCTCCTGTATACTCTTGCAATTATTTAATTGATGGATATCTGAATGTATGGTGATGGTGTAAATGATGTTACTTCCGCTGTGTTATAAAAATAATCATACATTTCCATATGTATCTATTATATTATGTGAATGCTTATGGTTAAAAGTTTCATGGGGCTAGACGCCCAGTTTAGCATCACGTCTGTTATGCACTTTCATATGTATATCTTTATTTTAATTTGAATGCTTGTTTAATAATTTATGGGGCTGGATTCCCGGTTTAACCTCACGATCCTCTCCATCTAGTTGGTAGAATGGGAGGGGACGTGACAAAAAGACCATTAAAAAAGCCTCCAAAAGGCCAAAATCCCATTTTCCCCCCCAAAATAAAGTAAATTCCTCCAAAACTAGCAAAAGCCCTCTAAAAAGGGAATAAAAAATACAAAAAAGAAGAAAAAGAGGGAAAAAAGGAAGCAAAAACCCTATACAGCTCACCTAAACCATATGGTGCCCAAAACCATGGGTCAACACTCCACCACTAAAAACCTATAAATAGGTGATGGAGGCTCCCCATTTTTCACCCACAATCATCCATATCCTTACTCTACCAAAATCACTCCTGAAACCCTAGCTCACCCTTGAGCTACTTTCACATTTGAGTGCCCATTTGGCCCATTTCCAAAACCCTTTGGAGAAGGAGAAAGGAACAACACTGGAGCTTGGAAGCAACCCTCTTGGACTGCTGCAAGGGCTTCATCAACCTCTACACCTGAGGTATATTCAATACAAAAACCAGTTTCTATAATCTTGTCATTTCTTTTATGCACATGCTTAGAGTAGTTTACTGTTTTATTTACTGTCTTTTATTTACTATTTTCTTAACTGATACTAAGGAGTCCCTTCTCCTTAGTAGGTTCTCATTTGCAAAAGCTAGGGTGAAAACCCTAACTATAGGTTTTGCCACTCCCCTAGTGTTCCTTTGAATTTCTGGTTATAGTTTTAAACGTTTTTAATTTTCTGCAATATTTTTCTGTTTTTTCCTTTCGGATGTCCCTTTCAGCCATCGTAAACCATGTCTTTTCCCCCCATAGTTGCGTTCCGACCACGTCTTTCAAACTGTTACCTGCGATCCGACCGCGGCTCTCAGACTGTTACCGGCGATCTACCGATGGTTTTTAGTCTGTTACCTGTGATCTGACCGTGGCTCTCATCCTGTTTCGTGCGATCCGACCACGGCTGTACACCCCTTTTCCTGCGGGCCGCCTGCAGCTTTCAGCCATTTTCCTGCTATCCTCCTGCATCTTTTGGCCTTTTTCTCGCGGTCCGCTTGCGGCTTTCAGCCATTTTCCTGTTATCCTCCTGCATCTTTCAACCTTTTTCCCACGGTCTACTTGTGGCTTTTAGCCATTTTCCTGCTATCCGCCTGTGTCTTTCGACCTTTTTCCCGCGGTCCACCTGCGGATTTCAGCCATTTTCTTGCTATCTGCCTGCGACTTTAGGCCCTTTTCCCGTGGTCCTCCTGTGGCTATTGACCTGTTTCCCGTGGTCCGACCGTGCAGATTTGCCACAAACCCACGGTCTGTTTTCTTCATTTTTTCGCTGTTTGGACCCAGCACTTTGCTGCAATATTTTCTGCACCTGCACAACCACCTATCCTATCTACAGCCTTACTTCCCTACAACCTATTTTCTGCAGTATTATTTCTGTTCCATTTACAACACTTTTTAAATTTCAACATTTTAATTGAAAAGAGAAAATTTTGCATTTCAAAGTTTAATTTCTGCATTGTTATTTTTATTTAGAAAGTTGCCCACCCCGTGGCACTTTTACTTGGGTTCATCATCTCACACGCACACACTCTGTCACCTAATTCAAGTGAGTCCTAAAATACTACTTAACACAACCAACATTCTAACCCCACTTGGGGAACACATAAGAATCTTGTAGTTAGGTAGGATCGAGGGGATATGCATCCAAATAACACCCCTCGGTTGCTTACACTTGAGACATAGCTATTGTCCATGAAGGAACCAAAATCCCCTACTATTTTTTGACATGGTTTAAAACCAATTTATCGGGAAGGCCTCTCCCCTAGGAGGGTTTAAGTAGCTAGACTGGTTCTGGAAGCCTGAGTGGAATACCACAATCCATTTTGTAACCGAAGGATACCTTTCGTAGTTCTCGGTGTATCACCCGTATGGGGATACAGCGGCGATAGAACCAAACTGTAGATTCACCCAACTGAACGTGTCATGAACGGGGTATCTTAGTTTCTTTTCTTCTAGGATTGACTACTTGGTGTCCCTCCCGGTAGGGGGATATCTTTATCCTCTTGGCTCTACTATCCATATTGTCAGACTTGGATTTCATCACCTTGCAGAGGATATGTCTGGTTGAGTTAGAATACTATTTAGCTAGGTGTTTGCATGCTCCCTTACCTCCCTTTGGTCTAGAGAGTCCACTATTTTTATATTTTTTAGGAAACCTGCTGCTTTTTGGTATTCTAACCATTTCTATTGATACTCCACTTATTGTAGCACATCTATTACAGTAAGTGTTTTAAGTTGGTTGTTGGCCTGAGTGCCATATTTTTTGAGCTCTCCTTCTACACACTCGGTTGCATTAGGGTTTTTGAGCTATTTTTCACTCAACACAACCCCCAGATACTTGACACCATCTATCACCATTGAGTCCCTGAGACATTCTCGGCGCCTCCGGGTGAGCCCCCACAGAACGGTTCACTTGACATCACCCGTCAAAGACGTAGATCTTCATCACTTAATACCTCTCATCATAGATCTCAAGCTTTGTCACTTGACTCCACTCGTCAATGGCATAGAACTCCGTCACCCGATCTAGACGCCCTTTATTTTACCTCTGATTCTGATGTAGAGTCTGAGAACCCCTCTTACACTACACCAACCAACCCCATGGTCGGCATGACATCCAACCCTTTCTTTGTAGGGACCATTGGTGGAGCATCCACCACCACACCAGCTACCAAACCTGCTTTGGGTATGCCCTCGATAGGTCCCACATCTACCATTCTGATCACTGTACCCATTCCAGTACTTAGCATACCCATCCCAACTCCATCAATGACTCACACTACCCTTGAAGGTGCAGGACCATCCCATACCACATTCGTTCCTCCACCTGGGGGCAGCATCCCAAGCCCAGCCCCTCCACTTGGGGGAATTGGCCCCAACATGGTCACAACCACTAGTATGTCACATCCTTCTACTAGTTTTCCATTCATGGCTAGTCTCAACCTTCCTGACCTAGCCAGACTGACTAATGATCCCATCAGACATGACCCTACGTGGCCTCACATGCCCACCAAGCTCCCCTCCGACATCCCTAAGTTTGAGGGCAAGGTAGGTGAAGACCCCCAGAACCATATTATGTCCTTCCATCTATGGTTTTCCTCCAACTCCATAGTAAATGACTCTGTCTACCTCCTTCTATTACAGCGCACCCTCACTGGCTCTGCAGCTAAGTGGTACATCGAGCAGCCCCATGGGACCCATGCCACATTTACTTCCCTTGCCTCGACTTTCCTGCAGTTCTTTCAGTTACCTGTCCGCTATGATGCAGGAGTTGAGATCCTACTGTCTTGCAGCCAGAACACGACTACACACATCACTGACCACATTCATGAGTGGCGTCAACGCCGCAGCCTCTGCAAAATCAAGTTAGACAGCCATATCTTCTTAGATTGGTTTCTAAAATCTTGCATTCCTATCATTGCCAAGGATGTGGCATCTGAGCAACCCCAGTCCGAAGAAGAGGCCATCCTCAAAGCCCAACAGTTTGACCTTATTTACGCCCAGTCTGGTTACCTATATTCCATCATCCCTGACGCCCCCCGCGGCGATACCTCCCGACACGATGCACTGGGAGCATCCCATGCCGCAGATGGAATCATTGGCCAAATAGCCTCACATAAACAACCCTTTTCCATAGCACGCCCTAGCCATTGCAGTGCCCCCCCCTAACTGGAAGGCCACTGAAGATCTAGATTTTGAAATCAAGTTTTGTAACCAGCTCCTAGCAGTTGTTTTTCCTTTTTTTTTATTTCAATAATAAATGAGTATCATTATGCTTTCGTTATGCTAATTTTCTGCATAATTTTAGTGATTAGAAAAATGTCTAATAGCATAAAGTGCACCTACATATAGTAATTTTAACAACATACATATAATTGTAATTTCTTGCATAAGTTGTAATTTTTCTAACTACCAGTAGAATACCTGGACCGATGTAGGTTGTAGATTGCCCCTATCCACTTTGTAGATCCTTTGGTCCAAGCCTTAGTAACCAAAAATAGATGATCCACCCTGCCGACCAGCTCTTATCATGCTGGCCCTAGGAAACCGACGGGTTTCCTAGCCCCCGAGCCCACAAACCAATAATCCCGACAGCATCCTTCCTTAGTACCTTTCCATAGTTCCAGAGTTAACCCCACCTCATTCTTTTGAGTTTCCCACCTCCTCAAAGCTTCGAGTTATCCCCCTCCTCGACATTCCTCCTTCTCATCAAAATACTAAGTGTACTTATCCCCTAAAACCAACCCCCCTCATCTTCGTGAACCATTGCTTTATAGATCCATTTTCCTCCTCCAAACTTCATTCTCACTCCACCGCCTTAGCCCTCCAGGTTTTTTTTTTGGGATTCTTAAACCATTAATACCATCACACTCATCAAGGATAAAATAATATTTAAATATGCTTGTCAGATTTCTTGTTTTTCTCGAGCAGTGAAATAATTCAATTCTAAGAATAAAATAATATTTAAATATGCTTGTCAGATTTCTTGTTTTTCTCGAGCAGTGAAATAATTCAATTCTAATTAAGGTTGTCCTTTTGTGTAGATTTCCTATTGTTCAGAAAAATAATTAAATAAATAAGCATGACTTGCCTTATCTAAACATATGGGACAAGTTAAATTGTATCGAATTTACCCCACCGCTTGATCTTTAAATGTAGATAGGATAATATAATAAATGCAAAACTTGAATTTACACATGGAGGACATTCATGTCTTTATTACTCAACTAAATCTTGATTCGAAATGTTGTTTGATTTATAATTAAAGTTTAAATAACAATATAATATGGAATATAATAATATGACTCACTTTCAATTGTTTTTAATAATTTTGGTTCCTTTTTATTATTCACATAAAACAATCGTGATAAATTCATCCATTTATGCAAAACATTAAGCTATGTTTATTTGACAACGATTATAATAACAAATAAGATTATGCATGTTAATAACAACATTAATAATACTAATAACAATAATAATATTAATATTAAAATATTTAATGATAATTATTTTATAACATTATGACCTTAAAGGTTATAAACATAACATTGAGTTACTTCTAACCAACATAATTTGACTGTTCAAAGAGAAGTACAATTATGCTAGAACAAACAACGCTAATTGTGTAAGCTAAACAGGGACTATGTTAAATACAACACTATCCCCAACGCATCATAAATGATGTTAGGCTCAACACTATTTCCAACAATTACTTACTAATGCATGTAATTAACAACTAACAGACTGATCCATTTATGCATTTTTACATTATTAACAACCATCATTTGGACTTCACTAATTCACGACTGAGTCTTATCTAGAATTCAATCACAACCAATAGTTATCACATTAATACTAGTGTACATGTACAAGGTGTGCATCCGTGGCCAGCGTATGCATAATGCATAGACTGTACTCGTACTATAAGAAAACATCATTTCCCTTATGCATATATATTAACTTAAGCAAAACAATGATTTGTACTGACATAACAATCATACATACAAACAATCACAAATACTTAACCCATTCAACATGCATAAATCATAATCATTTCAGCATCATTAAGCATTGATAATTATCCAATTAAGTTGTAACATTTATGTTTTCCAGCCATGTCTGTTGGCTTGATTTTGCAACCAAGCTTAGTGCTATGGGCACCTGCTAACTAGTAGCAGCAGTTTCAATATTAAGCAAAAACAATAAACTAAATCTAAATCTAAACTAAACTAACATGTGCATATCATAATAAACTTTTGAATTAAAAACAAGAACAAGAAATAGAAAAAATAACTTTGTATTGATAATGGGGGCAAGCAAGTGCTTGCAATAGTAATACCTCCAAGTGATGAAGATAGTTGAGAAGCTCCAAAGGTGAGCAGCTCCAAACTCCAAAGGGTCCTTTCTCCAAGGTAGCTACAATGGCCAAAACCTCAAGGGAGATTTTGGCAGCATGAGGATAGGAAGATGGATGGATGTAAAGTGAGGAGCCCCTACCACCTTTTTATAGGTTTTGGTGGTGGGGAATACCATTGTGGTTTTGAGGAAACCAATGGTATTGACCAACATGGTTTAGGTACTTTTTTCCTCCTTTTTCCTTTTTTGATATTTTTATTATTTTTATTCCCTTTTTAATATTTTTGGGAATTTTGGACCCTTTTTTAGGGTTTTTTATGTTTTTTTAGGACAAATACTCATTTTGAGTGGAAAAAGGGGTGTATTAAGGTCTTTTGGTGACCTTATGTTGGCTTTTAGAGGCTCAAATGGTGAAAAAGTGGACAAATGGGTCATGTGAATAAGGAAATGAGCTAGTGAGCACTTTTTGGGTGTTAACAGATTGCCCCCTGATGTGTGAGGGCAAGAGCTCATTGTATGGCCGATAGACATCATAGTTCTTTTGTCTTTTTTTTTGGGGTTTGGGGAGGAGAAGAGACCGTTTGGAGACTAGATCCACGGACCTTGGAAGCTGCAAAAACAAAAAATATTACATGGCCTCAATATGAATGAGGAATAATCTCTGATAATGGACGAGGCAGGCATACCCATGCTCGTATCAAGACATATACATAACAATTAGTCCCAAGAAGCGCGATCTAATACATAAAAAATATACTGGTACGTCATAATGGTCCAGAGGGGACATTATTTTGGGATGTACTCATGATCATGACATGACTGATCTCAATAACTGATACACTGGTATAACTGATGAACTGCTGAAACTGAAGGTGTCCAACATCTGTAGGGACTTAATGACTATGAGCCATCTATGGGAAGTATATGTAACTGTATACTCGAGGGAGTATAAAACTGGGGTACATCTGAATACTGTCGCCATGCGCAACCTGGATATCAATAGGAAAAGTATAACTGGTTGTATCCATAGGTAGACTCTCAAATGTGGAGGAGTCAGATGGTATCCGGGGTCTTTGATTAATAACTGAACAGACCGATTCCCTGTGCGAGTCTCAACGATGCGATCAAGGTGTTGAAGTCGAGCATGTGAGAAACAACCATTTGGAGAAGCACTGAGGACTCTTCTCGAAATGATTCGTAGGCACTCATCATAAATGGTGATGAGTCCAAGACACAGGGACCTCTAGGTCTATCCTCTGGAATAAATTTGGTTGTCGTCGACAAAGGGAGACCAGCAACTAACAAGGCAATGATGTTTCCTTGATAGGAGCACGAGGTGTAGAAACTAAAGTGTGGTAGTACTGGTGGTAGGACTGACATACTTGTGGGGATGGGAAGAAACAGGGGTCATGTAGTAGGTAGACTCAAACTTCCTTTGTTCAGAACATGATGACATGGTTGACCTGGAAGCATAGGGAACTAACTTGTAGGTATGGGTATCATTGCTTTTGAGGACTGAAGGGTATGTACTAACTCTGGGGGGGTCAAGCTGATGGGTGCTGTCGAGGGATTCTCAGGGTGACATACTGCAGAATACTCTGAACAAAGGCGACCAAAATGGGGAAGCTGCCCTGTGAGTAGACGTGATCTGTTGTGGCACCGAGAAGCACCATTGGGTCCTTCTTCGTAGTTTTAATGAGCTCCAAGAAGGGATAAAAGTGTGCTCTGAAATGGTGCTGTCCTATGGATTTTGTGAGCCCAGGACTGTTCGTGCTCATTGGTGCTTTCATTTTTAAGGAGTCTGAAAATGATAAGAAGACTCTGTAGTGGTTATGATTACTGTCCTGTTGGTTTTACGAGCCCAGGATGGTGATTGCTCATGGTCGCTTTCATGTTTAGAGAGTCTGAAAGCGGTAAGTGGACTCCATTGGTGTTCTTTTTCATAAGTTAGTCTCCAAGGCCCGAAAAATCATAAAATGATGCAAATGGAGAACTCTTCTAGTTGATGTGACTAGAGTATTCCTTTTTCGTAATTAGTCTACAAGGTCTGAAAAAGGGGTAAACTTATACTAGGTAGACGCCCTTTCAGATATGTTTAGTGAGCATGAAAGGAAGCAAGATTGCTCGGCGATCTTTTCATTGTTTTAGGAGTCAAAAAAGAGCTTAACAGAAACTCCCTAAGTGCCTTTTTCGTAAAAGGGATTACTCGGCCCGAAAAAGGGATAAAACTATACCGAACAAAAAGGGATTGATGGGAGCGAGAAAAGGTCTCAAGCGTCATCATGGTGTGGGATACTGGATCCGGTGACATAAAGATTGTCAACAAGGGGCAACGACCATTGTGGCACGCAAACCGAGGTGATGGGTGACATTTTAAAAAATGCCTAAAAAATCTGGAGGTGAGAGCGAGAAATGATCTCAAGCGTCATCACGAGCGCAGAAAACTGAATCTGGCGATATAAGACATGTCAAAAATGGACGATGGCCGATGTGGCACGCAAACCAAGGTGACAACGGGGCATGGAAAAATGCCCAAAAAATCTGGGCATGAAAAAATGGTCAAAAAATGGACCTGGTGAAAACTGGAAAAGGAAAGAACTGTCATGAAGGTTAGTCATGGACGGTGGTGTCCATGCGGTTTACTATGGGTAAAATCGCTTGAGGTACAACCCATTGCGTTGGTTGTGGAGGGGGTTGCCTTCTGAATCGGTCAGAATGTATGCCCCCTGTCCGAGGCAAGTGTGTATAATATATGGGCCTTGCCACATGGACACAAACTTTCCTTTCCCGGTTTTTTCATGAGCCTGATCGTAGGCGAGGACAAGGTCCCCTTCAGAAAAAGTTCTTGGGTGGACATGTTTATCATAATTCAATTTGGATTGGTTCTTGGCTGCTTCCATGGTTTGAAGGGCTGTGCGCCGATATTCATCGGCCTACTCCAGGAGTAGTAAGCGTTGCTCGATTGGGGCAGTGTCCGGTAGGAGTTCAACGGCCATATGTAGGGTTGGAATCTGGCACTCAATGGGGAGGATGGATTCGACACTATGAACTAAGTGGAAAGGGGTAAAACCGGTGGCGGTTTTAGTTGACGTGCGGTATGCCCATAGTGCCGGGAAGAGCATGTGGTGCCAATTTGACTTGTGTTTGTCTACAGTGCGCTGGAGGATGGTTTTCAAAATTTTGTTTATCGCTTCGACTTGGCCATTTCCTTGGGGGTAGTAAGCGGAGGAAAAATGGTGTTCATATTTCAGTAAGGTTGATAGTTCTTTCCAGACGACATCTTCGATGTGAGAGCTGTGGTCTGAGACAAGTTGCTTTGGCACTCCAAAACGTGTGATAACATGGTTGAGAAAGATCCGTGCTGCGGTGTCCGCTGTGCAATTGTAAGTTGGCATGGCCTCCGCCCACTTGGTGAAATAATCTACGGCCACAATAATATGTTTGTGACCGCTGGCTGACGTGGGATTGCAATCAAGGACGTCGATGGCCCATTTGCAAAATGGTCTGGCAGTAACGACTGGATGAAGGGGGGCGGGTGGGGTTCTTGCTTTGGGGGCAAAAAGTTGACAGTTTTGGCAATGTTTGACTGCGGTGATGCAATCAGTAAATAATGACGGCTAAAAGTAACCTGCACGAATGATCTTTTGGGCGGTGGCCATGCCGGAGAAATGGCCTCCGCAGGCACCGCTATGACAATCATTGAGGACTTGCTCTGCCTCACTATGGGATAGGAAACGTTGTAGGATGGTATCAACGCTGCGTCGATAAAGTACATCCCCTAATAAGAGGTACCGAGGGGCTTGGTGACGTATACGACGGCATCCATCACGATCGATGTGGGGTCAAAATTTCTGCGTGCGGAGGTAAATTAGGATGTCACCGTACCATGGGTCATCAGACGAAATAATGAAGATGTGATCATCAATCAGATCCGTTTGAATAGTGGGTGATGACGAAGAGGATGGGAGGTCAGTGTTGAGATGGGCAAGTGCGAGCGCTTTGGTGCTCTTGGGAGTTTTGAAAGTGAGGTCATACTCCTGGAGGATAATGACCCATTTAGAAACATGACCTTGTAGGAGCCGGCGGTTTAGGAGATAGACCATAGGGTTGGAGTCGGCGAAAACTATGGTATGACTGAGCAGAATGTAGTGTCGCAATTTTTGGATAGAAAAGACTACAGCTAGGGCTAACCTTTCCTCGTAGAGGTAACGTAGGGGTGGGCCAGACAAGGTTTGGCTGTCGTAATAAATGACATGCTCTCGGTGAGAGGCATCTTCTTGGACCAAGACTCTGGACACGGCATGTTTGGATGCCGAGATGTAAAGGGTGAAGTCCTGGGATAAATCCGGAGGGGAGATCAAGGGGGCTTATGTGAGGGCTTTCTTGAGGGCATCGAATGCTGTGTCTGCTTGTTCATCCCAAACAAAGGGTATGTGGGTACGAAGTAGGCGTAAGAATCCATGAACTTTGGTGGCGTAATCAGGAACGAAGCGATGAAGAAAATTGGACCGCCCCTGCAGACTCTGGAGTTGCCGAAGCGTGCACGGAGAGGGAAGGTCTAAGATGGCTTTGAATTTCAGGGGATCAACAGTAATTCCATTCTGGGAAACAATGAAACCCAACAACCGTCCTACCGGAACGCAAAAGATGCACTTGTGTGGGTTCAAGCGGATTTTATATTTGCGACAACGCAAGAAAACTTGCCGGAGGTCATTAAGGTGGTCTGATCGTTTCCGGGAACGAGCTGTAAGGTCATCAAGATAGACCAGCAAGATATGGACCAAGTCGTAAAAACAATAGGTCATGGCCCGCTGGAAGGTAGCACCAGCATTTTTGAGGCCGAAAGGCATGACACGATAGGAAAATGTGCCCCATGGGGTGGTAAAGGAAGTCTTGTACTGATCTTCCTTACGGATCTGAATCTGGTTGTATCCGGAAAAACCGTCCATGAAAGATAGGACTTCATGTCCCGCACACACATCGATGAGTTGGTCAATGAATGGCATGGGGAAATTGTCTTTGGGACAGGTGCGGTTTAAATCACGGAAGTCAGTACATACTCTAAGGGTACCTTGTTTTTTGTTGACGGGAACGGGGTTTGAAACCCATGTGGTATAAGGAATAGGATAAATGAATCCTGCTTCGTGAAGTTTCTCAACCTCGGATTTAACAGCAGGGAGCTTGGAAGGATGAATGGGTCGCTATTTCTGACGAACGGGGGGGACATCAGGCCATGTGTCAATGTGGTGCTCTATAATGGCGGGGTCAAGACCATGCATTTCGGTATAGGACCAGGCAAAGACATCACGGAATTCTTGAAATTTTTTTTTGTATGCCTGAGTCTCCGCTTGAGTGCAAGATGCACCCAGCAAGATGAGCTCAGGTTTCCCAAGTGTGGTGGAAATGTCAATTTGTATAATGGGGGAAATGTTGGACATGTTCCCTTCTTCGAAGGCATCCAGTGCTGGGATGGGGTCCTTTAACCAATCGACCTTAGTGGGTATGAAATCTTTCAATTCGACCGATAGCTGGTTAGATGCCGTGGATGTAGACGCCTCTGGGAGGAAGTATGAGCGATGATGCATATCGTCCCAAGGGTAGTCGGGTGCAGTGAGTGTTTCCAAAATTTGTTCATCAGTATGGAAGTAGTCAGTCCATAAATCAAGGGGTTCTGGTTTGAAAGTGGTAGTCGAAGAGATCATATAAATGGTGTTAATCTCTCCGGATGAGGATGATACGGGAGGGTAGATTTCCTCAATGAGGGGAGGAGATATTTCTAAGTTGACGTTATTCAATTCGTACAATGCTGCTCTGTAATCTGGGATATCAGGACAGTGATGTGAGTAATGGCCGTAAACACCGCATATGGCACAAGGGTGATTAGTGCGCAGTGATTTATCACGAGGCTTGGGGTTTGGGTCGAGTTTGACCACCGAGATGTTGGGGTCGTCGTCTAGCATTTGCATGTGTTCTTGTAATGCAGGTAATTGTGGACACTGATGGGTTGGATGGCCTAACTCATCACACAATGAGCATTTAGGAGGAGCATGGAACACGAGGGGAGGTTTAAATGCTTTGGGTGGGGGTACCGCAGTGTATGGTTGTGGGCCTCTACCCCCAGTGGGCCTGATGAGAGGAGGGGGATTCGTAGATGATAAAGGAGTAGTGATACCGGGAGGTGGTTGGGTAGAAGTGACAATGGGTTGCACCGGTTGCAGGATGACATTTGGTGTCGGCGGGGGAACGGGAGGCAAAATATACCACACGGGTAATCCCAAGGTTAGCCCGAGGAGACTAAGGGTAGCCATAACCGGAGCGCTTACTACGCCCGAAGGAGGGAATAGAAAGGGGATTGTGTGGATGGGTGTAACCCCAATGTGACTAGGGACCAATGGTGGTTTAGGTAACAAGGATGATTGATTGTTGGGTGTTTGTGTATTGTGGGAAAGAGTACAAAGGTCAGCGACGTGCGTCTCCGGTGACGGTGGTGGAATGGACTGGAATGTCGAAGTCATCGGCGCATCGGAGTAAAGTACGGGTCCCACTGAGGAAATGAATGAGGTAGTTGCACCACAAACAGGTTGTTCAACCATGGGGAGAACATTTTTAGGTGCAGCGGGGGCCTTGGGATCATAACAGGTGAGTTGGTCGACCTTGACCATGCGTCCCTCATGGGGGAAATGCATGGTACGAAAAACGGATGAGGCAACAACCTGCATGGCATACATGTAGCTGCGGCCAAGTAAGAGGTTATAGTCAAGTTGGGCATTGATGACCTCTATGTCAATGAGCACGATTTTACCAGCCAGCTGGATGGGGACATTAGGTAAGAGACCCTGGGGTTGAGCCGAACGGTCGTCGTAGGCTCGCAACACAGTGGTGGACTGCTGGAGAGTAGGGGATCCCAACTTCTGCCAAACGAATGTGGACATAACGCATGTAGAGGCACCTTCATCGATAATGCACCGATGGATGACAAGATTCCGAACGGAAACAAAAACTTGGAATGCTAAAGTGGAAGGCAGTCGTGGTTCAGACTGGTCCGAATCAAATGTCATCAGTTGTGAATCATTGGGGTCAATAGCACCAATAGCAAAGAGCAAAGTCTTGCGCTGTGAAGGACAGTTTTTTAAAACTTCTAAAGTAGACATGGCTGCAGGAGATTGGGCTAAGTCATCTACAATGTTGTAATTCGACGCAGCGCGAGCATTGGGGTTATTATTGATGCGACGAAGTGGGAAGCGAGGTGCTTTAGAAGCGCCATCAAGTGGGGCCAGGGGTATACGTAACGTCTAATCCGTGGGATGAATGTTAGTGTTCTTGTCGGCGGGAGGGGCTTCAGAGGTGGAGCCATATTGGTTTCGATGGGTTTGGAGGTTGGCATCGGTGGTTGACATCATCAACAAGTGGTGAGTACCTGAATCGAACATGTGTTGATCGGGAGTGGCATAAGTGATTTGTTGTGGTGGTGCGTTGTTCTGAGGGGGAGCTAACGGATGAGTGTTCACTACGCCTTGGGTTGGAAAGGGATTTTGCAGCACCAAAGGTTGATGTTGAGGTGGTGGAGGGTTGGGTGGCGGCTGAGGAGCCGCTTGCCCTTGATGATGGTCATCGTCAGTCCAGAGTTGCCGAGCTCGCTCCAAATGTGGGAAAGCATGTGTGTAATGACCATAGACCCCACATATAGAAAAAGGGTGGTTTGTTCTGAGGTTATTATTTTTAGGCTTCTTGGGGTTGCGATCCAGATTCTGGTTGGGAGGAGCAGCGTTATTATTTTGCGAAGGATTGGGAGGTGGAGGACCTTGATGTTGTTGTTGATTGTTTCTGCGGTTACGTCCTCTTCCATGGTTCTGTTTCCCACCCTGGTTGCGCTGGTTATTTTGGTGTTGGGGCTGGTTGTGTTGTGTGTACACTTGCCCTTGAGCAGTGGGAGGATTTTGGTTCACCGTAGGTGCGGGAGCAGGTTGTGGTGGATAATAAGCCGGTGGGGTTGGAGGTGGTCCGGTTACCTGCTGGGGTTGTTGGTAACCTTGTGCTATTGGAGGTGTTGGGTTAGCTATTGCATCTTGATGTGGGTAATATATTGGTTGAGGTGCGGCTGGGGGGGCGTATGCAGGTGGTGCATGACCAAAGCACTGAGGTGGACATGAAGGTCCATGGGTATGGTGGTGATGTGCCATGGGAGCATATGAACTGGTTGCTCCAGATTGAGATGTAGCCCGCGAAAGGTCGGGACCATGGCTAGGATGTGCAATGGAAAAGGGTTGGGGATGCGAGGCCATACGACCAATGATGCCATATGCGGCATGGGATGCCCCCAGCACATCTTGTTGGGATGACTCACCCCGAGGGGCATCTGGTATAATGGTATACAGATAACCCGATTGGGCGTAAATGAGGTCAAACTGTTGGGCTTTGAGGATGGCCTCTTCTTCATACTGGGGTCTTTCGGATGCCACATCCTTGGCAAGGAGAGGGAGGAGGGATTTTAGAAACCAATCTAAGAAGATACGGTCATCTAACTTGATTTTGCAGAGGCTTCGGCGTCGATGCCACTCATGAATGTGGTCAGTGATGTGGGTGGTCGTGTTCTGTCTGCAAGACAGTAGGATCTCGACTCCGGCATCATAGCGGACAGGTAACTGGAAGAACTGCAAGAAGGTCGAGGCAAGGGAGGTAAAGGTGGCATGGGTCCCATGGGGCTGCTCGATATACCACTTAGCTGCAGAGCCAGTGAAGGTGCGCTGTAACAGCTGGAGGCGGACAAAGTCATCCACTATGGAGTTGGAGGAACACCATAGATGGAAGGACATGATATGATTTTGGGGGTCCTCACCTGCCTTTCCCTCAAACTTAGGGATGTCGGAGGGGAGTTTGGTGGGCATTAGAGGCCACGTAGGATCGTGTCTGATAGGATCGTTGGTGAGCCTGGATAAGTCTGGTAAATTCAGACTCGCCATGTAAGGTAAACTAGCAGAGGGATGTGGCATAGTGACTAGGACATGACTAGTCATGGTGGTATGATGTAATGGTCCAGTAGCCCCTAAAGGTATGCTAGGTATTGAAGGTATGTGTCCTCCAACAGCTATGGTCTGGTATGGGCCAGTGTTTCCAAGTGCAACATGGGTTACATCGGGGTTAGGAATAGTAGTGGTGATTCCTGGAATCTGGGTTGTGGTAATCAGAGGGGGTGTGACCCCTATGTTGGGCATACCCATAATAGGAGGTAGTCCTGTGTTGGGCATTCCTAAATGTGGAGTGTCCTCCATATTAGGCATACCTAGGGGGGTGGTGGTTGCCATGGATGGCACCGTAGTAGAAGGGTTTGTGGATGTGTCCCCTATGGTACTGGTAAACAGTGGGTCGGATGGTGTTCCAGCCATAAGGTTGGTTGGGAATAACGCAGTAGGGTTTTCGGATTCTGCCTCAGAATCAGTTGTGAAGTGAGGCATGTCATAATCGGATGACTGTATGGTTGACCGATAATGTGTCGAGTCAAGGGATAAGGCTCTACGTCAGTGACGTGGAGAGCCAAGTAGACTGAACTCTGGGAGTTCGCCCTGAAGATGACGAGAGTGTCTAAAATTCTCAATGGTGAGAAATAAGTTTTTGTGTAAAAATCTGTTTAGTGTAAGGTGGTAATGTATAAAAAAATTGAAACCCTAATGCAACCAAGGGTGTAAGAAGGGGACTGAAAATGAAGGCTCTCAAGCCAAAAAATCAACCTCAAAAAGCATTTATTATAGCAGCTGTGCTATAATAAGTGGAGGGATGCAAAAAAAATGGTCAGAATACCAACAGTCAAATAGCTTCTAGAAAAAAGAGGTGCTACTAGACCAAAGGTGGATTGTATCATGCAAACACCTAACTGTTGGCTTGGTTTTGCAACCAAGCTTAGTGCTATGGGCACCTGCTAACTAGTAGCAACAGTTTCAATATTAAGCAAAAACAATAAACTAAATCTAAATCTAAACTAAACTAACATGTGCATATCATAATAAACTTTTGAATTAAAAACAAGAACAAGAAATAGAAAAAATAACTTTGTATTGATAATGGGGGCAAGCAAGTGCTTGCAATAGTAATACCTCCAAGTGATGAAGATAGTTGAGAAGCTCCAAAGGTGAGCAGCTCCAAACTCCAAAGGGTCCTTTCTCCAAGGTAGCTACAATGGCCAAAAACTCAAGGGAGATTTTGGCAGCATGAGGATATGAAGATGGATGGATGTAAAGTGAGGAGCCCCTACCACCTTTTTATATGTTTTGGTGGTGGGGAATACCATTGTGGTTTTGAGGAAACCAATGGTATTGACCAACATGGTTTAGGTACTTTTTCCCTCCTTTTTCCTTTTTTGAATATTTTTATTATTTTTATTCCCTTTTTAATATTTTTGGGAATTCTGGACCCTTTTTGAGGGTTTTTTATGCTTTTTTAGGACAAATACTCATTTTGAGTGGAAAAAGGGGTGTATTAAGGTCTTTTGGTGACCTTATGTTGGCTTTTAGAGGCTCAAATGGTGAAAAAGTGGACAAATGGGTCATGTGAATAAGGAAATGAGCTAGTGAGCACTTTTTGGGTGTTAATAATGTCTACGTTAGAGGTCTTAAAAAACTATCCTTCACAATGCAATACTTTTCTCTCTGCCATTGGTGCTATTGACCCAAATGATTCATGACTGATGGCCTTCGATTTGGACCAATCCGAACCATGCCTTCCTTTCACTTTAGCATTCCAAGTTTCTGTTTCCATTCGAAATCTTGTCATTCATCGGTGCATTATCGATGAAGGTGCCTCGACATGCGTTATGTCCACATTCGTTTGGTAGAAGTTGGGATCCCCTACTCTCCAGCAGTCCACCACTGTGTTGCGAGCCTACGAATGCCATTCGGCTCAACCCCCAGGTCTCTTAGCTAATGTCCCCATCTAGTTGGCTAGTAAAATAGTGCTTATTGACATAGAGGTCATCAATGCCCAACTTGATTATAACCTCTTACTTGGCCGCAGCTACATGTATGCCATGTGGGTGGTTACCTCATCCATTTTATGTACCATGATGTTCCCCCATGACGGACGCGTGGTCAAGGTCGAGCAAATCACCTATTATGATCCCAATGCCCTAGCTGCACCCGAAAATGTTCTCCCCATGGTTGAACAACCTATTTGTGGTGCAACTACCTCGTTGGTTTCCTTCGTGTGACCTAGAGTTTACTCAGATACGCCGATGACCTCAACATTCCAATTTGTTCCACCCCCGTCACCAGCGACCGAAATATCTAACATATGTACCCTTTCCCACAATGCACAAGCACCAAACAATCAACCGCCCTTGTTACCCAAACCACCATTAGTACCTAGTCATATTGGTGTTACACCCATCCACACAATCCCCTTCCTATTTTTTCCCTTGGGAGTAGTAATCGCCCCAGTTATGGCTACTCTTAGCCTCCCTAGGTTAACCTTAGGATTACCCGTGTGGTATATTTCGCCTCCCGTTCCCCCACCGACACCAAATTTCATCCTACAACCGGTGCAACCCATTGCCACTACTAGTCAACCACCTCCCGGTGTCAGTACCACTTTTTCATCTACGAATACACCCCCTCTTATCAAGCACACTGGGGGCAGAGGCCCACAACCATACACTACTGCACCCCAACCCAAAATAGTTAAAAACCCCCCCATGTTCCATGCTCCTCCCAAATTTTCGTTGTGTAATGAGTTAGGCCATTCGACTCATCAATGCCAATAATTACCTGCATTACAGGAACACATGCAAATGCTTGACGACGACCCCAACATCTCGGTTGTCCAACTTGATCCAACCAATAAGCCTCATGATAAATCACTATGTACCAACCACCCTTTTGCAATATGCGGTGTTTACGGCCATTACTCACATCACTGTCATGATCTCCCAGATTACAGAGTAGCTCTCTACGAGATGAATAATTTGGACCTTGAGACGGCGCCCCCCACAATTGAAGAGATCCACCCCGCAGTGTCACCCTCATCCAGTGAGATTAATACCATATATATGATCTCTTCTACTACCACTTCCTCATCAACTGATTTGACAACTCAAAGTTTATGCAATGATGAGGAGATTCTAGAGGCTCTCACTGCCCCGGATTACCCCTGGGAAGACATGCACCATCATTCCTACTTCCTCCCAGAAGAGTCCTCCTCCACCACAGCCACCCAATTTGTGGTTGAGCCCAAAGATTTCCTCCCCACCAAAGTCGACTGGTTTAAGGATCCCATTAACACTCCTGATGCTTTCAAGGAAGGTAACATGGTCAATATCTCACCCGTCATCCACATCGATATCTATTACCCACCTACTGCTCTTGAAATCATTACATTAGGATCCTCCTACAGTGAGTATGAGATCGGAGAGTACACAAAACTTTTCCAAGAGTTCTGTGATGTCTTTTCCTGGTCCTATACCGAAATGCCTAGTATTGACCCCGCTATTATAGAACACCACATTGACACATGGCCAGATGTACCCCCCGTTCGCTAGAAACAACGCCCCATTCATCCCTCAAAGCTCCCCGCTATTAAAGCAGATATTGAAAAACTGCGCAAAGCAGGATTCAATTATCCTATTGCATATACCACTTGGGTTTCTAACCCCATCTCTGTTAACAAGAAACAAGGCACCATCAGAGTATGTACTGACTTCCACGATTTAAACTGAGCCTGTCCCAAAGACAACTTCCCCGTGCCATTTATTGACCAACTCATCAATGCGTGTGCGGGGCATGAAGTCCTATCTTTCATGGACGGTTTTTCCGAATACAACCAGATTCAGATTCACAAAGAGGATCAGTACAAGACTGCCTTTACCACCCCCTGGGGTACCTTTTCCTATCGTGCCATGCCTTTCAACCCCAAAAATGTTGGCGCCACGTTCCAGTGGGTCATGACCTATTGTTTTCACGACTTGGTTCATATACTATTAGTCTATCTAGACGACCTTACAGCTCATTCCTGGAAACGATCAGACCACCTTAACGACCTCCGAAAAATCTTTCTGCGTTGTCGCAAATATCAAATCCACTTGAACCCACACAAGTGTGTATTTTGCATTCTGGCAGGATGGTTGTTGGGTTTCATTATTTCCCATAAAGGAATTGTTGTTGATCCCCTGAAATTCCAAGCCATCATAGACCTTCCCGCTCCTCGCATGCTCCGGCAGCTCCAGAGTCTGCAGGGGAGATCCAATTTTCTCTGATGCTTCATTCCTGATTATGCCACCATCGTTCATGGTTTCTTACACCTGCTGCGTACACACATACCCTTTCTTTGGGATGACCAGGCGCAAGCTGCATTCGAAGCCCTTAAGAAAGCTCTCACACAAGCCCCTCTGATTTACCCCCTGGATTTCTCTCAAGACTTCATACTATACGTCTCGGCATCCGATTATGCTGTTTCCGGAGACCTTGTTCAAGAAGACGCCGCTCTCCAGGAGCATGTCATTTATTACGTTAGCCAGACCTTGTCAAAATGACCCCTACATTATCCGTATGAGGAAAGACTAGACCTTGCTGTGGTTTTTTCCATCCAAAAATTGCGACATTACATTTTACTCAGTCAGACCACAGTTGTCGCCTACACCAACCCCATGGTCTATCTCTTGAACCGGCGTCTCCTGCAAGGTCACGTTGCTAAATGGGTAATTATCCTCCAACAATATGACCTCACTTTCACAACCCCTAAGGGCACTAAAGCCCTCGTGCTTTCCCAACTCATCACCAATCTCCCATCCCTTTTTCTGTCCCCACAAATCTCTGATGAGTTACCCGACAATCACTTGTTCATCATCTCGTCTGATGACCTATGGTACGGTGATATTTTGTTATACCTTCACACATAGTAGTTTCTACCCAACATAAATAGTGATGGATGCTATCGCATCCGTCACCAGGCCTCTCGATATCTCCTCTTGGGCAATGTCCTTTACCGGCGAGGGGTTGACACGATTCTCCATTGTTGTCTCACACACGAGGAAGCCGAATAAGTCCTCTATGACTGTCATAGCAGTGCCTGCGGTGGACATTTCTTTGGAATGGCCACCACCCAGAAGGTCATCCGCGTGGGATACTTCTGGCCCACACTATTTACCGACTGCATCACAGCGGTCAAACATTGCCATAATTGGCAACTTTTTGCCCCTAAGGCTCGGACACCACCCGCTCCGTTACACCCAGTCATTGTCCCTTTTGTAAATGGGACATCGACTTCATAGAATGTAAACCCTCATCTGCCAATGGCCATAAGTACATCATTATCGCTATCGAATACTTCTCCAAATGGGCTGAAGCCATGCCCACCTTCAATTGTAATGCTGACATCGTTGCCCATTTCTTTTTTAACCATGTTATCACTCGATTCGGGGTCCCCAAACAGTTGGTCTCAAACCATGCTTCACACTTCGAAGATTCCATTTGGCGCGAGTTATGCACCCTACTGAAATTTGAACATCAGTATTCCTCTGCTTACTACCCCCAAGGGAATGGCCAAGTAGAGGCCATTAAAAAAAATTTAAAAACCATCATCCAATGCACTATTGACCGGCATAAGTCCAATTGGCATCGCATGTTTTTCCCTGCATTATGGACTTACTGTACATCAACTAAGACCGCCACCAGTTTTACCCCGTTTCATTTAGTTCATGGTGTAGAGTCTGTCCTCCCCATCGAATGTTAGATACTTGCCTTACACATCGCCGTCGAGCTTCTCCCAGACACCTCCCCACTTGAGCAACGTCTGTTGTCACTAGAACAAGTTGATGAAGACCGACGTGCCACCCTCCAAACCATTGAAGCTGCCAAGAACCGCTCCAAAGTTGGTTACGACAAACATGTCCACCCTCGAACTTTCCGTGAAGGGGACCTCGTCCTCGCCTATGACCAAGCCCATGACAAGACTGGTAAAGGAAAGTTTGAATCCATCTGGAAAGGCCCTTACATCGTGCGGACTTTCCTTGGAAATGGGGCATACAATTTAACTGACTCAGAAGGTCACCCTTTGTGCAACCCTCGTAATGGGTTGTATCTTAAATGCATTTATCCTTAAAACAAACCCGTGGCCCCATTGGTCCATATTGTACAGTTTGCTTTCTTTTTGTTTTTTACCTTTTTTACCACAACCTTACATTCATCATTTTTGCATGATCACAGATGGACCATCTTCCACATCATTACATTAGCTTCATTGATGGAGCAAGCCGCTGGTCTCCAAACCTGGCTTCTGCAGCATGGGTCTTATATTCCCCTTCACATGAGTTGATTCACCTTGATGGAATATGTAATAGGCGCTGCTACCAATAACCAGGTGGAGTATGATGTTGTGACCGGTCTATTGACCACTACCCTTCAGATGGACATATGTCGCCTTCATGTGTTCCTTGACTTCCAGCTACTTGTCTCCCAGCTCAACAACCGCTACCAGGTGCGTGATCCCTGCCTCTTTAAAAAATTCCTACGCACAAAACAACTCAGTCGACAATTTGAATCCATAGCATTCACCCATGTCCCAAGAGTTCAGAATAGTGTCACAGATCAAATGGCTAACAACATCCTAGATTGGCATATCAATCATGCCATGTAAAACATCCATCATGCCTCATATCATCTCATCAAAAAATATATAAAAACCCAAGAAGATTGCATTTACAACAAGGGGCATCCACGTGCCTATCATCACATAAATATTTGCATCCACGTGCAATAACATAAACACAATACTATACAGAGGCATCCACGTGCCTATCCTACATATATAATGTTGCATCCATGTGCAATACATAACATCAAATACACAAGGGGCATCCACGTGCCCGTCATCCTACACTACTTGCATCGACGTGTAGTACAAACATATAACAAACCATAAGCGCATCCACATGCGTACACTAAATCATCATCACAAAAAGGTGCATCCATGTGCATATATATATATATATCAAAAATAAACTTCAATGTGCTACACATGTCCTGAGTACCCCCGTACTCAGCTATACAAAAAAAAACTATACATCAATAAGCCTCATAGAATACATGCCGTAACTAAAACGTCGGGGGGGGAGTCCTCTGTACTCCCTACTGAGAGCCATACCCTCTATCACTGCCTGCATCAACTTCCTATAAGCCCTCACCCCACTCCTCCTCCGGCAGCTCCTCATCCCCTGCAAGCTCCTGTGCCCGACCCCTATCTGCCAAAATGGCCACCCGGATCGCGATCGATTGGAAATCCCATGGCGCCCCCAAACAGTCCTAAACCACATCTGGATCCAAGTCCCGCCACCCATCATCTGTAACTCCAACCAGTAAACGATTGAGAAGCATCCGTACAGCATATAGAGTCCCCTCAGCGTCCCATCGATGCACCTCCCCTCGGCCCGGCAGGGCTGGTATTGCCACATGCCCCCTACGAGCTACATGTCCTAGTGGTGGTCTCGGGCCAACATCTGCAGATCATACATCAGTCAGTAACAACATATCAATATCTCAAACCTATCATACACAAAACCTGACATCAACAACGATCAAGCAAATCAATACATACCATCTAGTCCCCACGCCTGCCGTGGAGGCCGTGGTGCCTTCGGATCTCCTGTGTAGTCCATCTCTCTTTATGGATAACCATCCATCATCAGCGTCATATTCAACCACTGTAGGTAGAGCTCTTGGGTGAAGTACCTACCAACCTCACCACCACCCTGTCGGCGCATCATCTCTCCCCATCGCACCATGCGCGGCTCCATAGGTCCTGCTTCCTTGATCGACACCAACGGTTGCAGTGTAGGTACCCTCTCCATGAAGAAGGCACAAAGAAAGGATCCATAACAGAATCCCTTGCCAAATTCCTTCACCGAGGTCAGCTACTGCTGAACACAAGTGAGGAACATCTAGCCCCAGGCATAGTATACACCATCCAACACCATCTCCACTAGCTGCATCTGGCCCCCTGACACCTTCTCGAGCGACTGGAACCCCAAAACCTAAACCACGCACACCGCGATCGCCCGTACTGATGGCTCCCGCAGGTCCACAACCCGGAGTGCATTCCTCTGCACCCTAGCGTCTGGACCGCAGTACCGCTCCAAAATATCCTCCATATCCACATAGGTGGATACTCGTGGCTGCGTATCAGCCACCCTACCTAGACAGGGAAACCCCATCAAGAAAGATACATCTGTGAGGGTGAGATCCACCCTCTCTCCCTGCACCATGAATGCATGTATGTCAGGCTCCAAAAATATCACTAACCTGTTCAGTAGTAGCACTACTGAATGCATCATGGGCACTTGTGCGAACTTCAGCAGCCCGCACAACCCCAACGTAGACCACACATGCCAATCCCTACGGATGACATCGACTATGTCGTTTGGTACCTCCTTCTCTTGCCACAGCACTAATGGCATCCTTCCAATCACACAATGCACACTCATCAGACTCATCTCAAAGAAATAAACCTTCCCCCCCCGGGAAAACCCTAAAGATCGATCCTAATCGCGGCGTTAGGGCCCCTTGCCGCAGTCTCAGACCGTGGCTGTCAGGGCTATAGTCACGGTCCGGGACCGTGGCTGTAGGATACAAACGCGAGGTCGCAAAACACGAGTCCAGCCTCAGAACTCATGGTACAGGACCGCGTATCCTGACACAGAACCCGCGATCCCTGTCTGTGTGATCAGACCCGGAACTCGCGGTCCCCGACCGCGGCTCCACCCCACAAACCCACGGTCCACCCCAAGTGGACCATACAAAAAACCACCTGGGACGCACTACCCCCCCGAACCCAATAAAAAATGCAGGTATGAGTTTATCATAATACCTGCAACTCTCGTATCTGAAAATGATCGGTCGGATCGTCTAGAAACACCAACTCAGCTCTGGTCCACTCTGATCTCTAGTCAAAGTCAACAAGTCCAAATGACACTTGTCATGTTGGACCCACTTACTATTTACAGTTTATTAACTTTTTCTTGGTTTGGCCATTTTGAACCCATACGGATTCCATTTTTCGAACCATTTCTACCACTCGAATCAGCACGACTAGACTGTCATGATGGTCGACTCGTTTTCTTATTTTTTCTGCATCGTTTCTTGAGCATTTTTCTAGACACCAATAGTCACCTCGGTTTGCATGCCACTTCGGCTACTCTCCATTTTTTGATATATTTTATATCATTGGATTCATTTTTCCAAGCCCGTGATGATGCTTGAGATCATTTCTCACTCTCACACCCATATTTTTGGGTTTTTTTTTCCCAAAATGCCCACCATCGCCTCGATTTGTGTGCCACATCGGCCATTATCCATTTTTGAAAACTTTTTATATTGCTGGATCTAGTTTTCCAAGCTCGTGATGATGCTTGAGATCATTTCTCTCTCTCACCAGGTACAATTTCAACATTGTGTCCCGACGTCTTGCTGCCTCGGTTTGCGCACCACATCGACCGCCATCGGATTGTTCCACATTTTTACATGAGCCAGTCACTCCACTCATACTGCAATTATTTCATTATTTTTCCACCACTTATCATCCTACAAAGGAATCCCACTAGTGTTCCCCCCTACCCTCGTTCTTGTTCAACATCAATGTTCCTTGATTGAGCACTTCCTCCTTGCCTTACCATTCCTTTTGTTCGGTATAATTTTATCCCTTTTTTAGGCCGGACAAGTCCTTTATGAAAAAGGCACTTAGGGAGTTTTTGTTAAGCTCTTTTCTAACTCCTAAAACAATGAAAAGATCATCGAGCAATCTTGCTTCCTTTCATGCTCATTAAAGTACCTGAAAGGGTGTCTATCTGGTATAAGTTTAACCCTTTTTCGGACCTGGTAGACTAATTACAAAAAAGGAATAATCTAGTCACACTGGCTAGAAGAGTTCTTCATTGCATCATTTTATGCTTCTTCGGGCGTTGGAGACTAACACACGAAAAAGAAACCCCTTGGAGTCTTCTTATCGCTTTCAGACTCTCTAAAATTGAAAGCAACCACGAGCATGAACTATCCTGGGCTCGTACAAATCCACATGATAGTACCATTCCATTATTTCAGAGTCTTCTTATCGCTTTCAGACTCCTTAAAATTTAAAGCAATCACGAGCATCAACTGTCCTGGGCTCTTATAAATCCACATGATAGTACCATTTTGAACACACTTCTTCTCGTTCCTTAACCTGTGAAGAATTCCCCCCATGACTCTTGGCACTATGATCAATCATCTCGTCAACACCCCCAATCAGGTCGCCTTTTTTCAGAGTATTCTACAGTCTCTTGCCATTTTACACCAACTTGAGTATCACTCATCCCAGTCACTATCCTTGATCCATTACAGCTATGATCCCTTTCCCACCAGTTAGTTTCATATGCTGCCCGATCATCCCCGCTATCATACTTTGAACAAAGGAAGTTTGAGTCCACCCACTCTACTTGCCTAGTTATCCTCCACAGTATATCAGTCCTACCATCAGTGCTCTCACACTCTGATTCTCCAACTCGTGCTCCTATCAAGGAAACATCATTGCCTCGCTAGTTGCAGGTCTCCCTCTATCGATAACAGCCCATCTATTCTAGAGGATAGACCCAGAGGTCCCTGCGCCTTCGACTCATCACCATCTGTGGTGCGTGCCTACGGACCATTTTGAGGGGAGTCATCATTGCCTCTATGAGTGGTTGTTTCTCACATGCTCGACTTCAACACCTTGATCGCATCATTGAGAATCACGCAGGGTATATATCCCTTCAGTTATTGGTCGATGACCCCAGATTTCCCCCGACTCTAGCACATTGGTGAGTCACTTTGGAATGCCTAGTTATATGTTCCCGTGGATTTCTGGGTTGCGTAGGCGATTGTATTTGGAAGCCACCCAATTATATGCTTCCTTGAGTACCCAGTTCAGTTACAGTTCAGTGTACCATTGAGGGTATGACTCTTTGTCACTATGATCCAGCCACTCATCAGTTCCTCTGGTACCACACTCAGCAGCGCTGTTGTTATTCTAGTGTATCAGTTCTTTAGCTCAAACATGGTCAGCCCAACAGTATGTGCCAGATTTGTGTCCCCTCTAGACCCTTATGATGTACACAATAGTTCTCCATGTGTCCTTTAGGACACCATTTTTGGGCCTCATTGTTATTTTTTATATATATCTAGATACCGGAATGGGTATGCCCGCCTCGTCCATATATCGAGATTCTTCCTCAATTGAGGCCATGTATATTTTTCAGGTCCCCATTTTTGGACCCCCTTGTTATTGTTCTATATCTTGATACGAGCATGGGAATGCTTGCCTCGTCCATATGTTCATATTATTCCTCATTCATTATTGAGGTCATGTATTTTAAGTTTTTGCAGTTTGTTCGAGACCCTTGTTCTGGGCTCTGGTTCGTTTCTTCTCCTCTCCACATCCCAGGAAAACCATAAAAGACCTATGATGTCTATCGGCCATACGATGAGCTCCTGCCCTCACACATCAGGGGGCATTCTGTTAACACCCAAAAAGTGCTCACTACCTCATCTACCCCATTACATGACTGATTTGTCCACATTTCCTATCATATTTGCCTCCAAAACCTTAAAAACCCATTAAAAAGCCTCCAAAAGGCCAAAACCCCCTTTTTTTCCCAAAATAAAGTAAATTCCTCCAAAAATAGCAAAAACCCTCCAAAAAGGGAATAAAAAATACAAAAAAGAGGAAAAAGAGGGAAAAAAGGAAGCAAAAACCCTATACAGCTGACCTAAACCATATGGTGCCCAAAACCATGGGTCAACACTCCACCACTAAAAACCTATAAATAGGTGATGGAGGCTCCCCATTTTTCATCCACAATCATCCATATCCTTACTCTACCAAAATCACTCCTGAAACCCTAGCTCACCCTTGAGCTACTTTCACATTTGAGCGCCTCTTTGGCCCATTTCCAAAACCCTTTGGAGAAGGAGAAAGGAACAACATTGGAGCTTGGAAGCAACCCTCTTGGACTGCTACAAGAGCTTCATCAACCTCTACACATGAGGTATATTGAATACAAAAATCAGTTTCTATAATCTTGTCATTTCTTTTTATGCACATGCTTAGAGTAGTTTACTGTTTTATTTACTGTCTTTTATTTACTATTTTCTTAACTACTACTAAGGAGTCCCTTCTCCTTAGTAGGTGCTCATTTGCATAAGCTAAGGTGAAAACCCTATCTACAGTTTTTGCGACTCCCATAGTGTTCCTTTGAATTTCTGGTTATAGTTTTAAACTTTTTAATTTTCTGCAATATTTTTCTTTTTTTTCCTTTCGGCTGTCCCTTTCGACCGTCGTAAACCGCGTCTTTTGCCCCCGTAGTTGCATTCCAACCTTGTCTTTCAGACTATTACCTGCGATCCAAACGCGGCTCTCAGACTGTTACCATCGATCTACCGACGGTTTTCAGTCTGTTACATGCGATCTGACCGCGGCTCTCAGCCTGTTTCATGCGGTCCGACCGCGACTGTACACCCATTTTCCCGCAGGCTGCCTGCGGCTTTCAGCCATTTTCCTGCTATCCGCCTACATCTTTTGGCCTTTTTCCCGCGGTCCGCTTGCGGCTTTTAGCCATTTTCCTGCTATCCACCTACGTCTTTCGACCTTTTTCCCGCGGTCTGCTTGCGGCTTTCAGCCATTTTCCTGCTATCCGCCTGCGTCTTTCGGCCTTTTTGCCATGGTCTGCCTGCGGCTTTCAGCCATTTTCTTTCTATCCGCCTGCGACTTTAGGCCCTTTTCCCGCGGTCCACCTGCGGCCGTTGACCTGTTTCCTACGGTCCGACCACGCAGATTTTCCACAAACCTGCAATCTGTTTTCTGCATTTTTTCCCTATTTGAACCCAACACTTTGCTGCAATATTTTCTGCACCTGAACAACCACCTGTCCTATCTGCAGGCTTACTTCCCTACAGCTTATTTTCTACAGTATTATTTCTGTTCCGTTTACAACACTTTTTAAATTTCAGCATTTTAATTAAAAAGAGAAAATTTTGCATTTCAAAGTTTAATTTATGCATTATTATTTTTAATTAGAAAGTTGCCCACCCCGTGGCACTTTTACTTGGGTTCATTATCTCACATGCACACACTCTGTCACTTAATTCAAGTGAGCCCTAAAATACTACTTAACACAACCATCATTCTAACCCCACTTGGGGAACACATAAGAATCTTGTAGTTAGGTAGGATCGGGGGGATAGGCATCCAAATAACACTCCTCAGTTGCTTACTCTTGAGACATAGCTATTGTCCATTAGGGAACCAAAATCCCCTAGTATTTTTTGACATGGTTTAAAACCAATTTATCGGAAAGGCCTCTCCCCTAGGAGGGTTGAAGTAACTAGAATGGTTCTAGAAGCCTGAGTGGAATACCGCAATCCATTCAGTAACCGAAGGATACCTTTCATAGTTCTCGGTGTATCACCTGTATGGGGATACAGTGGCGATAGAACCAAACTACAGATTCACCCAACCGAACGTGTCATGAACGGGGTATCTTAGTTTCTTTTCTTCTAGGATTGACTACCCGGTGTCCTTCCCGGTAGGGCGATATCTTTAGCCACTTGGCTCTACCATTCCCACGGACCCTCATGTCCACCTCAGTTCTTTGGTCATGCCTCCCCCGCTTATGCCTCCCCAATCACACCTCAGCCATATTACCACACACAGGCTACCTCCTATATCCTCTCAAGCCCTACCTGCTTATTACCCACCACAGGCAACCCTTATGGTAAACCCAATTCCCGTTCCGCAGACATATCAGCAACCCCCACAAGGTTCAGCACCTGCGCTGCCTCCACCTACTTATTATCCACGACAGCCTGCTCCCGCACCTGCACAACCCAATAATTCACCTGCTGCCCAAGGGCAAGTGTATGCCCAACAAAATCCGCAGTAGAACCAAAATAACCAGCGCCAACAGGGCCAGCAAAACCACGGCAAAGGCCGTAACCGTGGGAACAACCCCCCTCTAGACCAAGGTAGTCAACCTCCCAATCAAGCCAAAGATCCTAATTTGTCAACAAACCATCCTTGTTCTATTTGCGGGGTCTATGGCCACTACACACATGCTTTCCCACATTTGGAGCGAGCTTAGCAACTCTGGACCGATGATGCCCAACGACAAGGAAACACGGCTCCTCAGGCACCGCCCAACCCCCCACCACCTCAACATCAACCATTGGTATTACAAAACCCTTTACCGACCCAAGGCATAGTGAAAACTCAGCCATTGGTTCCCCCTCAAGGAAACACGCCACCACAACAGCAAATCACTTATGCCACTCTTGATCAACCGATGTTAGACTCAGGTACCCATCACTTGTTAATGATGTCATCCACCAATGTCAACCAATATGGCTCCACCCCTGAAGCCACTCCCGTCGACAAAAACACTAACACTCATCCCATTGATCAGTCATTACGTATCCCTCCGGCTCCACTAGATGGCACCTCCAAAGCACCTCGCTTCCCACTTCGTCGCATCAACAATAATCCAAATGCTTGCGCTACGTCTAATTACAACATTGTAGATGACTTAGCCCAATCCCCCGCATCCATTTATGTGTTAGAGGTCTTAAAAAACTGTCCTTCACAGCGCAAGACTTTTCTCTCTGCCATTGGTGCTATTGACCCAAATGATTCATGATTGATGGCCTTCGATTTTGACCAATCCAAACCACGCCTGCCTTCCACTTTATCATTCCAAGTTTCTGCTTCTGTTCGAAATCTTGTCATCCATCGGTGCATTATCGATGAAGGTGCCTCGACATGTGTTATGTCCACATTCATTTGGAAAAAGTTGGGATCCCCTACTCTCCAGCAGTCCACCACTGCGTTGCTAGCCTACGACGGCCGTTCAGCTCAACCCCAAGGTCTCTTAGCTAATGTCCCCATCCAGTTGGTTGGTAAAACAGTGCTCATTGACATAGAGGTCATCAACACCCAACTTGATTATAACCTCTTACTTGGCTGCAGCTACATGTATGCCATGCAGGCGGTTTCCTCATCCATTTTTCGTACCATGATGTTCCCCCATGACAGACGCATGGTCAAGGTCAATCAAATCACCTATTACGATCCCAATGCCCCCACTGCAATAAAAAATGTTCTCCCCATGGTTGAACAACCTGTTTGTGGTGCAACTACCTCGTTGGTTTCCTCCGTGGGACCTGGAGTTTACTCAGATACGCCAATGACCTCAACATTCTAATTCATTCCACCCCAGTCACCAACAAGCGAAATATCTGACCTATGTACCCTTTCCCACAATGCACAAGCACCCAACAATCAACTGCCCTTGTTACCCAAACCACCATTGGTACCTAGTCATATTGGTGTTACACCCATCCACACAATCCCCTTCCTATTCCCTCCCTCGGGAGTAGTAAGTGCCCCGGTTATGGCTACTCTCAGCCTCCCCAGGTTAACCTTAGGATTACCCATGTGGTATATTTCACCTCCCATTCCCCCACCGACACCAAATGTCATCCTACAAATGGTGCAACCCATCGACACTACTAGTCAACCACCTCCCGGTGTCACTACCCCTTCATCATCTACAAATCCACCTCCTCTTATCAAGCACACTGGGGGCAGAGGCCCACAACCATACACTGTTGTACCCCCACCCAAAACAGTTAAAAACCCCCCCGTGTTCCGTGCTCCTCCCAAATACTCGTTGTGTGATGAGTTAGGCCATCTGAATCATCAATTCCCACAATTACCTGCATTACAGGAACACATGCAAATGTTTGACGACAACCCCAACATCCCGGTTGTCCAAATTGCTCCAACCCCTAAGCCTCGTGATAAATCACTGTGTACGAGCCACCCTTGTGCAATATGTGGTGTTTACGACCATTACTCACATCACTGTCCTGATCTCCCAGATTATAGAGCATCTCTCTACAAGATGAATAATTTGGACCTTGAGACGGTGCCCCCTACAATTGAGGAGATCCACCCCCCAGTATCACCCTCATCCAGCGAGATTAATACCATCTATATGATCTCTTCTACTACCACTTCCTCATCAACCGATTTGACAACTCAAAGTTTCCGCAATGATGAGGAGATTATAGAGGCTCTCACTGCCCCGGATTACCCCTGGGAAGACATGCACCATCGTTCCTACTTCCTCCCAGAAGAGTCCTCCTCCACCATAGCCACCCAATTTGCGGTTGAGTCCAAAGATTTCCTCCCCACCAAAGTCAACTGGTTTAAGGATCCCATTCCCGCTCCTGATGCTTTCGAGGAAGGTAACATGGCCAATATCTCACCCGTCATCCACATCGATATCTCTGACCCACCCGATGCTCTTGAAATCATTACATTAGGAGCCTCCTGTAGTGAGTATGAGATTGGAGAGTATAAAAAATTTTTCAAAGAGTTCTGTGATGTATTTTCCTGGTCCTATACCGAAATGCCTGGTATTGACCCCGCTATTATAGACCACCACATTGAAACATGGCCAGATGTGCCCCCCGTTCGCCAGAAACAGCGCCCCATTCATCCCTCAAAGCTCTCTGCTATTAAAGCAGAGATTGAGAAACTTCGGAAAGCAAGATTCATTTATCCTATTGCATATACCACTTGGGTTTCTAACCCCATCCCTGTTAACAAGAAACAAGGCACCATCAGAGTATGTACTGACTTCCGCGATGTAAATCGAGCCTATCCCAAAGACAACTTTCCCACGCCATTTATTGACCAACTCATCGATGCGTGTGCGGGTCATGAAGTCCTATCTTTCATGGACGGTTTTTTTGGATACAACCAGATTCAGATCCGGAAACAGGATCAGTACAAGACTGCCTTTACCACCCCATAGGGTACCTTTTCCTATCGCGTCATGCCTTTTGGCCTCAAAAATGTTGGCGCCACCTTCCAGCGGGCCATGACCTATTGTTTTCACGACTTGGTTCATATCCTATTAGTCTATCTAGACGACCTTACAGCTCGTTCCCGGAAACGATCAGACCACCTTAATGACCTTCCACAAATCTTTCTGCGTTGTCCCAAATATCAAATCTGCTTGAACCCACTCAAGTGTGTCTTTTGCGTTCCGACAGGCCGATTGTTGGGTTTCATTGTTTCCCATAAAGGAATCGTTGTTGATCCACTGAAACTCCAAGCCATCATAGACCTTCCCGCTCCTTGCACACTCCGGCAGCTCCAGAGTCTGCAGGGGAGATCCAATTTTATCCGATGCTTTGTTCCTGATTATGCCACCACCATTCATGGTTTCTTATGCCTTCTTCGTACCCACATACCCTTTGTTTGGGATGACCAGGTGCAAGCTGCATTCGAAGCCCTTAAGAAAGCTCTCACACAAGCCCCTCTGATCTCCCCCCCGGATTTCTCTCAAGACTTCATCTTGTATGTCTCAACATCCGATTATGCTGTGTCCAGAGTCCTTGTTCAAGAAGACGCTGCTCACCAGGAGCATGTCATTTATTATGTCAGCTAGACGTTGTCAGGACCACCCCTACGTTACCCATATGAGGAAAGACTAGCCCTTGCTGTGGTTTTTTCTGTCCAAAAATTGCGACATTACATTTTACTCAGTCAGACCACAGTTGTCGCCGACTCCAACCCCATGGTCTATCTCTTGAACCGGCTCCTCCTGCAAGGTTGCGTTTCTAAATGGGTAATTATCCTCCAAGAATATGACCTCACTTTCACAACCGCTAAGAACACTAAAGCCCTCGTGCTTTCCCAGCTCATCACCGATCTCCCATCCCTTTTGCCGTCCCCACAAATCACCAATGATCTACCCGACAATCACTTGTTCATTATCTCATCTGATGACCCATGGTACGGTGATATTTTGTTATACCTTCCCACACAGAAGTTTCGACGCAACATAAATTGCGATGGACGCCGTTGCATCCGTCACCAAGCCTCTTGATATCTCCTCTTGGGCGATGTCTTTTACCGGAGAGGGGTTGACACGATTCTCCATCGTTGTCTCACACACGACGAAGCTGAACAAGTCCTCAATGACTGTCATGGCGGTTCCTGTGGCAGACATTTCTCTGGAATGGCCACCGTCCAAAAGGTCATCCGCGCCGGATACTTCTGCCCACACTCTTTACCGACTGCATCATAGTGGTCAAACATTGCCATAATTGCCAACTTTTTTCCCGTAAGGATCGAACACCACCTGCTCCATTACACCAAGTCGTCACCGTTGGTCCCTTTTGTAAATGGGCCATTGACTTCATGGAATGTAAACCCTCATCCGCCAACTGCCATAAGTACATCATTGTCATCGTCGACTACTTCAGCAAATGGGCTAAAGCCATGCCCACCTTTAATTGTAAAGCTGACATCGCTACCCGTTTCTTTTTTAACCATGTTATCACTTGATTCGGGGTCTCCAAACAGTTGGTCTCAGACCATGGTTCACACTTCGAAGATTCCATTTGGCATGAGTTATCCACCCTACTGAAATTTGAATATCAGTATTCCTCTACTTACTACCCCCAAGGGAACCGCCAAGTAGAGGCCATTAACAAAATTTTAAAAACCATCCTCCAATGCATTATTGACCGGCATAAGTCCAATTGGCATCACATGCTTTTCCCTACATTATGGGATTACCGTACATCAACTAAGACCTCCACCGATTTTACCCCGTTTCATTTAGTTCACGGTGTAGAGTCTATCCTCCCCATCGAATGTCAGATACCTGCCTTCGACATCGCCGTCGAGCTTCTCCCAGACACCTCCCCACTCGAGCAACGTCCGTTGTCACTAGAACAAGCTAATGAAGACCAACGTACCACCCTCCAGACCATTGAAGCTGCCAAGAACCGCTCCAAAGTTGGTTATGACAAACATGTCCACCCTCGAACTTTCCGTGAAGGGGACCTCGTCCTCACCTATGACCAAGCCCACAACAAGACTGGTAAAGGAAAGTTTGAATCCATGTGGCAAGGCACTTACATCGTGCAGACCTGCCAGGAAAATGGGGCATACATTTTAACTGACTCAGAAGGTCACCCTTTGTGCAACCCCCGTAATGGGTTGTATCTTAAATGCGTTTATCCTTAAAACAAACCCGCGGCCCCATTGGTCGGTATTGTACAGTTTTCTTTCTTTTTGTTTTTTACCTTTTTTTACCGCAACCTTACATTCATCATTTTTGCATGATCACAGATGGACCATCTTCCACATCATTACATTGGCTTCACTGACGAAGCAAGCCGCTGGTCTCCAAACCTGGCTTCTGCAGCATGGGTCTTATATAGCCCTTCACATGAGTTGATTCACCTTGACGGAATATGTATAGGCGCTGCCACGAATGACCAGGCGGAGTATGATGCTGTGACCAGTCTCCTGACCGCTACCTTCAGATGGGCATATGTCACCTTCATGTGTTCCTTGATTCCAAGCTACTTGTCTCCCAGCTCAACAACCGCTACCAGGTGCGTGATCCCTGCCTTTTTAGAAAACTCCTGCACACAAAACAACTCAGCCGACAATTTGAATCCATAACATTCACCCATGTCCCAAGATCTCAGAATAGTGTCGCAGATCAAATGGATAATAACATCCTAGATTGGCATATCAATCACGCCATGTAAAACATCCATCATGCCTCATATCATCTCATCAAAAAATATATAAAAACCCAAAAGGATTGCATTTACAACAAGGGGCATCCACGTGCCTATCATCACATAAATGTCATGCTACCAAAAGATCACTAACCTATTCAGTAGTAGCGCTGCTGAATGCATCATGGGAACCTATGTGAACTTCGGCAGGACACACAACCACAACGTAGACTGCACATGCCTATCCCTCCGGATGACATCCACTATGTCGTCTGGTACCTCCCACTCTCGCCACAGCACTAACGGCATCCTGCCAATCACACAATGCACACTCAGCTGACTCATGTCAAAGAAATAAGCCTTCCCCCCCGGGGAAAACCCTAAAGCTCGATCCTAATCGTGGCTTTAGGGCCCCTTGCCGCAGTCTCAGACCGTGGCTATTAGGGCTATAGTCGCGGTCTGGGACCGCGCCTGTAGGAGCCGAACTAGCGGTCGTGAACTGCGAGTCCAACCTCGGAACTAGCAGTACAGGACGACGTATCCCGAACCAGAACTCGTGATCCCTGTCGGCATGATTAGACCCAGAACTCGCGGTCCCCGACCGTGGCTCCACCCCACAAACCCACGGTCCACCCCATGTGGACCGTACAGAAAACCCCCTAGGACGCACTACCCCCCCAAACACAATAAAAAATGCAGGTATTAGTTTATCGGAATACCTGCAACTCCCAGATCTGAAAATGGCCGGTCGGATCATCCAGAAACACCAACTCATCTTTGGTCCACTCTGATCTCTAGTCAAAGTCAACAAGTCCAAATGACACTTGTCCTGTTGGACCCACTTACTATTTATAGTCCGTTGACATTTTCTTGTTTTGGCTATTTTAAACCCATGCGGAGTCCATTTTTCGAACCGTTTCCACCACCGGAATCAACACAACTAGACCGTCATGATGGTCGACTCGTTTTCTTATTTTTTTCACATCGTCTTTTGACCATTTTTCTAGACACCACTAGTCACCTCGGTTTGCGTGCCACTTCTACTGCTCTCTGGTTTTGATATATTTTATATCATTGGATTCATTTTTTCGAGCCCGTGATGATGCTTGAGATCATTTCTCGCTCTCACCCCCATATTTTTTGGGTATTTTTTCCAAAACGCCCCCCGTTGCCTCGGTTTATGTGCCACATTGGCTGTTATCCATTTTTGACACTTTTTATATTGTCAAATCTAGTTTTCTGAGCTCGTGATGATGCTTGAGATCATTTCTCACTCTCACCAGGTATAATTTTAACATTGTGTCCCAACACCTTGCTGCCTCAGTTTGCGCACCAGATCAACCGCCATTGGATTGTTCCACATTTTTACATGAGCCAGTCACTCCACTCATAAGGCAATTATTTCGTTATTTTTCCACTACTCATCATCCCGCAAGGAGGCCCACTAGTGTTCCCCCCTACTCTTGTTCTTGGTCATCATCAATGTTCCTTGATAGAGCACTTCCTCCTTGTCTAACCATTCCTTTTGTTCGATATAATTTTATCCCTTTTTCGGGTCGGACAATTCCTTTACGAAAAAGGCACTTAGGGAGTTTCTGTTAAGCTCTTTTCTGACTCCTAAAACAATGAAAAGATCATCGAGCAATCTTGCTTCCTTTCAGCTCGTTAAAGTACCTGAAAGGGCATCTATCTGGTATAAGTTTAACCCTTTTCCGGACCTGGTAGACTAATTACGAAAAAGGAATACTTTAGTCACACCGGCTAGAAGAGTTCTTCATTGCATCCTTTTATGCTTCTTCGGGCCTTGGAGACTAACACATGAAAAAGTCACCCCTTGGAGTCTTCTTATCACTTTCAGACTCTCTAAAATTGAAAGCAACCATGAGCATGAACTGTCATGGGTTCGTACAAATCCACACGACAGTACCATTCCATTATTTCAGAGTCTTCTTATCACTTTCAGACTCCTTAAAATTGAAAGCAATCACGAGCATGAACTGTCCTGGGACCATATAAATCCACACGACAGTACCATTTTGAACACACTTCTTCTCATTCCTTAACCCGTGAAGAAGTCCCCCCATGCCTCCTAGCACTATGATCGATCATCTCGGCAGCACCCCCAATCAGGTCGCCTTTGTTCAGAGTATTCTACAGTCTCTTGCCATTTTACACCAACTTGAGTATCACTCATCCCAGTCACTATCCTTGATCCATTACATCTATGATCCCTTTCCCACCAGTCAGTTTCATATGCTTCCCGATCATCCCCGCCATCATACTCTGAACAAAGGAAGTTTGAGTCCACCCACTCTACTTGCCCAGTTATCCTCCACAGTATGTTAGTCCTACCATCAGTACTCTCACACTCCGGTTCTCCAACTCGTGCTCCTATCAAGGAAACATCATTGCCTCACTAGTTGCAGGTCTCCCTCTATTGACGACAGCCCATTTATTCCAGAGGATAGACCTAGAGGTCCCTGCGCCTTGGACTCATCACCATCTGTGGTGCATGCCTACGGACCATTTTGAGAGGAGTCATTGTTGCCTCTCCGAGTGGTTGTTTCTCACATGCTCGACTTCAACACCTTGATCGCATTGTTGAGAATCGCGCAGGGTGTCTATCCCTTAAGTTATTGGTCGAAGACCCCGGATTCCCCTCGAATCTAGCACATTGGTGAGTCACTTCGGAACGCCCAGTTATATGTTCCCGTGGATGTCCGAGTTGCGCAGGCAATTGTATTCAGAAGCCACCGAGTTATATGCTTCCTTGAGTACCCAGTTCAGTTCCAATTCAGTGTACCATTGAGGGTATGACTCCCCATCACTATGATCCAGCCGCTCATCAGTTCCTCTGGTACCACACACAACAGCACTGTTTTTATTCTAGTGTATCAGTTCTTCAGCTCAGACATGGTCAACCCAGCATTATGTCCCAGATTTGTGTCCCCTCTGGACCCTTATGATGTACACAATAGTTCTCCATGTGTCCTTCAGGCCCCCATTTTTGGGCCTCATTATTATTTTTTATATATATCTAGATACGAGCATGGGTATGCCCGCCTCGTCCATATATTGAGATTCTTCCTTAGTTGAGGCCATGTATATTTCAGGTCCCCATTTTTGGACCCCCTTGTTATTGTTCTATATCTTGATATGAGTATGGGAATGCCCGCCTCGTCCATATGTTCAGATTATTCCTCGTTCATTATTGAGGTCATGTATTTTCAGTTTTTGAAGTTTGTTCGGGACCGTTGTTATGGGCTCTAGTTCATTTCTTCTCCTCTCCACATCCCAGGAAAACCATAAAATACCTATGATGTTTATCGGCCATACGATGAGCTCCTACCCTCACACATCAGGGGGCAATCTGTTAACACCCAAAAAGTGCTCACTACCTCATCTACCCCATTACATGACTCATTTGTCCATATTTCCTACCATATTTGCCTCCAAAACCTTAAAAACCCATTAAAAAGCCTCCGAAAGGCCAAAAAAAAATTTAAAAAGCCTCTAAAAGGCCAAAACCCATTTTTCCCCCAAAATAAAGTAAATTCCTCCAAAAATAGCAAAAAACCTCTAAAAAGGGAATAAAAAATACGAAAAAGAGGAAAAAGAGGGAAAAAAGGAAGCAAAAACCCTATACAGTTGACCTAAACCATATGGTGCCCAAAACCATGGGTCAGCACTCCACCACTAAAAACCTATAAATAGGTGATGGAGGCTCCCCATTTTTCATCCACAGTCATCCATATCCTTACTCTACCAAAATCACTCCTGAAACCCTAGCTCACCCTTGAGCTACTTTCACATTTGAGTGCCCCTTTGGCCCATTTCCAAAACCCTTTGGAGAAGGAGAAAGGAACAACACTGGAGCTTGGAAGCAACCCTCTTGGACTACTACAAGGGCTTCATCAACCTCTACACCTGAGGTATATTCAATACAAAAATCAGTTTCTATAATCTTGTCATTTCTTTTTATGCACATGCTTAGAGTAGTTTACTGTTTTATTTACTATTTTCTGAATTGCTACTAAGGAGTCCCTTCTCATTAGTAGGTGCTCATTTGCACAAGCTAGGGTGAAAACCCTAGCTACAAACCCTCATGGGGTAGAAAACCCAGCAAAACTTCCTCAATATAGATGATCAAAACTGCAAATACAAAACCCCAAATCAAGAGCTCCTTCTACTTTGCAGATATCTCTCTCTCTCTCCTATGCACAATCCACAAATGAGCATGTGTTGAAATGAGGAACACAACACCTCTATTTAAACTTTATCTTTCACTGGACATTTTCCCTAACTAGGTCAGCCCCTAACTAATTGACCTAGTGCTAACTGGGCCGACCCTTCTAGGGGACTTAAACACCCCATTACGAAATGACTGAAGGGGATCTATTACCCCGACTTACATAAGAAGATTTACCTCAATGACTTTACATAAACAAATACAATAATGACATCCCGATGGAGGAATAAAACATCTCTGAATAAAGTACAATGATAAAATACAATAGAATATTCTTCAAAGTTACAATATTTCAACACCCTCCTTAACGACAAGGGTATTCTACTGACAACAACAACATCAACTGAAGAAGAAAGGAGAGAGAACATCAACACCAACATCATGGTGATACATCTATAAATCATCGAAATTTTTCTTCAACATCATCAACAGCTGGAACCGTTACTGGAATATCTTCAATATATTTAGTACTGGAGCATCATCTTCTATAGCACTGAGTCTTCATCTTCTACAACACTCGATCGCTTGATCATCTGTAGCAACAACATCATCTGGATCTTTCGAGCAGCAACAACATCATCATCTTGATATTTCGATCAACAACATCATCAACATCTGGATCTTTTGATCAACAAAAACATCATCATCTTGATCTTTCGATCAACGACATCATCGTCTTGATTTTTCGATCAACAACATCATCACCAACATCAACATCATCATAGCAGCATAACTTGCAACACACATAATCCAATTATGGGATGATCAATCCCTATAACTTTAGGACATAAAGCCAAGGATGATGCAATCCTGATCCAATTACATGATGATCAATCCCTATCGCTTTAGGACATAAAGCCAAGGATGATGCAATCCTGATCCAATTACAGGATGATCAATCCCTATCACTTTAGGACTTAAAGCCAAGGATGATGCAATACTGATCCAATTATAGGATGATCAATACCTATCACTTTAGGACATAAGTCCAAGGATGATGCAATCCTCTCCACATTCTCGGGGACAGAAGTCTCAAGATCACTTTAGGACAAAGGTCCAAGGAAGATACACTCTAACCACATTCTCGAGGACATAAGTCTCCAGATCACTTTAGGACTAAGGTCCAAGGAAGATACACTCCAACCACATTCTCGGAGAGAGAGTTCTTTGGATCACTTTAGGACTAAGGTCCAGGGAAGATACAATCCCAACCACATTCTCAGGGACAAAGGTCTCCTGATCACTTTAGGACTAATGTCCAAGGAAGATACAATCCTACTGCAACATCATCATCAACATCTTTCTCAGAGACAATGTTCTACGGATCCTTTTAGGACATGTGTCCAGGGATGATACAATCCCATTGAAACATCATCATCAGCATATTTCTGGGACACAAGGGTCTACGGAACCTTTTAGGACATGTGTCCTGGGATGATACAATCCAACTACAACATCATCATTAGCATCTTTCTCGGAGACAAGTGTATACAGATCTTTTTAGGACATGTGTCTAGGGATGATACAATCCCACTGCAACATCATCATCAACATCAACATTGCTCCCCCTTTTGAGGAAGGTTCTTTCAAACCACACCAAGATTGTATCGGAAATACTCAAACTTTACTCGAGACAGAGGCTTAGTCAACAAATCAACAACTTGCTCATCAGTGCTCACATATTGGAGCTTTATAGATTTCTTCTGTACCATATCTCATATATAAAAATAATGGATTTCTATGTGCTTTGACTTGTCATGGAACAATGGGTTCTCCTTCATATTTATGCTACTCTGGTTATCACATAGAATCATTGTGGTATCCAACTCTAGGTCAAATAGACTTGACATCAACTCCCGAAGCCATATGGCTTCACAACTAGTAGAACAAGCTGCTATACATTATGCTTCAACTGTGCTAAGAGCCACACTAGACTACCTCCTCCTGAACCATGAGATCATGGCAGATCCCAGACACTAGAATCCACTGGAGGTTCTTTTCCTATCCGAGACACTTCCAGCCCAATCTGCATATGTATAACCATACACTCTATATTCATGATCTCCAGCATAATATATACCAAAGTACAACGTACCTTTCAGGCACCTCATCACATGCTTTGCAACTACCAAGTGAACACGTCTAGGCTCAACTAGATACTGACTCAGGGTGTTCACATTAAAGCATATATCTGGCTTGGTATTTGTCAGATACATCAATGACCCAATGATCTGTCTGTACTGAGTCACATCCACTAACTATGATGATTCATCATCTAACAACTTCAGGTTCGTATCCATCGGTGTGGCCATTGATTTACATTCCAACATATCAAATCTCTTTAGGATTTCCGCAGCATACTTTCCCTGGTTGAGAAAGATTCCCTCTGGTCTCTACCATACTTCCAGAGCTAGAAAATAGTGCATCAATCTAAGGTCTTCCATCTCAAATTCTTCAGCGAGCTTCTTCTTGCACTCTACAATTTGTATCGCATTTCCTATCAGAAATAAATCATCCACATGCAACAATAGTATGACAGGTTCATCATCCATAACCTTAAAGTAAAGGTTAGGATAAAATTTACTTTTGGTAAAGACCAAGCTTGTCAAGAAGCTATATATCGTCCGTACCAAGCTCTAGTAGCTTGTTTCAATCCATACAAAGCCTTCTTCAACTTGCATGCATGAGTCCGTATGTCTTCAACTTCAAATCCCTGTGGCTATTCTATGTACACTTCTTCCTCAATCACACCATTCATGAAGGTTGTATTTACATCCATCTAGTGTAAAATCCACTTCATCATGGATTCAAGTGCCATGATGGTTCTAATGGAAGTGTACCTTTCTACTGGTGCAAAAATATCTTCATAATCAATTCCCTCTTTATGAGAGAATCCTGTTGGTTGTGGAGACTGATCTCTAGATTCAGAGACATTATTATTCAGTCATGTTTGTACCCCAGCATTATATGATATGTAAAAGTACTATACACTCACCCCAGCGGGGGGGTGTGGGGGTAATTACCCCCAACTGGGGGGTCTGGGGGAGAAGCCCCTGAAGAAAATTTTTGGGGTTGTTTTATGGGCCCATGGTTTTGGGTAACCCGTGGTATTTTCCCTTTGTATTTCCCCTTTATAAGAAAGACATTTTAATACGGATAGGGTCGATGTATTAGGTTTTATGCATTGTAAATATCTCTGAGATCATAAAGAGAAACTGTGAGACAGCGAAGAGGAAATGTAGCGGTTGTGTTGCAGGTTGTATCCCTTCACTTTGCTGGATGGTATAATAATAAGGACTGGCAAATTTCAGTGTGGACATAGCCCAAGTTGGGGTGAACCACAATATATCTGTGTCTCTCTTGTAATGTGTTTGTGTGATTATATTTTCATTTTTGTTTATTGTTATTGCTCTGCGATCCTATTTTTCTAACAATCGGTATCAGAGCCAAAGTTCTATTTGGTAGATAAACCCGCAGGAAGCTAGGGTTTCTGGTTCGAGTGGAAGCAATGGTAGAAAAATGAAAGTTTAAGATCGAGAAGTTTAATGGCCAAAACTTCCAGTTATGGAAAATGCAAATGGAGGACTATCTGTACCAAAAGGATCTATTCCTACCATTGGGAGGAAGAGCAAAGCAACTGGTGGCCATGAAGGACGAAGAATGGGAGATTCTTGACAGAAAGGCTCTGGGAACAACACAACTGAGCCTGGCTTCGTCGGTGGATTTCAATATCTCAAAAGAAACGACAACAGAGGGTTTGATGAGCGCACTGGGTAAGCTGTGTGAAAAACCCTCGGCCTCCAACAAGATATTTCTAATGAAGCGTTTATTTAATATGAAGATGTCTGAAGGTGGATATGTTACTGATAATTTAAATGAATTTAATACGGTTACAAATCAACTAAGTTTTGTAAGTGTGAACTTCGATGATGAGGTTAGGGCTCTTCTAGTCTTGTGTTCATTGCCAGAAAGCTAGAATAGCTTGGTCATGGTTGTAAGTAACTCTGTCTCTGTTTCAAACACCTTGAAATTTGATGATGTTATTGGTGTTATTCTTAGCGAGGAAATGCGAAGAAAAAGCACAAGTGAGACATCAGGTAATGCGTTGACGATGGAGAGCAGGGGAAGATAAAAGGAGAGAGGAAAGAGCCAAGGTAATCATGGCAAGTCTAAAATGGGTAGATCAAAGTCTAGACTGAGAAAAATAGAGTGCTGGAACTGTGGAAAGAAAGGACATATGAAGAAAAACTGCAGATCTCTAAAGAAGAAAGGAGATGGACAACAGGAAACTACCTAGGAAGAAAATGTAGTAGGTGATGTGTTACAAGAAGCTTTGATTCTTGCATTAGATAATACTAGTGATTATTGGGAGTAGATTCAAGGGCTTCATGTCATGCTACACCCCACATAAAATATTTTCATGATTATGTTCTAGGCGATTTTGGACATGTTTTATTGGGTGATGATGAGCCATGTAAAATTCTTGGAATGGGTAAGGTATGGATAAATATTAAGAATGGAATTGATTGGATGTTAAAAGATGTTAGGCATATTTCTGCTATGAAAATAAATCTGATCTCAATAGGGTAGTTGGGAGATGGCGGCTGTCTATCTACATTTGGAGAAAAGTGGTGGAATATCACTAAAGGATCAATGGTGATAGCAAAAGGAGACAGGGTAGGTACGTTGTATTTATGTCCTCATAATACTGACCATTCTATCTCTTTAGCTTCCATAGGAACAAATACAACATTGTGGCATCATAGGCTTGGCCACATGAGTGAGAAGGGGATGCAAATTCTCCACTCAAGGAAGTTGTTTCCAGATTTGAAGCAAGTAAGTTTGGAATTATGTGAGAAATGTGTTTATGGAAAACATAAGAGAGCCAGATTTATCAGGGTTGGGAAACATAAGAAGAATGAAAAGTTAGAGCTAGTGCATACATATGTATGGGGATCGGCTCAAGTACAATCTCTTGGTGGCTCTCATTATTATGTTACATTTATTGATGATGCAACTAGGAAAACTTGGGTTTATTGCATTAGACATAAATCTGATATGTTTTCTACTTTTAAGAAGTGGAAAGCTTTGGTTGAGAATGAGATAGGAAAAAGTTTGAAGTGTCTCAGATCTGATTATGGAGGTGAGTACTGCAGTAAGGAGTTTGATAGTTACTGTTCATACCATGGGATTCGCAGAGAGAAGACAGTCCTAGGAACACCACAAGAAAATGGTGTGTCTGAAAGGATAAATAGAACGATCATGGAGCATGCAAGGTGTATGAGATTTCATGCAGGGTTTCCCTTACAGTTTTGGGTGGATGCTGTAAATATTGCTGTTTATTTAATAAACTGAGGACCTTCAAGTGCTTTGGATGGTGGTATTGCAGAGGAGCCATGGACAGATAAAAAGGTAAACTACTCATTTTTTAGAATGTTTGGTTGTGAATCATTTGTCCATATTGATAAAGATAATAGAACAAAGCTCGAAGCTAAATCCAAGAAATGTACCTTTATTGGATATGGGGTTGATGAATTTGGTTATCACTTATGGGATTATGAAAATAACAAAATCATCAGGAGTAGAGATGTGATATTCAATGAAAAGTTCATGTATAAAGATTAGATGCAGGGAAAGAAACAGGAAAAAGAAAACACAGAGTACGCAATGCTTGATGAAATTAAAGAAAATGAAGTTCTGAATGTGCCAGAAAATCAAGAACAAAAACAAGTACCTGAAACTCCTACAACTGTAAGAAGATCTAGCAGGTTAAGTAGACTCCCTGAACGATACTCTCCTTCAATGTATTATTTATTGATGACTAATGCTGGTGAACCAGAATGTCATGAAGAAGCAATGCAGGTGGAAACTAGAAAGAAGTGGGAGCAAGGCATGAATGAGGAGATGGACTCATTGGTAGGAAACTAGACTTGTGATTTGGTTTAGTTGCCTGCTGGTACAAGAGCATTGCAGAACAAATGGATTTACAGGTTGAAGGAAGAATAAGGAGGAAAGAAGCGGTACAAGGCCAGACTTGTTGTAAAGGGGTTTTCACAGAAGAAAGGTATATATTTTGATGAAATATTTTATCCTATTGTTAAGATGACTTCAATTAGGACTATTTTAAGTCTAGTGGCGGTAGAAGATTTGCATCTTGAACAGTTAGATGTAAAAACAACCTTTCTCCATGTCGATTTGGAGGAAGAGATATATATGCAGTAGCCACAAGGGTATGAGGTCAAAGGTAAGGAGAACTTGGTATGTAGGTTGAAAAAGAGTTTGTATGGCTTGAAGCAAGCTCCAAGGCAGTGGTATTTAAAATTTGATAGGTTTATGACAAAACAAGGTTATAGTAGATGTCATTTTGACCATTATGTTTATTTCAAGAAGCTAGACAATGAAAGATATATTATGTTGTTATTGTATGTGGATGACATGCTTGTTACAGGGTCTAACATGCAGGATATAAATGTACTCAAAAGGAAGCTAGCTAATTCATTTGCGATGAAGGATTTGGGTGTTGCAAAGCAAATCCTTGGTATGAGAATAACGAGAGACAAGAAAAATCGCAAATTCACATTGTCTCAGAGTAAGTACATAGAAAAGGTGTTGGATAGGTTCATAATGCAGAATGAAAAACCAGTAAGTATACCTTTGGCCATCCATTTCAATCTAAGAAAGGAAATGTGTCCTAAGACACAAGAAGAGACAGATTACATGTCCAAGATTCCCTATCAATCAACAGTTTGCAGCTTGATGTATGCCATGGTGTGCATAAGACCAGATATTGCACATGTAGTGGGAGTTGTGAGCAAATATATGAACAATCCAGGTAAAGAACATTGAAAGAAAGTACATTGGATTATCAGGTATTTGAGAGGTACTACCACTAAGGCATTATGTTTTGGAGGTTCAGACACTGTTCTACAGGGATATGTTGATGCAGATATGGTAGGTGATAAGGATAGCAGGAGGAGCACCACAGGGTATGTGTTTACTATAGGTGGAACATCAGTAAGTTGGATTTCAAAACTGCAGAAGATTTTTGCACTTTCAACAACAAAAGCATAGTATGTTTCTGTTATAGAGGCTAGTAAAGAGATGATTTGGTTGCAGAGGTTTATGGAGGAATTGGGTAAGAAGTAGAAGTATAGCAGGTTTTACAGTGACAGCCAGAGTGCCATTCATATTGCAAATAACTCGACATTCCATTCCAGGACTAAACATATATAGCTCAAGTACCATTTCATATGCTTTGTTCTGGGAGATGAACTTTTGAAGCTGGAAAAGATACATACTAGCCAGAATCCTGCAGACATGTTCACAAAGTTAGTGACCAGAGAGAAACTGAGTTCCTACTCGATTTCAGTTTCCCTTCTAGCGTGAAGGTGAAGATGAGAAGTTTTCCAAGTCCAAGGTCCAGCAAGTGCAGTAGCGGTGGAGTTGTTGTGATCGGTCTCTAAGTGGGAGATTGTTGGTTGTGGAGCCTGATCTCCAGATTCAAAGACATTATTATTCAGACGTGTTTGTACCCCAGCTTTATATGATATGTAAAAGGACTATACACTCACCCCGGTGGGGTGGGTGTGGGGGTAATTACCCCCAGCTGGGGGGTCCGGGGGCAACGCCCCTGAAGGAAATTTTTGGGGTTGTTTTATGGTCTCATGGTTTTAGGTAACCCGTGGTATTTTCCCTTTGTATTTCCCCTTTATAAGAAAGACATTGTAATACGGCTAGGGTTGATGGATTAGGTTTTATGCATTGTAACTATATCTGAGTTCGTGAAGAGAGAATATGCGACAATGAAGAGGAAGTGCAGCAATTGTGTTGCATGTTGTATCCCTTCACTTTGTTGGATAGTATAATAATAAGAACTAGAAAATTTCAGTGTGGACGTAGCCCAAGATGGGGTGAACCACGATATATCTGTTTCTCTCTTGTAATTTGTTTGTGTGATTGTATTTGCATTTCTGTTTATTGTTATTGCTCCACGATCCTGTTTTTATAACAAATCCTCTATCCACAAACCTTGCTTTGTATTTCTCAATACTTCCATCAGCTGCATGCTTTATTTTGTAGATCGATTTGGAAGATACCACACTTTTTCCTTCTGGTTTGGGAACTATATCCCAAACATCATTTTTTATTATTGATTGATATTCTTCCGTCATTGCTTATACCCATTCTTTCTTTTACTGGTAGGTTCTTGATCTACAAGATCACACATCAAAGCCACATAGCTAGAGAATGGATTTGGTTTCGTTCTTGCCCTTGTGGAGCCTTATGGAGCTCCATACTTTTCTGCTTCTTGTATAATTTCTCTTCCAAAGCAGGCTTCCTTTTTCTTGATATATTCATAGTAGGGTGTTCTTGAGGTTCTAACATATCATGGCATTCTGGTGTTTCATTTTTAGGGGAAGGTGCAACTTCTACATTTCTGGGAGGTATATCTTCTTCATATCCTTCTTCATACTGGCATTTTCTGGATTTATTGAGAGTTGCTTCTTCATCAAATGTTACATCTCTACTGATTTTCATGTGATGGAATCCTAGAATGTATATCTTGAAGGCTTTGGATTCTTCACAATATCCAACAAATATTCCCTTCTTTCCGGAAGGGTCCAACTTGGTTCTCTTTTCTTTCAGGATGTGAACATATACTAGGCATCCAAATATCTTGAGGTGGCTTACCTCAGGATTCTTCCCTGTGAACATCTCTTCTGGAGTCTTGAATCCAAGAGCACTATAGGATAATCTATTTTGTACATAAACTGTTGTCCTTGATACTTCATCCCATAGATGCATTGGAAGGTCATGCCATGAGATTGGCATCTCATCATAGCCGACTTCCTCTTCTTGATTTCATAATTCTTTTATAGTTGAACCATTGTCACTTGTTCTACGGAACAAGTCTCATCATTATTCATTTGTAGGTGATCATTATACGATACTTCCTACACGTCAAATTCAATAGCATGGTTAGAAATATCTCAAATTTTCCAAATATATTCATAAAAACATAAGTCACACTATCTTAGCCAATGCCACAACATTCATCCATATCCCATATTCATATGGTAACTTTCTAAATTCCTTCCATCTCTACTAGGACATTATTAAGAGTGTGCACTACTCCTAATATGTTAGCAAAGAGGTTTCACTCTAGATAAGTAGCAATGGAATGTTGTATGGCACCATAGGCTACTTACCCATTATATGCATGACACTACACAAATCCTAATACACATACTAAATAAATGTGTATATAACTGGATACTATCATTTAAACAATGTGATAGAAATGACAATTCAAATACTTATCTTTGATTGTTTTGTAGGATCTCTTTTGATCCTAGTCTCCTTGTAGGTATTATTGGAATGTATGATGGTGAAATATGCTTGCTGAATGATTTGCTCGTAATGGTCGTCGACCATTCCAATTCAAAATAATTGCGCATCTGGTAATCCCTCATCAATGCTTCTCGATTATTCACCTAACTCAATCTAGGATAGGTGGTTAGGTCCTTCATTCAATCGCCTTGGTTTCACAAAGATCTCAAAGTCAAATTTTTGGAACAACAACAACTAGAAACATATCTCCCCCCCCCAACACAGGCTTATTGACCAAGTATTTCAATGCGGAGTGATCAGTAAACATCTTAAAATTTCCTCCAAGTAGGTAGTGCCGGAATTTTTGTAGTGCATAGACCATTGCTAGTCCATCCCTTTCTATCATTGTATAGTACTTATCCACGGTGGACAACGTCCTGCTTGAAAATGCGAGTAGATGATTAATTCATCCTTCTCTTGTCTGGGCCAATATTAATCCTAGTGCTACATGGAATTATTTTGTCCAATAGGGAAAGACTAGGATTGGTGTTGTGACCATATTTGCTTTCAGTATGTCGAGGCTCTTCTAGCACTCTTCATTCCACTCGAACTTATTATCCTTTTTTAACAGTTTTTCCATTGGCGATGTGATCGCTGCATATCCCCTGATAAACTTTCTGTAATACCCAGTATGTCTCACTGTCGCCCTTATGTTCTTCACTGTCATTGGTGGTGGTAAGTAGATAATTATTGCAATCTTTGCTGGGTCAACCAACATCCCTTCCTTGCATACAATGTGTCCTAACATTATCCCAAATGGAGCATAGAAGATGCATTTCTTTAAGTTCAAGGAGACTTGGTGTTGTCAACATCTCTTCAGCATCAGCCTTAGATTCGCAACATGGTCCTTAACCAGTCCATATATGGTCCAGTCATCCATATATACTGCTAGGAACTTGTGAATGAAGTCTTTGAATGCAGCAACAACTAATCTTGAGAAGATCGCCAAGGCGTTTTTGAGACCAAACGACATTACTGTGTATTGAAAATAACCCCATTTTGTTACGAATGTTGTATTATGTTGATCCTCCTTCGCAATATTTATTTGGTGGTATCCTAAGAATTCGTTTGTAAATTAATATATCTTCTGACCTCCGATGCCTTCTAGTACTTCGTCAGTGAATGGTGTAGGGAATGAATCGTGAAGACATGCATCATTCAATTTCCTTAAATCGACACAAATATTTATTTCTCTAGTATTCTTATCTTGGAAAACCATTGGAATGATCCATTCGGATTCCTCCACAGGCTCTATGATTCCTGCATCCAACTGTGATATTTTCAATTGCTAAGATCTAGATTCATAAGACAATTTCACATGGAATATTTCAGACAATGAGAGAAGAAGAATAGAGAAGATAAATTGTGGAAATCACTCTGTATTTAATTCATCAATATGATAATAATATATAATACATCATCCATGGATAAAACCAAATTCCTTGGAGGCAATTTGGAAAGAGAAAAAAGTAAAAGTCTTAGATAAGGCAAAAAACCCCCTAGGTGGCAAAGGAAGTTTCCAAAACTATACTAGAGGCTCATGAATTGGATAAGCATGGTATGGAAGCTCATGAGTGAGGTAAATAGAATGTATTAATGGATTTAGGAGAGAATATATGATGTGGAGGTTGAATTGGTCAAGTGGCAAAAGTTTCTAAGTCAACTAGCTTTACCTTTTCCACTAGAAAGCAGAAAAAATAGGACAACGCTAACTAAATCAGGAAAGCACCTTCTAAACCAGAAATGGAAAGAAATCAGACATAAACCAATGAAATATTATCCAGAATCTTCTCAAGTGAACCCTAGTGACTTAGGATGGCAAGTGGTCCACTAAAAGCCAAAACTGACCTATTTTACCTAGTCAAAACCAAGAAAATAACCATAAATGATTAATTAATTTATCCTAAGTCTAAAATCGTATAGGTGGGTTTTTTAATACTCCAACACTAACATTCACTCTATCTCGGCTTTCACTCACTCCTTGTACCTAGAATTCAATCTATAGGGTCGCTTCTTTACCGGTTTCGCATCAGATTTCAGTGGGATCTTCATTTCACCAAGGTCCCCAGAAATGCCTTTCATTTCTGAAAATTTTGTTGGGAACAAATCTTGAAAATCATGTAGTATATCAGTAAATTTTGAAATTGTCGAATTGTCCTAGTAATATCCAATACTTGCAAACTTGGGATTTTCCTCTGACCCAATATTATCCTTCTTGATTCGCAGTGGCTATTGGAATTTTTCGAAGGGAATATCCGGTGCTTTGACATATCGGCTTCCTTCCGACTCTAGTACATAAACTGCTCATGGATCACCCTCTTCATCAGTTCCTCGTGTCATGTTGTAGCACTCCATCGACATTTCTGGTGTCGCAGTCCACTGTAATCCCATTGGTTTCTCCATCGGGATTGCTTCAAGTACCTTCTCATGATTCTCCTATAGTGCACTATGGATGAAGGGGTTCTCATCCAAGAAGCTGAAAGTTTGGCTAAAACTAATAGTTAACTCTTCCCATGTAGTTGTTCCGCGTCGTAGTTCTACTGCAATATACCAGTTTCGCAGTACCTCATACAATGTATGGATGAATGCATGGACCCATTCCTATTTTTGTCTAATTCCCCATGTGCTTTGACACTCTTCTAGGTGATCCCTCAAGTCACTCCTTCCATTGTATTTTCTATCGCAGTACCCTTCAGTCTCCCAGAATCTGACTTCCATTAGTTGTCAACATAGTGGCCAGTTTGCTATCGTCAACTTGTGCATTTCCCCCCACCATGCTGGTTTAGCCTTCAATGATTCCTCTAATGCCATTGGTCTCTGCGTTTCTGATACTCTTTCTTCAAATTTGGCGATAAATACTGTCATATTAGGAAATCCTTCGTATGTTGGAAGTTCACATACTTTTGTCGCTACCCATCTCAATGATTGGGTGATTCATGCGAAACTACTGAATGATACTTTGTGTAATCGGTTCTGCCAATTCTCAAGCACTTAATTAGAGTATGGAAATTCCAAGCTAATGCTTCTCCATCCCAATTCCCCATCGGTGGTCGAATTGATGTAATCCTCCAGCATCTTGTATACATTATCCCATCCTTCTGTAAATTCATCCCGCATTGGTTCGACATACATCTACCCTTCTGATGGATCAAGTGGGGAAACGACCCTCATGTCATGATTTTGAAACGACATTGTTCTTTTCTTAAAGTTGATCACAACTTGATTCTCCACTACCCAGTCTATCCCTAATAACACCATATAGGGGATTGTGTTATCGACTATCTCTATAGCATCAAAGTCTGTGTAAATATTTAATCCCTCTATTTCGACTAGGAGATGACATTATCGGCCAATAGGTGTGACCTTGCTCTGATTTGCTAGTTGGAGATGTGAAGGGGACCATGCCAGCTCTAGTTCCCCCATCGTCTCCCATGTCTATTTAGTCAAGATATTTACATCTGATCCCAAGTCAAGAATGATAGAGTCGATGTCAAATGCACCAATCTGTGCAGTCATCCTCATTTCTCTCTCTGTCTTCTTTTTGTGCAGTCGATTTAATATCTGATCCTTTCATTCATCCTCCTGTCGGTGTAATAGGATGGTTATTTCTGCTAGTGCATCTTGATATTTTTCTAGTGCCAAACAACTTTCTAGGAAATCCCTTAAGGTGTTGATCCTTCCTAACGGCCTCTGTGATCTTGTCGTGTTGAATATCTGTGGCATCTCGTCAATAGGCTATTTCTGGCTAATAGGTGGCAGCTTAGCCCTTCTCATTATATCTTGTGCTTATAAAATGGTCTCCCTTTATTCTTCCACATCAAATCGGACTTGTTTCCTTGTTATAGGTCAAATACTAGGCAGTGGCCTATCTTCCCCTCTCGCATCCCCCCCTTTGGTCACTTCTGTGATGTTCACAGGTCGACCTCTTATCTTCGCTGAGATCTTATGTACATTCGAAGGTGGATTTTGATTCACATTTGGACTCAGTTGAGGTTGTGGTGGATTTTTATTTTTTCATTTCGCAATCAAATGGGGACATTCCTCAACACTGTGATCCACTGCGCTTCAATAAGTACACTATGGAGTCGGGTTCAAACAATCCCTTTGGTAATGTCTGACCTGAACAAAATTATAACATATGACTGGACCTCAACCTTGTCCAAGAGTTTCCCCACACCCAATGCCTCCACCTCGACCTCCGCCGAATCCTCACATGAAACCTCCTCACGATTGACCAGATGGCTGTTGGTTATATTGTGGCAGCTAATACTGCAGTTGGTTGTACTTCAGTGGTGGTTGGTTGTATAATGACTTCAGTTGACTATAATGGAGCTACAACTGGTTATATTCTGGTAGTGGTTGATTGTAGTGCGACTGCTACTAATTATACTACTGTTGTTGTTGTACAGGGGGTTTCTCCCCCCCCTTCATAAAAAATGTATATGCAGTCCTTTCTTGGAGTAAGTCATACGCCCTACAATCCTCTACTTCATGAAAAATTGATTGACATAAATTACAAAAAATATTGGTTAGCTCCGACACCATTTTTTGTAAGTATACGCATTCTTCTGATCGATGCCCCCTTATATGAAAAATTCGACACCACGGAATTCCTCCCTGACTAAGTGGATTTGGTGCGCCGGACTGTAAATATTCACGGAATTCTTGGCACTGGTCCTTATGATGTCTTTCTTATTTGCAGCAACTGCACCATATTTCTTTACGAACTTCTTTCCCCTTCTTAATGTCTTGTATTTGGATTTTCAGGTTCGCTAACTGCGCTTGGATCTAGTTCATACCTAACCCTATTTCACCAATTGGTGAGCCCTCCAGCTTCATCGTGATTTCCAGTTCCTCTTCCTAGGATGCAATCTTCTGCTACATTAGTGGCATACAAATGTGTGGTACTAATCCTGTGATGAACCATTCCTTGTGATGTATTTCACTCATTCTAAAACTTACTTTCTCCATTACAGTTTTATATCTTTGGTCGAACTCCCATACTGATTCATTAGGAAATTGCTTAACCTCTTTTAGTTCTGTGATATATTGCGACTCTGATTTTGGTTTCTTAAACTCATCAATCAATCCTACCCTGATTTGCGATAGTGTTTTCTCAGGACTCACTGTAGGTACTTGTATGAGTTTCATCAACCAATCCAATGCACAGCCCCTAAATATCGTCGCTAGTTGTCCCTTTTTGATATCGTCATCTTGGACCTGCTTTATCATCCATACTGCTTCGCATAAAAACTAATATTGCTTAGGATCCTCGGTCCCATTACCTGGAAAGATCGACATATTCACATCGTCTCCTGACATCCTTAGTCTCCTACTTGTATTTGCAGACCCACTATTCCTAGCATTGTTCTGACACGTCGGACAACCCTGCGAAGAGATTATATCTCTTCCTCTGAAATTTGGCATAGTTCGCAGGTTTGTGGGTACATTGTAGCTTTGGGTCTATCCTTCTTCAGATTTAGGGTTATCCTGGTTACTTTCTTCGTCACAATAAGGTTGCTTAGTCCCTTGTGGTCCCATTTCGCAGTTCTTTGTTCTGGTCGCCCTAGGAGAATCTCTCTTGATCTCATTCCTCCTCTTCTTCTATGGCCAGAAACTCACCCCACTTCGCAGGATACCAAAATATTCCACAGCCTCCCTTAAAATTTAATCATAGCTCATATCCATCTACCCCGCATCATTCTATCAGACCCACATTCACGCGGTACCCACAGCCTCCGTGTTAGAAAAACAGGATCGCAAAGCAATAACAATAAACAATATGCAAATACAAATTACACAAACACATTACAAGAGAGACACCAATATAAAGTGGTTCACCCAAGATGGGCTACGTCCACATAGAAATTTCCAGTCCTTATTATTATACCATCCAACAAATTAAGGGATACAACCTGTAGCACATCCACTACAACTTCCTCTTCAATCTCTCTTAGTCTCTCTTACAGGATCTCATAGATCTTTATAATGCTGCAAAACCCTAATGCTACAATACACATTTGTATTACAATGTCTTCATTTTAAAGGGGAAATACCATGGGAAAATACCACAGGTTACCCAAAACCATGGGCCCGTGATCTATTGGTGCAAAAACAACCCATATATTTTGGGGGCACTGCTCCTGAACCCTCAACAGGGGCCCACTATCCCTCGTGCCCCCTGTCGAGGGAGTGCACCACTCCCCCGGACCCCCTATTGCGCGTGCCGGGATCATAAAAAAACTTGGGGTACAAACACGACATAATCATCATCTATGAGACTGGAACATCAGGCTCCGCAACCAACACTCCACACACCGATCTTTACTCGTCGGAATTCATCTTCAATGTACCCTTTTCACAAATGAGCATTTTAATCCATAGTTTCAATGATAGTAGAAACATTCCTCTGGGTCCTTTGAAAACATTTTATTATGCGTCGCTATATGACTTAATTGTGTCGACAACGAATTAAGTGATGTATCCTTCTAGAATACTATCTACCCAAACCTCGATAGATCTAGATGCTCTGTTGTCCACTTGCTGGATCAGTTCAAGTGTCCAATTTCTAGGGTCACCACCTTGAAAGTTCCTCTTTTGGAATGTCAGTTGTGCCAACCACTCATGCAACAATATCGGGAATTTGCAGAAGATTATCTCATGAATATTGGAGTAGATATAATTCTATAGCTAGTCAGTCATCGACCATCCAGGGTTCCAATTTTCCTCCTCAGCAAATTATCGTGCCTTCTTGTCCAACCATTCCACAATCTCTGGCTTTGTCGGATGCCACAGCATGTCCTCTCTTATTTCGCACTAAGGTCCTGGCAACGGAACCATTTGTTGACAAATTTCTCTCGACAGGGGTTCACTCCACACTGCTATCAACAAATATCGACCAGACACCCTTAAGCGTCGACCCAGAAATGTTTTACCCTTTCCAGCAACACCCATAGAACGAGTGAGGTCTCACCTGAGATGTCTAAGAGCGGATGCAGGAAGAAAGTTTCCACAGTTGGGAAAAGACATGTGTAAGTATTCTCCCAGTCGACACAATCCAGGCATTTGCATTCACATTATAACATCATATTATCACCCTAATAATCCTTAACTGCATTACCATCTCCTCATTAACGAATTAAAAAAATAAAAAATGCATGCTTGAGGAACATGCAGTACATAACATATCCATGAAAACGTCTATTGAAATCTCAAGAAAACATCATATATTGCGATGAATAGAAGACATATACGCATATTAACCATAGTACAGAACCAAAACCAGATAAATACTCCACATATTGATCCAAAAGATAGAAATACAGACAGATGCGAAGGTCTCATCTCATATTTCACAAATCAAGAAATTTCCCATAGGCTTACAATCACACAAAAGGTTCTTCTCTTCTGATCCTCCGATCGCTAATGATTATATGACCACTATGATTCCTAAATATTACAATCTTATTTATACTTATATGCACACTTTCTCATTACAAATGGTCCTAATGACCCATCGTTAACTAACTTAACTAATTACTTCCGCATATCTTGGCTTTGCGACTGGTCCTTTGTTCTTGTCTTTGACCCTTTCGCCGCTTGGGGTTTCACACATGTGCACTCCGGCCTCGTATTAACATAGTGCACATTTATGAGCCATCTTCGTTCTATGTTAGGTTGAATCCACAAAAATGCATGTTTTGTGTGGAATCTGGGAGATTACTTGGGTTTATAGTTTCAAAAAAATGATTATGGTGGATCCCCTCAAGGTTGAGGCAATTCTTCACTTTCCTTCCTTGAAAACAATAACACAAATTCAAAGTATTCAAGGGAAAGCTAATTACTTGAGAATATTTGTCGAGGATTTTGCTGAACAAGCTAAAGGTTTCACGCGTCTCCTAAAAAAGGATGCACTATACATATGGGATGACCAATCTCAATGATCGTTTGATGCAATAAAGAAAGATTTGGTCTCTACTCGGGTACTTAGTCCACTGAACTATAGTAGAGATTTTTTGCTATATTTGGCAGCATCTAGTTCCACCATAAGAATGGTATTGGCACAAGAAAATTAATCATCACAAGTGCATATTATTTACTATCTTAGTAAGGGCCTTGCAGGTCCCGAATCGAGATATTACTAGGTTGAGAAGCTAGCCTTGGCAGCAGTTCATGTTGTCCAAAGACATAGACATTATATACTTCCAATAAAAACGACCATAGTGGCTGAAATGAACCCCATGAAACACATTCTGTCTTGTCATATCATTGGTGGAAAATATTCAAAATGGATAGTAATTTTGCAAGAATTCAATCTCGAGTTCATAAACACTAAAGATAAGAAGTCGTTGGCATTTGCTGAAATAATGTTTGAGTTACCTTGTGATAAAGAGGATACTGTATCTGTTGAATCTTGGAAAAATGAACATGTATTCCTCATCGCAACATCAGATCATTGGTATGGAACATTTATCACATATCTCCAAACCCAAAGGATTGATCCTCAATTTTCTAGCATTGAACGACATCGCATTCGACACCAAGCATGGAGATGCCTTATCATAGGGGATACTTTGTACTGTCAAGGAGTAGACATGATCTTAAGAGGTTGTTTAATACATGAGGAAGTTGAACAAGTTTTGAATGATTTCCATGCTGGGGCATGTGGTGGTCATCTTTTTGGGTTGGAAACTACCCAGAGAATATTGCGTGCAAGATACTTTTGGCCTACAATATTTAAAGATTGCATCAATGTCATTAAAAGCTGTCACCCTTTCCAAATCTACACAAGACAAAATGCACGCACATCCTGCTCCATTGCACCTTGTAGTAACCGTGGGTCCATTTTCAAAATGGGCCATTGATTTTATGACAATCAATCCGCCTTTAGCCGATGGCCACCAATACATCATCTTAGCAGTAGATTACTTCACCAAGTGGGATGAGGCGATGCCTACATTCAACTACACAGGTAAAACTACAACATATTTTCTATTCAATCATGTGATAGCAAGGTTTTTTGTACCCAAAGATATCATTACTGATAACGGAAGTCATTTTAGTAATTCCTTTATGGATGAACTTACCAACAGGTTAGGATTGTGGTAGTACTTTTCCTCGCCATATTACCCTCAAGCTAACGGACAAATCGAAGCCATTAACAAGGTTTTGAAAACTATGTTGTAGAGGACGATTAATAAGAACAAAAATAACTGGCACTTACTATTGTTTTCCTCTCTTTAGGATTACCGTAACACTACTAAAACCGCAACCGTATTCACTCATTTCCATTTTGGTTTATGGACAAGAGGTTGTGTTGCTGATTGAATGCAAAATCCCATCATTAAAATAGCAGTCGACTCCTACCTAACACTTCTGAAGAAGAAGAAATGCTTCTCCATCTTCATTCTCTCGATGAAACTAGAAGGGAAGCTTCTCTAAATGTGGAAGCACATACGAAAATGGTTAAAATGAATATGATAAATAATACCGTCCCCGAGTATTTTCTGAATGCAATTTGATTTTAGTTTATGACCAAGACCAAGAAAAAATAGGAGAAGGGAAATTTATACCAAAATGTTTTGGCCCACTTGTAGTCAAAACTATGTTAAAGAGAGGAGCTTATGAATTGATCAATTATGATGGGGAACCTATGCCAGAAATAAAACATGGTCTCTATCTGAAGAAATACTTTGCGTAGGCACTGATTCCTCGCAACACTTGTTGTATTATGTTGTATTCTTTGTATAAAATTTTGTACTTTAGCTATTTTGCGCACACACTTATCTTGATTGGCATTGTCACTTTGGAAGATGGAACAAGAAACCTTCACATATTTGGGATATGCGGATGGCGCCAACCGTAGTTCTCGGAACATTGCTTTTGTTGCATGGGTGATTTTCACACCTAATGATGAATTTTTAAGTTCAAGAGGCATTTTTCTTGGATCTGCAACCAACAATGTTGCAGAATATAGCATAGTCATTGATATTCTTGTTGAGACTATCACCCTTGGAATCCGACAGATAATAGTCAAAATGGACTCGGAATTAGTTGTAACTTAGTTAAATGGTCAAAATCAGATTCGAAATCCTCCACTATTTAGAAATTTTCTATGAGTACATATTTTAGAATGTCAATTTGAGTTCATTGAATATATTCACGTTCCTAGAAGTCTGAATATTTTGGATGATTCCTTAGCCAACTACGTACTTGATTGGCATCTAATTCATTAACATCATACCGAAAAAATAAAGCATGTACATTATTCATGGAAATTTAATTGAACATATCATTTAAAGACATAAGTAAAAGCCGAAATAAACTAGCTTACATCATAAACCAAAAAGTGTGTTGAGGTTCTAGACATTTTGAATAGTAAATTTGCACACACCAAAAATAATAGTGTAAATACTTTTCTCTTTTTGTTTCTTTTTCATCAAGATAAAACCCAAAAAATTTCACAAAAACAATGAAAATATTTGGAAACTTCAAAAACATTTGAAATTGTTTCAAAATTTCCTAGTCCAACATGAAAACTCACCACAACTAGAGGATCACTAAATAAAGGTTCACAGCTTCTAGAAATTAATGCTGAAACGATATGCTTCCTCTCATCCATCGGCTACACCTACAAGGAATATGGTAAAAATTGAGTGTTTTTACTTATCTTTTATTCATACATGTATAACCGTATCCTTTTGAGTGATAGAATGATGCATAATTCTTCAATTTTAGCTATCTTTTTAGATATTAAATGCACATTTGAACCAGTTTCTGACTAAACAGTTGGGCATTGAAATGGTTTTGATTACATGATTTGGAGACTTTGACAGTTCAAACTATTTGATTCATGTACTTGTAGATAGACCATGATTCATGATGATTTATGATTTTGGAATTTTTCACAAGACTCTATATGAAGTAAACCTCATTGAACCATCCCTACTTGGCCATCATACCAAATTGGATAAGCTTAGTTACATGGTGTTATTTCACCGTTCGTCGACACATAAACCTGATTCAAATAGATTACCCATGGAGGGAACATTTGTAAGAGTGTGCACGACCATCTCAACCCTTATTTGCAATACGGATCTTTGCCTTGTCCTGACCCGTGCCCTTGAAAAATAGGAATACACCCATGCAACACTCGTTCCCTCCCGTGTACTATAACATTCTTTATTCTTTTTCGAGTTGATAAATGAAAAATCCATAAAAATTAAAATACACAAAAGTCCAAAAAGAAGGAGAATTGAATCATTCGATATTATATCCTTGAAGAAAATGGAAACAGTTAGTCCTTGTCGCCCTTGAACATGGCACATAATTTGATATCTGTTGTCAGTACACCATCCATATTTTCCTTAGGAAACTGTACCAGTTTTTTGAATAGATCTCCACCGATGGGTTATCCTTCCCATCACCAATGGAGCTTTCGTTAATGCATTTGCAATTGACATATTTCATTAAGGTCAGTTACTCAAAGTCCTATGTTTCCAAGTGTCCATTCTGTGTCGTGTTATGTTCTCAAGGGAAGTTCAAACAGAGTCGATCATTCCTCAAATATTATTGACCAATCATGTCGGCCTTCCTTGTGTCAGTATACAATGTTGGATCTCCTAGATCTACCAAATTATATCATACTATTGATCTTGTTTTCATATCGGTTCATGTGGAATGCATTAAGGCCCTCCTTTCGATGGATCTATTCCTATCGACACCAAATCATCATATAGGAAATGGATCTAGAAACCCAGGAGTACCTTGGATCTTGCAGTCATTAGTGGAAGGTTTCCTTGCAAATGATAGTGGGTATACATCAGTGACCCCTGATGATTTGATTCTACAATTGTTTGACTTCAGAAAATCTATTCACACTTTCAAGTTTGTACTCAGTACCTTAGAGTCCATTATCATTATCATTGGGTCTCTTCGCATCTGTTAACGGTATACATCAATGACCGATAATCAGATGGTGTTTTATTATGCTCGACATTAGTTCATTTATTCGCATGATATAAATCATACTATCACCATTTTGTATTCAAGACCTTGGGAAAAATAGGTGTATCACTCATCGATGCACTACTTGAGTTGCGCAAGATTAAACTACCATGTCAGACGTTTGATGGAAACCTTGTTCTCGCACTCATCAAAGTGCATGTTTACACTTATGCAAAAATTTACTTTTGACATGAATCCACTATGTATTGTTCGTGGCCATGCTTGTTTACTGTTGAGCACGGGTATTCCCACCTCAGGAAGATATTGTATATTTGATAAATTGCTATATTTGACTTTTCGGTGTTCTTCTGAATCCCGCGCATATGAGCTAATCCTTTTTCATCCTTGATTTGATCAATAAAGAGTATCCGTATGACGAATATCAGTATAAAAATAATGTATTTCAGCCCTTAGATCCGTTTCGGACCTCACACATGAGGGGGAATCTGTTAATAATCAAATTAACACCCTTAACAAAGTGAAAGGTAGAAGCACACTTTACTATGTGCCCACAAAATGAAGACAATAGACAAGTACTTAAGAGAAAATTCCTCTCTTATCTAATCACTACTTCCATGATCGAAAGGATTGAGTGAATAAAGAAGGATCCTAAAGAGACACAGTTCAGTGATTTAATTTCTCAATTGAAGGCTCAAATCTAGTCTCAACCAGTCAATAGTGAAAAGAAGTGCATAATATTGCATTAATTGTACTTAAGAATGTTGGGATTATGACAAAAGCCTAAAAATACTATGGAAAGTGGGTTTTTGGGTAAAAACAATAAAAAATCAAGAAAATGGATGATCCCATCTTGAAAGATGAAACTTGAGATCCCATTTCCCAATACTATAAAACAAAGAAATTTGGGGAATGGTAAGGGAGGAAAAAGGTGAAAGCAAAGGCATGATGGGGAGATTTGGAGAATGAAAATCTCATCTTCATCAAAAGCAAGGATGCAGAAGGATGAATCAAATAAAGGGAGGATGGATGCATCTTAAGCACTGTTGTAAGTAATTATCTTTCTTCCTTGGCATAATATGAAGCAATTCAATTTCCCTTCCATTCAAGAGTTTAAATTTTTTCTTCTAGGTTTGATTTGAATTCTAAATGGGTAAATGTCTTAGGGAATGTTAGATAATTGTGGATTTATGACAATGAACCTCACCTCTTCATAGTAAGATATATGTTTAATGTAGATTCAGCCAATACTGAAGAAGGATACATTTACATTTTCTTAGAACACATTGAACTCATGTTCATCTCATTTGGACCTAGTCATACCTGTTTTGGATATGATTTCAGATCATATTTCTAGTCCAAATATCATTTGGAACTATTGTTCATCAATCTTGGAGATGCCATAATAGTTATTGGTTCAAAGTTTCAAGAAATTTCAGTTTTGCTTGATGCTGATTTCATCTATCTTGGTTCAAATTTTTTGGCTTAAGCACCTCAAGACTCATTTGGACCTAATTTCAATCTGAATTTCAAGTCTAATGAGCAGCCACTTCTACTCTCACATCAGTGTATTGGAGTTGTTATACATGGATACAGTGTCCACAATGCAGTTGTTCATGCTCATGATCTAGTTGAGCAACATCCACTTCTTCCCAAGAAAAAGGTTCCTCTAGACATATCATCAAGTTCACACCTACTTGAGTTTTGGAGTAGCTCAGTTTATTTTTGGTGTATTTCATGTCCATTATAGAGGAGAGATTTTCCCCATGTGGTTTTTCCTCTTTCCTCACTTACATGGATTAATAAATTGTAAAGGGTGACCATAAGCCTTTGTTGCTTGGGCCCTCATAATAATTTCCATTGCTCACAACAATTTTGGCTTAAGGGGGGGTGTTGGAACATAATTTCCATCTAGAACTTGGTCAATAATCCTTGCATAAGGTTAAGTGTTTAATTTAAGTTGTTCCATGGTTTGGCTTCATAGTTCCTAGTCTAGGGGGTTTGTCCACATATTAGACTAGTGGTTTTCCATAATAGCCAATTTTTTCCAACAATGCACCCTATTTCATTAATATGGGAAGTCAAAAGCACCCAATTTAATGCATTTAATGAGGGAGGTGCACCACTTCCTTGTTTTATGGGATAATGTTGGACCAAGGGCGCTAATGCACTAGATTTGGTCAAATTGCTCATTAATGGATGCTACCAAGTCCCTAAACGACCTAATTCACCCTCATAATGATTCCATCCACATTAATTGGCCATCCTAACGTCCTCATGGTCCTCATAGGTTCATTGTAGGTCATTATGGCCCAATACAAGAGTTACACTTGGAACAATGTCATAAACGTGGGGAATTAATCCACTAAGACTAGCATTAATGTGAGCTACTCAAATGCCTCCTAAGGCTCCCGAATTTCTCTCTTGATATGTATTATATATTGTACACATATTATTGAATAATAAAAGAAAGTTTATTTCATCCCAATTAAGTTTTATCTCTTGTGTTTCTTGCTACTCTTCTATCTCTATTTTATGCTAACCTATGTTGCTAATCTAGTGAGGTTATATTTACTTTAAGATCCTTAGCTGTAGAATTTATTGCGTGGCATCAAGGCCATATAAATTTGACAACACTTGAGATCCACTTTCTCATTTGGAGGACCACTCGAAATCACAAGAAAAGAGGATACTTGTGGCTTGAAACTATCCTTCAAAATTCAAAACTAATCTATTACTCTTGAGTTCCACTGCTGCACTAAAAACTTCTCAAAATCATCCATAAACCTCTCAAAATGAAGATAAACTAGCTCTTCTGAGCTCTGATACCATGTGAAATTCCGTAACACAACAAATCATTAATATTGAGAAAATCTCATAGTGAAAGAATTATCAAGGAAGAAGAATTGCGGTGAAAATTGTAGTGAATTGAGCAATAAAATCAAACATGCAAATAAACTCAGATGTGCATAATAACTGTTGTCATATTCCATTAATCTGTATAGTCAAATAATATAGTACAATTGAGAGAATTCAATTACCTGGGAGGAATTCGAATCCATGTCAGTCTAGCATAGGAAATATCACCACCAAAGTGCTTCGGAGGTTCCAAACTCAATTGATTGTCAGTGAACTGAAGCTAATGTCAGTTAAGTAATCATGAAGGGCGCATTAGTGAGTTTAGCTTGCAAATAATGGTAGAGAGGGCGCATTTTATCATATTTAGTTGAAATCGGAACTCAAACCCCCCATTAGAATCATGAACTCAGGTGAACTGAACTAGATCACTAAGCTAGCTCCTGAAATGTAGAGAACTGACTCTAGATGACCAACAGTGCCGAAAACGGAGGCCATATGACCCTGGAATGGTCAAAGCAAAAATTATGGAAAATGGCTATAAATAGAAAATGAGCCCACCTCCACATCCCATTTTCACTATGCAAATTGGGAGGAGTGTGGAGGGGCCCAAAAGAGGAAATTCTGATATCTCTCAATCTTCACAGTGAAATCCAGTTATGTGACTTGCAAGTAAGTATTTAAGTGATTTTTGATGTTTTTATGCATTCTGACTTGGATTTGGTCAACCGGGGAGTCGTTCCAAGCAAGACTAGGGCACCACAACATCAGAGCGCACTTTTTGAGAGAAATAACATGCTTAGGACGTACAACCATGTGGTATGGGTGTGATTGTTGGCCTCACAAGTGTGCTCTAAAGCGCATCTTTTCCTGGGAAAAGTTTGCTTCAAGTGTGATTGTGGGCCCCATAGGTGTGCTCAAGGAGTGCACTTTTCGAGAAGAAAAGTGCGCTCTAGGGTGCACCTGGGGGGGGAAATGTGCGCTTTGGAGCACACTTTTTTGCCTCTTTCTAGGTATGACGACCCAAAGGAGACCAATGTGTATTTATATGGAGCTGATGGGGTTTTGTCTTTTGGTTGACAGGATGTCGAGAGTCATCTAGTGATAGCGAGAGCTTGGGAGGTTTTTGGATGATATCATGGATGATCATGATGTCCAAGATTCACTGGCACGGTGCGGTTTGCTAAAGTTCCCCAAGGTGCCCCCAATGCATTCAAAAAAGTTGTTGCTGAAAATATTGGTTGAGTTTTGGGATGTCGATGTGGGGTATTTGTGGTTCAAGGTGACTGAATAGAGATATCACTCACCTATTTGTATTTTCTGAAGGGCCTCCCACAGTTCAGGATGATTTTAGACACCTAGCCAAGGAATCCCAGTGATGTGTCAATGGAGGACTCATTGGAGCACCATTGTTATGCCACAACATATGTCCATGACAATGCTATACTGATCTGTGACATCGAGAGTCTGGAGACTTGGGCTATAGCGGCACTAGTAGTCTGGATACTGGGGTCGAAGGCCCCCCTTAGGATTTCTAGAGGACAAATGATATTGGTTGAGAAGGCATTAGTAGGTACTTACTTCGGGTGGGGGAAAATGTACTTGACTGTTGTTCAGTGAGAGATGAACAAGGTCAGCCGCACAGGAGGGGATTTATATTTCCCTTTATTCTTATGTTCGTTCTTCTTTGAGCAAGTGTCGACATTGAGACCGAACAGGGCAGTGCACAATGGTGGACCAATTGAGTTGCGAATGTGGCGAGATGATGACTCGCAGTGGTGGAGGATTGGTGGGTCACTTTTTTACTCGATATTTGTTCATGCATTGGCTGTAGTTTCGAGTGGTGATCAAGGACTTCCCTTATGTAGGAATGGACTACAGGGGAGATGCAGAGTTCCCACGACCTCCTGGCTAGGCATGGGGACCAGATGGTATGTATCTACTCACTTTAGAGTATCAATTTGTATCTACTAGATAACATATATGATAGCTAGAGGATTTTTATGGAACTGAGACTGATTCCATGCTTTTTTATGTAGATGTGGGGCCGCGGCCGCCAGCAGGGTACTGGGCTCGGAGGGGTTGAGTGGAGGGAGTGTACTCTCCCGCACGCTGACACCATCGAAAATGAAGTAATTCGATGACGATGGAGATGTTATGTATAGGGATTGACTGCCTACTGTATGGGGTGATTGATGATGGTTGGCACCATCTAGATCAAGACCTGATTGATATTTTCTATGATGCTCCATGGGAGTGGAGGCCAGTGATGCAGCAGATCGTGATGGCAGCCAAGGCAGTGAGGGCCATGGAGAGGGGTGATTCCCCCTATAATGATGAGCAGTAGGAGATTGAGTCACTTGAGGAGGAGGACAAAGAGGAAGAGGAAGAGGAAGAGGAAGAGGAGGAAGAGGAGGAGGAGGAAAACGACGACGACGAGGATGACGACGATGGGGATGACTCATATTAGGCAGTTTGATGGAACTTCCCCCTAATGCGATGAGCATGGGTAATGTTTTGTACAAGAAGAATAATTTTGTGATGAGGATGTTGTTGGGGATCCTCAATGTATTGATGCATATGTTATGACGTGGATGCACTTTATTATTATGATGGTCCTCTTTTTTTTTTGATGATGTATTCCTATATGATGTATATATGCATGTGGATGACGTGATGGTACATGATTGTAGTTTAATTCCTACATGTTGTGATTGATATGCCATTCTAGAACATTATTATCCATTTTCTCTGCAACACTGTTATGATTTCGTGGGACATGGATGAATATAATGAAATCAAACCATCTAATCAATTGTTTTGTGCGCAAGAACTTTGTTAAACGGAAAGGATCCCGTACTTGGTAAAAGTTTTTCAGTCTCATGACAAGGAGTTGGGAATCGAGAAACACACGAAGGTGACTTATGCCATTTTGGAGAGAAGTGGTGAGGATACCGGTCACAACATCATACTCAGCCTGGTTATTGGTGGCAACACCTATATGTTGATTTATATGTAACTTCGGAATGTATTTCATATATATTTATTGTACCCTTATAAGAGATGTGTTATTCCTCTATAAGGAAGTGTCGTCATGTGTATTGACAAGTGTCGCACGTGTGTATACTTGGCGATGGGTTATTAGACCACCATGTGTGGGGTCAACCCTGAAATATATATTATATTGTGGATGTACCTAGCTAGACAAGTCGGCCCCATAAGGTCACTGGACAAACAGGTTAGTATAAATAGAGATCGAGAGATCTCTATTTTGATCATTCGGAAACTCACACTTCTCTCACTCAGAAAGTGGCGCACTAGTGAGGAGGAGGACCATCTGCTACTAGGAGACTATCTCAGTGTATTTTGGTTGTACTTTGGTTGAGCCATTGCTCTCTCTATCTCTGAGGAAGTTGTGGGGTTTTTCACCTTAGGGTTTTCCCCACGAAAACTCTATGTCTCTTGTCTCTCATGATTTTGATTCTTGTGATGCTTGTTATGCTTATTGTGATTGTTATGCATTGATATACTGTATATGTTATTCTCTCAGTGAAGATCCTAGAGTATTGTGAATTAATGCTCAAAATTTAACATGGTATCAGAGCTAACCTGAGAAGAAGACATTTTGCAGTGACGAAAACTTGAGTTTCTTGTTTATTAGGTTTCTCTCCATAGTTTTTGGAAAAGTAGTATAGTAGATTGACTCTACTCATCAAGTAGAATCTATCTGTCCAATCAGAATTCAATTATGAGCATTTTAAGATTTGGCCCTAAAAATTAGGGTTTCCACAAAAATAGGAATTTATGAAATCTGAAGACATAGCTGGAAGCTCCTTGTAAAAATCGAAGGTTAGAGCTTTGGATCGAGATTTTTGGATAGGTAGATATCCGGGAAACTCAAACCCTAATTTAGGGCTCTCCCTAGTGAACCCAGGAGGACAAAAAGGAAAATCTGAAGGGTAAAGCTTTGTTGATCTCAAATTCTGAATACACCAAGCTAATCAGCTCATCAAGGCACATCTTTCTATCCTTTCAGAAAGTTGAAATTCACATTTTGAATTTTTAGGGTTTTTTCGACAAACCCTAATCCAAGACCAGATCCAGTTTTTCAGCATTTCAAGTGGTAAGACCTATATCTTTTCTATTTCCATTTGAAGTACTCTTTAAGATGTCTTAACACACCAAGCTTGAGGATAAGCTTGAAGGAGCTGATAACTTCCGAGCTTGGAAGTATAGGATTGGGTTAATCGTAGAAGAGAATGAGTTGGACTCATATATAAAAGAAGACATCCCTATCCTAGAGGATGAAGAGGCTAGGGTATTGCATAAGAAGAACTTGGTCAAGGCAGAGAGAATCATTGCTGATTCTATCAAATACCATCTCATACCCCATGTGTCTTCTCTAAAGACACCCAAAGAGATGTTTGACTCTTTGACCAAGTTATTTGTAGGGAAGAACATAAATCAGAAGATGACTCTATGGAATCAATTGAAAGGGGTCAAGATGTTGAATGGAGAAACCATTCAATCTTACTTCTCCAAGGTATCTCAGATCAAGGAACAACTTGAAGCTGTGGATGAAGTAGTGGACAATGGTGAAATTGTTATGACCACTCTGAATGGTCTACCTAGGTCATGGGACTCCTTTATTCAAGGAATCTATGCAAGAAAGAAATTGATCTCCTTCAGTAGATTGTGGGAGGAATGCTCTCAAGAAGAATCTAGGCTTGTGGCTCGAGAAGAAAAGATGGGAAATGAAGATCAAGATCTCACAGCACATGCCAGGAAAGGCAAGTCCAAGAAGGAATCATCTCATAACAGGAAATTCTCACACCACCATTATCATAAAGATAAGAAAGATCTCAGATGCTTCAATTGCAATGAGAAGGGACACTTTTCTTCAGATTGTCCCAAGAAGAAGAAAGACAACAACAACAACTTCAACAACAACAAGAAGAATAACAAAAGAAGATATCATGCTCATGCTGCCAAGGATGATGAACCCCCAAAGAAGAAGGCTAGGGCAGAAAGCAATGATAGTGATAATGACTCATCAAGTGAAGAAGAGTATGTTCTAATCTCTGCTCTCACAGGTACTATCTCCCATGGTTGTAATGATTGGTTGATTGAAAGTGGGGCTTCCAAACACATGTCTGGGTTTAAAGAATATTTTGTAAATCTGTCTGAACATGAATCACCCCATAAAGTGAAACTTGGGGATGATTATCAATATCCCATCAAAGGAAGTGGTGAAGCCTCCTACAACCTAGATTCTGGAAAATCTTTGAAGATGAAAGAAGTCCTTTATGTACCTGGGATCAAGAATAACTTACTCTCCATCTCTGCATTGGATGCAAAAGGTATGAGGGTTGCATTTGTGGATGGCCAAGTCCTAATGTGGCCAAAAGGAAAGACCGTAGATGATGCAGTAGTGATTGGAGAGCAAGAGGGAGGACTGTATAAATTGAAGGGTCAACCTAAACATGCCATGGCACATGACTCCATGGAGCCAAGTGAACTTTGGCATAGAAGACTTTCCCATATGCACTATAGGGAACTTCCAATTGCAAGCAAGGCTATAGAGGGTCTTCCTGAAATCAAGACCAAACATGAAGGTGTTTGCAAAGGATGTGCAAAAGGTAATAACATTAAGAAGGCTTTCCCAAGTAGTGAAAGCAAGGCAAAGGATATCCTGGAAATCATCCACTCAGATGTGTGTGGTCCTATGTCATCCATTTCTCTAAGTGGGTATGTTTACTATGTCTCATTTATTGATGACTTCTCTAGGAAGACTTGGGTATACCTCTTGAAGAACAAAGATGAGGTGTTTGATAAGTTCAAGGAATTCAAAACCTTGATGGAGAATCAAACTGACAAGAAGATCAAAACATTCAGACCCGACAATGGTGGAGAATTCACCTCGGGTGACTTCAAGAAGCTTTGCAGTGATTCAGGGATTAAGAGGGAGTTGACTGCTCCTTATAATCCTCAACAAAATGGAATTGCAGAAAGGAAGAACAGAACAATCATTGAAGTAGCAAGGGCAATGCTGCATGACCAGGATCTACCTATGCATCTATGGGTAGAAGCAACTAGAACAGTTGTATATGTGCAGAATAGAACACCCCACAAGATATTGGACAACAAGACACCATAAGAGGTCTTTTCTGGTAAGAAACCTGAAGTCAGCCATCTCAGAATATTCGGTTGTCCAGTATACACTCATGTCCCAAAGGAAAAGAGAACCAAACTAGATCCTTCAGGAAAGAAGGGTATCTTGTGGGTTACAGTGAAAGTTCGATGTCTTACAGAATATACTTTCTAGGGTTCAAGAAGATTGATGTCAGCAGGGATGTAACATTTGATGAAAACTCAGCATTCATCAAATCAAGGAATGAACCTATCGAAGTTTATGAAGAACCTAAGGAAACTAGATTTCAAGACACTACCATGACTGAAGCAATTCCAGAAGTTGTTCGTGAGTTTGAAGATCCACAAGAACCTGTATATCCACCCCGTGAGGATAACTCTCACAAGAGGAAACCTGCATGTGCTAGAGAGATCATTCAAGATGCAGAAAGGTTTGGCATTCCAAAAGAAGAACACACAGCAAAGAAGAGAACCAGATCACATACCAGCTATGTTGCTTTACTCTGTGACATTATGAACAAAGAACCTTCCACTTATGAAGAAGCAGCGGAAAAGAAAGAATGGAAGGATGCCATGGTTGAGGAATACCAATCAATAATGAAGAATGATGTTTGGGATGTTGTCCCAAGACCTAAAGAGAAGTCTGTTGTGACTTCCAAATGGATCTACAAAATCAAGCATGCTAAAGATGGCAGCGTAGAAAAATACAAATCAAGATTCATAGCTCATGGCTTCTCTCAGAAAGAGGGAATAGATTATGAAGAAAATTTTGCACCTGTAGCTAGGTATACTTCCATCAGAACAGTACTTGCCCTGGCTGCAGCGATGAAATGGAAAATACACCAGATGGATGTCAAGAATGCTTTCTTGAATGGTGTAGTTGAAGAGGAAGTATATGTGGAGTAGCCACTCGGTTTCAAAATACATGACAGGGAGTCATATGTGTGTAGATTGAAGAAATCCTTGTATGGATTGAAGCAAGCTCCCAGAACTTGGTATGGTAGGATGGACAATTTCCTATCTAGTTTGGACTTTACCAAGAGTAAAGCGGATTCCAACCTTTACTACAAGGTTGAGGAAGGGAATCCTATGATTCTACTCTTGTATGTGGATGAGTTATTTGTAACAGGAGATGGCAGATTGATTGCAGATACTAAGAGGAATCTTACTGCCAAGTTCGATATGAAAGACTTGGGAATGATGCATTATTTCTTAGGTATGGAGGTGTGGCAGAGTGCAGGTGGGATCTTCCTTGGTCAAGGAAAGTACACAGTAGATATCCTGAAGAGATTCGGGATGATGGATTGCAAGGCCATGGCCACACCTATGGCATCGAATCTGAAGCTTCTATGTGATGCTTCATCTGAGCTAGTTGATGTCTCTATGTATCGTTAGATGATTGGGTCCTTGATGTACCTGACAAACACGAGACCAGATATTTGCTTTGCGTTGAACACATTGAGCCAGTTGTTGATGGATCCAAGGAGTGTTCACCTGGTTGCTGTAAAGCATATTCTGTGGTACCTAAAGGGTACAGTGGACTATGGGCTCAAGTATGAAGTGAATCAAAATTTTAACCTGCAGGGTTATGTTGATTCAGATTGGGCTGGCAGTGCTGCAGATAGGAAGAGCACATCTGGATGCTACTTTAGTATGGGATCAGGTGTGATCTCTTGGTTTAGTAGGAAGCAGTCCTACATAGCACTGATTATGACTGAGGCAGAGTATGTTGCAGCCTGTTCAGCTAGTTGTGAGGCAGTATGGCTATGGAAGCTATTGTCTGAGTTATTTGATCTCTCGTTGGATGCTACTGGTATTTTTTTTGTGATAACCAGAGTTGTGTGAAGCTGTCCGAGAACCTAGTGTTTCATGACAGGTCGAAACACATAGAGATCAAATATCACTATATCAAGGATATGGTGCAGAGAGGAGCTGTGAAGCTCCTGTACGTTGCGATGGATGAGTAGATTGCAGATGTGCTGATGAAGCCACTAGCCATGGTGAAGTTTGAGTACTTTAGGGAGAGGCTTGGTGTTCTTCAGATTGATGACACTTCGAGGAAGAAGTGATGGACACATTTGCAGAAGCCATTCCAAGCATGTTGGAAGGAGGATCCTTCACATGGCTGTGGATGTAAGCACTGGATGATGAGCATCAGGACGATGCTCTAGTTACTGCTCTGTGTATGCATCATGTTGGATGCTGGATATGATCAGTTGGATCATTTATATTTATATGTATGTACGCATCATGTTGGATGATGGATATGATCAATTGGATCATTTATATGTATGCACGCATCATGTTGGATGTTGGATATGATTAGTTGGATCACTTGTATGTATTTTTGTATATGCATCATGTTGGATGCTTAGACCATGTATATATATATGTATCAGGTGGATACATTGTATGATCAGGTGGATCATGTATGGTGATATGTATCATGTATTTGTATTTGTATCAGGTGGATACACTGTATGATTAGGTTTATCATGTATGATGATATGTATCAGGTAGATACTTAGTATGCATCAGGTAGATGCATTGTATGATCAGGATGATCATGGATGACGAGCTTCAGGATGTTGCTCTAGATGACATGTAGCAGGATGTTGCAGTGATGATGATCAGGATGATCATGTGTACATCAGGATGATGTATGGTGAGTATCAGGTTGATACTCTATGGACATGGAATAGGTTGTGCAGATAAGCATGTAATTTTTGCCTTGGGAGATTTGCAAATAGTCTTTCGAGGTTTCTCCTATGGCATGTAATTTGTACCCTGTGATATTTGGAAAATGCTCTTTCGAGGTTTTGCTTGGGAGGACATATAATTTGTGCCCTGGGAGATCTGCAGATAGTCTTTCAAGGTTTTTCATATGGCATGTAATTTGTGCCCTGGGATATCTGGCAGATGCTCTTTTGAGGTTTTTTCCTATGGCATGTAATTTGTGCCCTGGGAGATCCGATGGGTTGAGCCGTGTGCTCGTAATCAGTCCTGGGATGCTCTTTCGAGGTTTTTCCATGACCACATGTAATTTGTGCGCTGGGAGATCCGATAGGTTGAGCCTTGTGCTCATAATCAGTCCTGGGATGCTCTTTCGAGGTTTTGTAGTGACCACATGTAATTTGTGCCCTGGGAGATCCGATAGGTTGAGCCTTATGCTTGTAATCAGTCCTAGGATTCTCTTTCGAGGTTTTGTGGTGGGGTCACATGTAATAATTCCTGGAGATCTGGACAGGATGAAAAAGGCCTCATATGCTCTTTAGGGTTCTTGCTAGTCAAGAGACTCTTTTAAGGTTTTGTGATGCACGTAATAAGTCCTGAGATTTCCATAGTATGGCAAGTGATGACGAAGACCTGCAGGTGGTGGGCCTACATCGAGTATGAAAAAGGACTAGCTCTGTAGAACTTCCTATGACAAGTAGAGTCAGAGATTGGTTGAGATAGCAGCAGTAGTGACGATGATAATGACGATGCATCGATGATGATGATCCTGAGAAGAAGACTTGTCTAGCAAATCTATGTTGAGAAATACCTTCCTAGTTAAGAGGGAGTGTTGATGTATATGTAACTTCGATATGTATTTCATCTATGTATTTCATATATATTTATTGTACCCTTATAAGAGATGTGTTATTCCTCTATAAGGAAGTGTCGTCATGTGTATTGACAAGTGTCGCAAGTGTGTGTACTTGGTGATGGGTTATTAGACCACCATGTGTGGGGTCGACCCTGAAATATATATTATATTGTGGATGTACCTAGCTAGAAAAGTCGGCCCCATAAGGTCACTGGGAAAATAGGTTAGTATAAATAGAGATCGGGAGATCTCTATTTTGATCATTTGGAAACTCACACTTCTCTTACATAGAAAGTGGCGCACTAGTGAAAAGGAGGATCATCTACTACTAGGATATTATCTCAGTGTATTTTGGCTGTGCTTTGGTTGAGCCATTGCTCTCTCTATCTCTGAGGAAGTTGTGGGGTTTTTCACCTTAGGGTTTTCCCCACGGAAACTCTATGTCTCTTGTCTCTCATGCTTTTGATTCTTGTGATGCTTGTGATGCTTATTGTGATTGTTATGCATTGATATACTGTATATGTTATTCTCTCAGTGAAGATCCTAGAGTATTGTGAATTAATGCTCAAAATTTAACACTATACACACTCCGTCGAGGTGGATCAACTCATGTGAGGGGGAATACAATACCCAAGTTGCTGAGGTGAGGATTGGAGACTATTTGCTTACGCCATCGACAATACCAACATAGAGTGGTGGAGAAAGATCCATCTTTGGTCATGCATGGAAGCAGTCTTGTGAGGCTCATAATGCAAAAAGTGAAAAACAAAAAAGGGATAAACATGTACAACAAAGAATAGTGGGTTTAGAAAAGTGCTAAGGGTAAAATTGTTTGAGGTACATCCCATTGCGGGGGTTGTCTAAGGGATGTCCTTCATAATCGGTAAGGATGTATGCCCCATTGCCGATACAGGTTTGGAAAATGTAAGAGCCTTTCCACATGCATTCGAATTTTCCTTTGCCAAGTTTTTCATGAGCTTCGTCATAAACAAGCATGAGGTCGCTTTCATGGAAGGTATAGGGGTGTAATTGCTTATCATAATTGGATTTGTAGCGATGTTTAGCAGGCTCAGTGATTTGCAAAGCTACTCGTAGGTATTTGTCAGCTTGTTCCAATAGAAGTAAGCATTTCTCAAGAGGTGAGGTGTCCGGGAGAAGCTCAATGACAATGTGTAAAGCTAGGATTTTACACTCGATGGGGAAAACAGACTCTACACCATGAACCAAATGGAAAGGGGTAAAAACCGTGGCAGTAATAGTTGAAGTATGGTAATCCCAAAGTGCGGGAAAGAGCATATGATGCCAATTGGACTTGTGTTGGTTTACTGTTCGTTGGAGAATTGTCTTCAAGATTTTATTGATAGCCTCAACTTGGCCATTCCCTTGAGGGTAGTATGATGAGGTGTTGGAGAGAACTTCCGCAGCATTTAGGAAGCTGCTAATTTTGGGAAGGATAACTAATTTTGGAGAGGAAGTACCAATTTTGGCGGTAAGACAAAGATATCGCCGTAGCGCAAATTCCGGCGGGAATCACGGCGATAGGTACAGAAAAGTTAAGCAGATGGTACAAAGAAGAGGCCGAAGGGAGAGCTCAACCACCGCAATAAAGGCGCCGAAGATGAAGAGAGGGTTCAGCTACCCTCATAAAGACTAAGGACTACAGTCAGCGTTGCGTGAACCAAGAAGAAGCGACGGTCCAATGCATTAAAGACTAAGGACTACAGGAAGCGGTGACAAGACAGAAGGCGGCCATGGAAGTACAGCCAGTTGACTGTAAGTGGTTAGGGTTGAGTCACTGTTGGGATAAGGCCCACAGTTTTGTAACTGCGATGAGACCTTCGGGCCATCTATATATAGGAGTCTTTTTATATGATAAGGGGTTGGCCACTTAGTGATAGAGACATCAGGTAGAGGCTAGCCAAGTCTTCGGTAGTTGCAGAGTCTGGACATCCCTGAGAGAACATAGGGTTGACCTGTTGAGAGATAGTGCAATCCGCAGGGATTGTGACAGAGGAAAGCGGTCTATAGAGAAGGGCTCCCACTAGGGTGGAGTTTCCCAGAAGACCCCTGTTGTAAAGAGTGGAACTGAACTGTGTTTATCCTTCAGAGTTGTAAACAAGAACCGCAGTTCCCCTGGGCGCAGTCTCGCCCTGGGAATAGCAGCGTGCTTATTTAAATTACACTATTGCATTTTTGTAGCTACTGCTTTCATTCACTTATCTGTGTTATATATGAATGCTTCATTCTGATTATAAGTAATGTACATGGTCGTCAGTTCAACTTCTGAGTAATGTATAACTATTGTGATAATCATAGCTAACCCCATAGCAAACTAGATAATTGCTGACAGAAGATAATGTGCGAGTATGAACTGAATGTAAGTCGTGAATGGTCTGCTTAGATATTGATCAAAGTGATATTCTACTTAGTTACGTTGTTGCGAGATATTAAGGATCAGATCCATTAGCAAGGGCTATGCTGGAGGCTGAATGGGTTGCTAACTGCAGTACCAAGATAAGGATAGCTAAGACCACCCATGAATCCAGGAAGCGGTTAAAGTTCACTTACCGCTAGGAACTAGAAGGGGGAGATACTGCGCCCACGATATTGTAGGTATCGCTAGACGGGTCACATAAGGGGAAGACTTATCGCATCCCCTGCGGAATGCGATAAGACAAAGGCGTAGCCCGAGTAAAGGAATGAGATAGACAGCTTCTGCGAAAGGGGTTAAGGTGGGTTTGAGCACCCTGGATGCCTCGGAACTTGGTTGAGGACACTTGAGTCTTCTGCCTCCCATTAGAATCACTTCGGGTGAGACCTCAGGTCGCTTCTGCGACTTGTTGCCGAAAGGGCCAGTGAGCTAAGGGTTCTGTTGGTCTAAAAGATTACCGCACGCCCGGGTCTGTCTAAGAGAACTTAAAGATCAACAAATGGTTCCGTTGCCGGTTTGAACACATTGAGCTGATGTTCTGTTGGCATCCTACCAAGCAAGAACTTAACCAGTGGGTTGAGTCAAAAGAAAGAGAGTTTGCTGCAAAAGAAAACAAGAATCCCAGACTGAGCACTGAGGCTTGGCTACAGAAGCACATTTTTACAGATCTCCATGAGGTATTCTTCGTAACTTATCCTATTGAGTTATATGGTTGGTTATCAACGCTTGCTGACAACAGCGGTGTCAAGAAGAATCGAGAAGTCATCTGGACAGCAGAGCTGAGTCAGACCGTGAAAGGTGTCGATAACCCCATCTCACGTGCAGTAGACTTCTGGCTTGCGAGTCTGCTGGAAGGCTTCATCACAGAGTTCGCGGTCGATCAGAGAAAGAGTTTCAGCGCAGCAGAACGGTACTTCTTCAAGGGTTATCGTGGTAAGTACCTAAATTCTCTAAGTCTGTCCATTAAGCAATTACTATATGAAAAAGGAGTACTGGATATACTCTCAGATGAATAGTAGCATGATATTGTAATGTCAGTAGACTCTGAAAGTGATTACGAGTATCTTGGACATACACGTAGTGGTAAAAGATATAGAGTCAACGATTCATCTTCTTCTGAAGAAGACAGCTCAGATCACCCGAGACAGCAGATTCAGAACCCTAGGACTCCTCAAAAGCCAGTCGGAACTCAGAATAATCCCGCAGGAACCCCATCCAGTAGCTCTTACACAGCGAATACTACCGCTACACCCTCCACATCTACACAGTCGAGTGGTAGTCATACAGCAAACCAGAACCCACCATCTAGAAACAGAATGGGAGATGATATGAAGCTACCAACATTCAAAGGTACAGGGTTGGAGGACCCTGAGCAACACTGGTTCTTATGCGAAGCCATATGGACCATTAAGCAAATACAAGATGATAATGTCAAGCTTGTCCAGCTGGCCACCACATTTAGAGAAAGAGCATTAACTTGGTATATGAAGTATACCACTGGCCATAACAGAACGCTTGCACAGGTGAGAACTGCTATGATTAAAGAGTTTAAAAAACCTAAATCCGAGTCACAATGCATAGCAGAACTTAAAGATATTAAACAATTGCCTACGGAGACGGTTTGGGATTTTGACCAGAGATTCAAGACCCTCATCGATCAGGTAAGCTTTGAGCTTGCGCCTCAACAACATAAAGAATGGTTTATCGCAGCAATATTACCACACATCCGACTTCCGCTAATGCAACAGAAATTAAATACACAAGATGAAGCATTAGAAATGGCAATGAAACTAGAGGCTTCACCTCTAGCAGAAACTAGCACCGGTATCACTAATCTGCAAAATCAGCTAGCTAACCTCACCTTACAACTGCATGAAATTAAGAAAGGAAAGGAGGTTGCGCATGAAATTTGGTGCACTAAGTGTAAAGCGCAGGGACACAGTAAGGACAACTGCCCTGTCTTTGCTGACTATATCGCCAGTGGAGCTCCTAACCCGTTGATGCAGAACCAGGGGCCATGGTGCGAGATTTGTAGAACCAGAGGACACAGTCCTCAGGAATGCCCTCTTCTTCAGAAATATGTGCAGACACCAAAGAACCTATACTGCAACTTCTGTAAATCTGTGGGACATGACGAAAACAACTGTAGAGCTTATGAGTTAATGATAGAAAGGAAGCATGACCTCTACAGAGTTCAGTCAGAAGCATCCGGACCAGCAGTACGTGCACAAACGGATCCGAATCAGGGAGGCCGTGGAGGAAATTTCAGAGGCCGAGGACGCGGAGGAGGCTATGAACCTGGCCGTGGCCGTGGAACTATCACCTGTTATAACTGTGGAGGCATAGGACATTACGCTAGGGACTGTCAGAACCCTACTACAACGTGCAAGTATTGTAAATCTTATGACCACACAATAGAGGAATGTCCCATACTGATAGCTAAGATCAAGGACGCCAAGCCAGCACCTAATCAGACTATCCAGTTTATCGCTGCTGAGCAGAACGAAACCGAACCACGGGTCAATATTGTAACTCGCAGTGGTCTCTCCACAAGCAACATATCGCAGGACGTGGAAAAAACGACAGGAACGAAGTGGGTGCGCAAAGCTCCAGGAAAACCTATCCCACTTGATCTACAGAAGAATAAGGAGGCATTTCAACAAACTAAGACTTCCTTTGCTGAACAGACACCGTCCAGATCACTATTAATACCATCTCAGGGTATACCACGGAAACCACCGCAGGATGTTAGTACTGCGCAGATACCACAGGCTAGCACATCTGGAAGATGTGACGAAGAGGAATTGACAGGGAGTGTACAGTCCTTCTTGCAGAGCTGTTTGAAACTTCTAAGAAATGGGAAAGCTGTAGAGGAACTTCAGAAAGTCATTGACCAATGTCAACAGAGCCCTTCTATGAGCAATACACAGCGCACCATTCACCATATAATGAGCCATACAAGGACAGGAAGAGAGATGAGGCTCACAGCGCAGATCGGACTATTTGAAATGGATGAGGTTATCCTAGACTTAGGATCGGAAGTCAATGTCTTGACTAAGCAGACATGGGAACAGATGGGAAGCCCAAAACTAAGCAGATCCCCTATCCATCTTAGACTAGCTAATCAGCAGAGAATATCACCGATGGGTCGCCTATCGCATGTCCCAGTGGACATCGACGGAGTTCACACTTATGCCGACTTTGAGATCATAGAAATTATTGGTGACACCAAACCCTATCCAGCTCTATTAGGTATTGATTGGGCTTTTGATAACAAGGCTGTTATCAACTTAAAGAAAAGGCAGATGACATTTGAAGATGCTCAAGTCCGGGTTATCGCACCCTTAGACCCTTTACAGGGTCCTCGCTACATTGAGCCAATCAAAGCAGAAGAGGAGGTGCATAACATGGAAAACTTGTACCAAATGACTTCTAATCAGACAGACTACATTGACCCTACGGCTGATGGACATATTAGCTGGAGATGTGATAGTTCATGCACATCAGATTCAGATGTTGGCTTAGAGAATTGGCAAAATAGACTCCACGAAGTTTCTATCCGCAGATGCGCATTCATGACTAAATCACTGCGATGGATTGGGACAGAAAGCAGGTATATTCCAACTTTTGATGGATTAGCAGATGTCAATGATTTTTTGTAGCAGTTTGAACAAGAGATTCCTCAAGAGCAGAGGATGGAGGTTTTTGACCTTGCAGTTCGAGCCACACCTGCAAGATGGTGGTACACACACAAGGAACATATCGCATCATGGTATGATTGTAAGAGATTGATGCGCATTAGATTCTCTAAAGAAAGAGACTGTACACAGCGGAAATATACAGGGGAGAGTGATCCCAGAACACACATTATGAACTGTGAACAGAGTTGGCTAGAAATTCCAGCAGAAGAATGGGTTCATTTGTTTATCCACACACTGGATACAGTTCCACGAAACTGGTATACAGAAACAGAGCTAAGAAAAGGAACTACCTCATGGCCTATAATGATCGAAAACTTTTTGGTCATGTTCAGTTTCGAATCTGAGCATCCAAGCATTGATCGGGCCTTGAAGATCATAAAGACTAAAATATTTGAGGATTGCCCATTACCAGCGGATTCGCAACCCGAGTGGGCTATTCAGATGGAACATGCACTGGAATGTTACAACTGCGCACAAGACTCAAGCGATGAGGATGAAGATCCTCGCAGTATCAATATCGCAGAAACAGAAGGTACGCGTGAAGTTGAAGGTCCACACTTAGAAATCCCAGCTGTAACAGAACCAATCAAGATTAGAAAGAGCAATATTGGCACAGAAGCAGACCCTAAGTTTGCCTCTATTGGAGATTATTGGGATGATGAGACAATTGGCCAAATCACAGACCTATTACACGAGTATCAGGACCTATTTCCTACCAACTTTACAGAAATGAAGGGAATAGTGGGTGACCTCGGAGTCATGAAAATACCGCTTAAGGAGGACGCTAAGCCGATTAAGCAACGCCCATACAGGTTGAACCCGCGGTATAAAGCAAAAGTAAAAGATGAAATAGATAAGATGCTAGCAGCAGGCATCATTGAACCTGTTGAAGAAAGTGAGTGGGTTAGTCCCATGGTAGTACAAGAAAAGAAAACAAAAGGAGACATCAGGATCTGTGTCGACTTGCGCAAACTGAATGATGCATCGCTGCATGACCCATTTCCGACACCATTCACTGATGAAGTCTTAGACAATGTTGGAGGACAAGAAATCTATTCATTTACTGATGGCTTTTCAGGCTATCACCAGATAAGAATCCATCCAGACGACAGGCACAAGACCACATTTGCGACAGAATGGGGCTCCTTTCAGTATACGGTAATGCCCTTTGGTCTTAAAAATGCCCCAGCAATTTTTTCTAGAGTAGTTGTTGCTGTCTTTAAGGAATACATCCATCAATTTCTAGAAGTTTATTTTGATGATTGGACTGTATTTGGACTAGTCAAGAAGCACATAGGAAACCTGCGATTAATGTTTGAAAAATGTAGACAACACCAGATTTCCCTTAATTTAAAAAAATGTATATTTTGTGCGCCTTTTGGTACGTTGTTGGGTCACATTGTGTGCAGACAAGGCTTGATGGTAGATCCTGCGAAGATCGCCATCATTGTCAACTTACCAGCACCTAACTCAGTAAAGCAGCTGAGAACTACACTTGGTCATACCGGGTATTACAGAAAGTTTATCAAAGGTTATGCCAAGATTACCGCACCAATGGAGAAATTATTGAAGAAGGATATCAAATTCCAGTGGAATGAGGAATGTCAGAAGAGCCTTGACGCCCTAAAAGAAAAAATGGTTACAGCACCTATTCTGGTATTTCCAGATTGGAACAAGCCTTTTCATGTTCACGTGGATGCATCTGGCATCGCACTGGGCATTATCCTCACACAACCAGGCGAAGGGGGTATTGACCACCCTATCGCATATTCGAGCAGGAGACTATCGACAGCTGAGAAGAATTACACCACCACAGAGAGAGAAGGGTTAGCAATGGTGTATGCTTTACAGAAATTTCGGCACTACCTGTTGGGTGCCCCGTTCAAGATGTTCACCGACCATTCTGCATTAAAGTACTTGGTCAATAAACCAGTGTTAGGGGGAAGAATATGCAGATGGCTATTGTTGTTCCAGGAATATGATTTCGAAATCATTGTTAAGCCAGGAAGACTAAATGCAGGACCTGATCACCTGTCAAGGCTAGACTCAGGTGAAGAACCAATTAATTTAGAGGACAACTTGTCGGATGCGCAATTGTTCTCCATTCAGGTTGCGGATGAATATTATGGAGACATAATTCAATTCCTTACTACAGGGTGGGCACCACCTGAGTTTACCAAGCAACAAAAGAAACAATTAGTGGTGAAAGCAGCAGACTTCACCCTGATTGCAGGACACCTCTATAAGTTAGGACTAGATGAAATCTTGCGCAGATGCGTTATGCCCCACGAGAAACAGACCATTCTTAAGGAAGCACATTCGGGCATCGCAGGAGGCCATTTCGCAGGGAAGCCGACCGCTCAGAAGATCCTAGCAGCCGGACTATGGTGGCCTACATTACATAAAGACAGTAAAGAGTTTTGCAGATCATGCGATATCTGCCAAAGGACAGGAAAGCCCTCCAGAAGAGATGAAATGTCGTTGCGACCACAGATAACGCTACGCGCATTCGATAAGTGGGCCATAGACTTCGTGGGTCCTATTAACCCCCCAGGAAAACGAACTGGTGCGAGATATATAATTACAGCAACAGAATACCTCACCGGGTGGGCTGAGGCAAAACCAGTCAGGAATTGTGATGCTGCTACAGCAGCACAATTTATTTTTGAAAATATCATCACTAGATTTGGGTGCCCAGTGACTTTGATGAGTGATCAAGGCACACATTTTTTGAATAGCACCATAGAAACCTTGACAGAGGAATTTGAAATACAGCACCATAAGAGTACACCTTACCACCCTCAAGCTAATGGTACGGTGGAAGCTTTCAATAAGATATTAGAACATGCTCTTACAAAGATTTGTAACAGTCAAAGGGATGACTGGGACCTCAGAGTTAATGCTGTATTATGGGCTTACAGGACCACGTGTAAGAAACTAACAGGGCACACACCTTTCAGCCTGGTATATGGACAAGAGGCTGTTATGCCTATGGAATACATCTTACCCAGCCTAAGGATCGCTCAGCTTACAGAGATGGCTGATTCTGATACTTTAGAAGAGAGATTGGCACAGCTGCTCAATCTGGAGGAAGACAGATTTATCGCAGGATTCCATCAAAAAGTGCAGAAAGCACGAGAAAAAGCTTGGCATGATAGGCATATCAAGAACAAAACCTTTCAGCTTGGAGACTTGGTACTCCTTTATGACAGTAAATTTATAAAGTTCCCTGGAAAATTCAAAACTCATTGGTTAGGACCATATCAAATCCAGCAAATAACAGATGGAGGTGCTATACAGCTTTGTACTATGAGTGGGGAGTTTCTTCCTACCCTGATCAATGGCAGTCGGCTTAAGCTGTATCGCGAAGGCCATGCCACCTCCTAGCCCTAGGCCAGAAAGGAAGCAAATGGTGCAGATGTTCAGTGTAGTTGAAATGAAGCATCGCACCCTAAGGAGTCTACACCGGGAAATAATTTAGGTAAGAATTCGCAGCCAGTTTTCCTGGTGGTTGCGATAATTTTGATAAGATGCGAGTTTTGGCACTTTCCATCTCCAGACGATGCGATATCGTATCGCAGAGGACAGAAAACAGATTGATGCGATATCAAATTTTGAATCGATCAGAGGGCTAGTCACTTCGCCATCTGACAAGCATTAACTGCACGGCTGACAAGTATCTGTTGTACTAAGATTTGGCAGCAGTACGACGATTTTTCTAGATTTGGAAAATCCGATGCGACACCACTCCGGCGCACAGTTTCCCAGCAAAATTTCAAACGGCGTTTGCAATAAATAGGCGCAGGGTGCTGTCTTGTCTATACATTAAATGCCGCCAACGGGTCCAGTTACTGGTCCGTTGCCATTTGAAATTCCGCCGTAGGATAAATACACGTTCTATTCAAAGCACGGGGCTACTTAGTCATTTTCACCAAAAGAGTTGAGCGCAGCTGAGCCGAGCCAAGCGTATTCTTAGCAGAGTCTGAGCAGGGAAACCAAAAACAGTTGTAGACTCCGATTTGCATTAAGATTAGCAATCATAGGAAGTCCAGAGTACCACAGGGGAAGGCGCCTCACGCCAGACGAGCCTCTCGAAGACGTGTTGCAGAGATTCCAAAGGGGTGGAATTGAGTGCGCTATGACTTCAGTTGTGGCGGAAAAAGGAAAGAAAATTGCTGCTGGCTCTTCGACCATACGCCAGTCGCCGAGAACCTTAGCTAATATGGAGCGTACCGAGACCCTGAATAGCACAGAGTCAGAGGAACCGGAGCAGGAACTTCCGGAAGAAGTTACAGTCACTACCCTATACTTCCCACCAAGAGTAGAGAATGCGCCAGCCATTGTTCTTCCATGAGACTTTAAGTATGAACTCATACTCCCACCGCTGGATAACCGAGTGAAGGAAGAAGGTAACTTGTGGGGGAATATGCATGCTGTTAAGTTTACTGATTATAATCTGAGAGATTATACGCTGTACCCACAATTCCACCGTGATCGTTATATGACGATTCAGAGGAACCCAAGGACACAGCACGATGAGTTCGTCCCCATGGACCATGTAAGCCATTTAGTACCGTCGGGACTGCTCAATCTCCTGGAGATCCCACACTTTGGACGGGGCCCGGAGGTCAATGCTGTGGTGCGGACGCTACTTTCATGTGTGCATGGTGGTTACTTATGGTTGGGTAACCGAATAGATGTTAATGTTGACCTCATTCACCGCATTACCGGTCTGTCGAAGACTGGTTTCGACCCACAGATAAATATTGATGGCGCCACAAAGGATACCAGGCTCTCAACCAAGCAGGTTGCGGAGTATAAACTGCAAAGAGGAGGTCGCGCCTACGATGTCAATTCAATACAGGATGACGCCTTGCGGTTTACTGTTAGTCTATTGGCCGGAAAACTCCTCCTCAAGGTGAGGCCGAAGGAGGTCACAGGCTCAGTTATCCGCCTCGCGATTGAAGTCATACAAGGTAAACCTTACAACTGGAGCTTATTTTTGTTAAATAGTTTCTTTCAAGACTGTGCGCATGCGCAGCAGGACCCACTTCACAGCTTCCACTTCTCGTGGCTACTGATACTTATGGCTTTCATTGGATGGAAAGAGCCGCCCAATTCGCAGTTTCCACAACTGGCACCAGGGGCATGCAGAGGGTCGAGGTACTCAAATCTTTGGGAGAGTAATCACCCAGAGAAGCACAAGAATAACGTAATGGTATTCCATGATTATTATACGCTATTGCTTGAATCCGTCGCAACGATTCCGCGTGTCGACTCACCGATCGTTGATCTTTATCAGTCCAAGCTTGAATTTAAAGTGGACAGGGATAAAACCTACATCAGACCCAAAGGGTTCAGGAAACATAACGAATGGGCCCCCGGCCCATATCGCATGGAAATCCAGCAGGTTGAAGATACCATTAAGAATTGTTTTGATGAAGACATGAAACAAGCGTATGATGATCTATCCTCTGGCCTAGTTCCAGTTGATCCCCCAGCTGAGGATCCAGAAGATGTTCAGGAGGTAGATCCTAAAGACAAAGAGAAAGAACCAACAGGTTCTAAGAGAAAGGCCATTGAAGGCCCTTCTCCGGTGCGAGCAAAGAAGAAGAGAACAAAGGCGGTTACTTCCGACGAACCGCAGGCACTAATCATGACAGAGGATGAGTATGATCTCATCGCCAGCCGAATACAGGAGAAGATGCGGGATAAATTCGCTGCGATTCAGTCATCGCAGGATCGTATGCGCATCAGCCTTGACAACAAATTGCGAGAATTGAAGGCAATAACTGAGAAGACTGCTTCCATGCAGATTCAGCCAGCTCCAACTACAGTCGCAGAAAGTTCGCAGCCCCCTCCACGGAGCAGAGAAGAAAGTACTGCAAGGGACCGCACGAACATTGTTCGTATACCGCCGGGAAGCATTAAGTTCCCTGTACCTATGGAAGTGCAGATGGTTCATCCTCTTGAGGTGAACCTACCAGAAGTACCTGTTGATCAGTTGTATGAAATTTTCCAGCAGATAGGCACGGAGCTGAGGCACAGAGAACAAGTCACATATGAGCAAAATGTTTTGCTGTCTAACGACAATGTGCAGCTCATTGCGCAGCATGAGGCAGAGAGTGCCCAGTTGACGCAATATGTTCAGCAAGAGAAGGATGTCTCTCTTGTTTTAAAGAATATCGCAGCAGAGCTTCCGCAGTGCGATATCAGGCCTGAGTTAGAAATAACTCAAAAGATCAGAAAAATAGCGGAAAGAGCAAAGGCTCTAGATGAAGAGAAGAAAAAGATGGAGGAAGAATACGAAGCAAGGATTGCTGCACTTGAAGCAAATAAGCCACCTACTCCAGAGGAAATCCAAGAAGCACGAGTGCAAGCTTTTAGAGTTGTACAGACACAGATGCACTGTCGGGTGGAAGCAGCAGAGGCCATCCTGGAGGATGCATCAAAGACATGGCTGGAGCTAGAGGAGCTCCCACAGAAAGCCGAGCTCGATCAGCACATTAAGCACTGTGAAGATGCGATAGCAAAAGCTGAAGAAGAATACAAGGGCTTGAGTGCTCTTGCGAAGATAAGAAAGAAAGGAGAAATCACACAAATTCAGCAGCAGGTGCAGAAATACAGAGCACAGCAGATCAACCTGGCTAACGAAGTTAGCCCGCATGAAAGCAAAGTCACACATCTGGTTGATGAACTGGAGCAAAAGGTGAAAAGCTTCACCTCAAGTAAAGGAGTCATTGAGGGCACAGAGGACTCCTTGGTAACTGCTGAGCTGCTCAGCGCAGCGCAGGAAGAAGTAACACACATGGATGAAAGTATCAAAGCGCTTAAGGCACAATTCGCAGCAATCTCACGAGCAGCAAAGGATAAGCTTAGGCAGATGAATCAGGCTGTTGTTGCGAGTGGCTCGGGGACGAGCCACAAGTAAGTGTTAGGGGAGTTGTTGGAGAGAACTTCCGCAGCATTTAGGAAGCTGCTAATTTTGGGAAGGATAACTAATTTTGGAGAGGAAGTACCAATTTTGGCGGTAAGACAAAGATATCGCCGTAGCGCAAATTCCGGCGGGAATCACGGCGATAGGTACAGAAAAGTTAAGCAGATGGTACAAAGAAGAGGCCGAAGGGAGAGCTCAACCACCGCAATAAAGGCGCCGAAGATGAAGAGAGGGTTCAGCTACCCTCATAAAGACTAAGGACTACAGTCAGCGTTGCGTGAACCAAGAAGAAGCGACGGGCCAATGCATTAAAGACTAAGGACTACAGGAAGCGGCGACAAGACAGAAGGCGGCCATGGAAGTACAGCCAGTTGACTGTAAGTGGTTAGGGTTGAGTCACTGTTGGGATAAGGCCCACAGTTTTGTAACTGCGATGAGACCTTCGGGCCATCTATATATAGGAGTCTTTTTATATGATAAGGGGTTGGCCACTTAGTGATAGAGACATCAGGTAGAGGCTAGCCAAGTCTTCGGTAGTTGCAGAGTCTGGACATCCCTGAGAGAACATAGGGTTGACCTATTGAGAGATAGTGCAATCCGCAGGGATTGTGACAGAGGAAAGCGGTCTATAGAGAAGGGCTCCCACTAGGGTGGAGTTTCCCAGAAGACCCCTGTTGTAAAGAGTGGAACTGAACTGTGTTTATCCTTCAGAGTTGTAAACAAGAACCGCAGTTCCCCTGGGCGCAGTCTCGCCCTGGGAATAGCAGCGTGCTTATTTAAATTACACTATTGCATTTGTGTAGCTACTGCTTTCATTCACTTATCTGTGTTATATATGAATGCTTCATTCTGATTATAAGTAATGTACATGGTCGTCAGTTCAACTTCTGAGTAATGTATAACTATTGTGATAATCATAGCTAACCCCATAGCAAACTAGATAATTGCTGACAGAAGATAATGTGCGAGTATGAACTGAATGTAAGTCGTGAATGGTCTGCTTAGATATTGATCAAAGTGATATTCTACTTAGTTACGTTGTTGCGAGATATTAAGGATCAGATCCATTAGCAAGGGCTATGCTGGAGGCTGAATGGGTTGCTAACTGCAGTACCAAGATAAGGATAGCTAAGACCACCCATGAATCCAGGAAGCGGTTAAAGTTCACTTACCGCTAGGAACTAGAAGGGGGAGATACTGCGCCCACGATATTGTAGGTATCGCTAGACGGGTCACATAAGGGGAAGACTTATCGCATCCCCTGCGGAATGCGATAAGACAAAGGCGTAGCCCGAGTAAAGGAATGAGATAGACATCTTCTGCGAAAGGGGTTAAGGTGGGTTTGAGCACCCTGGATGCCTCGGAACTTGGCTGAGGACACTTGAGTCTTCTGCCTCCCATTAGAATCACTTCGGGTGAGACCTCAGGTCGCTTCTGCGACCTGTTGCCGAAAGGGCCAGTGAGCTAAGGGTTCTGTTGGTCTAAAATATTACCGCACGCCCGGGTCTGTCTAAGAGAACTTAAAGATCAACATGAGGCATATTGATGGTCAAAATTAAATAATGTTGAAAAATATTTCCAAATGTAGTCTTCAAAATGTTTTACATGGTCATGTACGAGTTGTTTCGGGACCCCGAAATGAGCAATGACATGGTTAAAAAAGAAGCATGTGGCAGTCTTAGCCTTGTAGTTAAATGTGGGAATGGCCTCAACCCAATTGGTGAAATAGTCGACAGCCACAATAATGTATTTATGACCATTCGCCGAGGGGGTTACACTCCATAAAATCAATGGCCCACTTACAGAAAGGGCCAATAGTGATGGTTGGATGGAGAGGGGCAGGAGGGATCCTGGCTTTGGGGGAAAAGAGATGGAAATTTCGACAATGTTTCACTACTATAATACAATCAATGAAAAGGGTGGGCCAGTAATACCCAACATGGATGAACTTTTGGACAGTGGCCATTCCCGATAAGTGGCCACTGCAGGTTCCTCTATGACAATTGTGCAAAATGCATTTAGCCTTGTCATGTGTGAGGCATCAACGTAAAATGGTGTCGACGTCGTATTTTTCATTCATAGATCTACCAGAACATCACCATACAATGGGTCATCCGACGAAATGGTGAACAAGTGGTTGTCGAGTAAGTTAATGATGATGGGGGGCGATGTTGATGAATAGGGTAAGTGAGTCATGAGATGTGCCAAAGAGAGGGATTTGGTACTCTTTGGTGTAACAAATGTCAGGTCATATTCTTGGAGGATGATGACCCATTTAGCCACCCGGCCTTGGAGGGGGCGATGACTCAAAAGATAGACCATAGGGTTGTAGTCTTCCAGGAATGTAGTTTGGCTCAACAGGATGTAATGGCAAACCTTCTGAACTGAGAAGAAGACGTAAAGAACCAACTTCTCCTCATGCGGGTAGCATAATGTTGGGAAAGATAATGTCTGACTCACATAATAGATGACCCGTTCTTGCCACGCACTATATTGTTGGACTAATACACCAGAAACGACATATTCAGATGCTAAAACATAAAGGATAAAATCCTTCAAGAAATCAGGAGGTGAAATCAACGAGGCAGAAGTCAAGGCTTGTTTGAGTGCTTCAAAATCCGCTTGCGCTTTTTTGTTCCAAATGAAAGGAACGTGGGTTTGAAGCAAGCGAAGGAAATCAGGAACTTTTGTTTTATAGTCTGGAACGAAGCGACAAAGAAAGTTGGATTTCCCTTGAAGGCTTTGTAAGTGGCATAATGTATGTGGTGATGGGAGGTCAAGGATGGATTGAACCTTAAAAGGGTGTAGGGGGATTTGGGAAACAATGAAACCCAATAATCGACCGGCAGGAATGCAAAAAACACACTTGAGAGAATTCAAGCAAATGTTGTATTTGACACAACGGAAAAATACTTGTGGGAGATCGTCCAAAAGGTTGGATCACTTTTTGGGTCGAGCATTGAGGTCATCCAAGTAGACAAAGGTAATTTGGATCATGTCGTGAAAGCAAAAGGTCATGGCCCGTTGAAATGTGGCACCAACATTTTAAAGAAAAAATTCCATAACTCAATAATAAAAGGTGCCCCATGGAGTAGTGAAGGAAGTCTTATATTAATCTTCTTTGAGAATTTGAATATGATATTAGCTAGAGATACCGTCCATGAAGGATAGAACCTTGTGACTGTTGAGGCCTCGGGAGTGTAGGGTGTTGGAATGGGTTCCAAAGCTCTCAATAGAGGGGGAAAACCCAGACTGAAAGGATTCAAAAGGTACTACACAAGGACAGTTCTATCCCCATCCTGTTTAGAATAGTAATCTCCCACAGATATTCGGCCTCTGCTGGCACTCTATGAGTTGATGTGTTTTGATCCTAGGGATTAGTTTTCCTATTAAGAAAACTAAGTTCACAAAAGTATGTAAACACAAATCTACTTGAAAGAATCTAAACTAAGTTAGATCTAATCTAACAAGGTATCTTGAGATAAGTGCAGGTCAGCTTGATGTAGAAATAGGTAAGTACATTTATCAATTAAACAGAAATGTGAAAGAGATCAATGACTTAATTGCTGAAGTTACAATTAATCAATTAAAATTAACCAATGGTAAGCTGAGGGTTACATGCATTCAATATTTAACCTGTAACTGATATGTTAATTGAAAAATTAACATCAATTATGTTTTACTGAGAAAACCATTTGCAGAAATAGATAATGTTTTAATTAAATAAATTCTTTCAAAATGTTATGAACACACAGATCATTAGCAGAGATAAACCAAAACTATAGATCACTGTGCTTGACAAGTTACAAAAGGTTTAAGAAGCATTGATAAGTAATCTGGAGTAAAATCAACATTCATCAAATAAGCTTGATAAATAGACAAAAGAGGATCTGAAAATAACTTTACTGTATAATGAAAGTTTGTAAGAAATTACAAGCTTTGTATCAAGCAGGGTATCTCCAATATCTCATGTAGATTTTCTCCTCCAAATTCCAACCTCCCTTCAATGAGAAAACCCCCCTTTAAATAAGAGTTACAAAATAGTAAAACAGGAAATACCCACAAAATAGGGATTACAAAATTCGAATTGGACTAATGGTCAAGAAAATCCTGCCATTTTTCCCATATTTCTAACAACTCATCTATATTCGAATAGTTAGTTGAGTCAAGGCCCATCTAGGCATTACATGTGAATGCTTCTATTTCATTCTTAGCTAAATTATTCCAAATACGGAGGAAAACGTGAATCTTGGCCTCCATGGTGACCGATTTCCTAATTAATTGATCCACATCATTGATTTTGACCTCCTCAAGGAGCTAAATTCTTTGCTTGACTTCCTCGCATCTGTGTTTGAATTTCTCAACCATCAATTTGGGCGGTCAAGAATCTTCAATGGGTTTCATAGTGTCGAACTGTAGGATTACCATAATGTTGTTGACTGCATACCATCGCCTGCTACACATAGCTTGTGCTTTTGGAATAATATCTTCAACTGATTCATTAAGATCAAGCCAAATTGTTCAATGTAGTTCTGATTTTCTTGAACTGAAAACTACTAAGGATGGGGATATCCTTGGGTATCTTCTTGATATATCTCTGCTACTCAACAATGTTTTCATTTTCATTAGAAGCTTTTAGCCTTTTGGTTTTCTGCCCTTCAAGGACAACAAACATCTTACCAAAAGATATATGAGTTTCCCTAATCTCATCTAGGATGTTATACAGTTCCTCCAGTAACTTATGATGTTTTTCATTGACCTGGAGAGCCAAATTCTTAAATTCCTGAGGTGAGAACTTAAAGACATTAGAAGAGGTTGCACTTACAGTTGCATCCTCATATTGCTTCTCTAGTGTAGCTATACTCTGTGCATTGGCAAAATTATGAGCTTGTGCATCATGAAGTTCTTTATGAATAAAGGTGTTCTGTCGCTCCAAATACTCTATCTTGTTTCCTGATATCTCCCTAAGATCATCAACATAGACCCCATGTTCTTGTTTGGTCTTAGCTAACTCTTCTTCAAGCCTCTTCAATTCTTCCTTTTTTTCTGATTTACCTCCCTATTCACTACCTGAACTGAATCAAAATTTGCACTAGCAAATGCTCCTAAGGCTACAGTTGTCTCAATTGCTTCTGTTTGGGGATCATTTGTTTGTTGAGCCCATATTATTTGATTTGGAATAGGTGCCTCTAATCCCCCTTGATCCTTACTTCTCTTCCTACCCTTCTTTATCACTGCTTTATTTTCTTTATTATAAATATAATTCCCAAGAAGAACTACAACATCATCTTCATACTCAGTCACAAGTTATGCAGTAGTGGAAGTGAAACTCACTATTGAGATAACTGAAGGTGTTTGAGTATGAACGAGACTAAGTATAGGCATAATAATTTGAGGGGTAGTTAGAGGTGTAGGGACAATCTGAGCAACTGATAGGACATGGGTTGGAGAAGGAACTGAAGTAATGGCTTCAGAGAGTGGGACAAGATCATTATTTCCAAGTGATGATGAAGAAGGAGCTAAGGCTAGCTCATCAATGATGGGTGATTCTAAGGTAGATATGGGTAATTGGGGAGGGGAATTCGAAGACTGGATCTCTACAATAATAGATGGGGGGATGGAGAATGGAACTAAGCTGTCTGAAACTAGAGTGGATCTGGAAGTCAAAGTATGAAAAATTTGTGATATTGAAAGTGGTGGCATCACCCCTGGTGACAAAGTAGAAAGATATTGAATAGATTAGAATAAAAGTGTTGAAGTTGTGATGTCAAGAGTTGTAGTAACCTCCAACACTCGTTGATCAGAAAAGGAGTGATCCATCTCAATATTGTCTAGCAAATATGTGATTGCTTGTGAGTTTTCAGTCACTTCTTCAGTTACTTCTTGAATCACTGATACTGAAGGATGTGGTCCATCATCAATAGCATTGTCAATGATATCAACAGTGGGAATCTGTGATGTAGGGATTAGGATTTTATTCCTCTTAGCTAGGTTGGCCTCAGCTGTTATTAAATTAACTACTTGTGTAGCTACAACAGTCACTTGAATATCCATAATAAGCTTAGGAGTTTCAATTGTTTGAGCATTCAATACTAAAGTTATATGTGCCAACGCCTGCTGGAAATGATGAGAAGTTTGCAACAAGACTTTGACCTGCTTAGCTTTTTTTACCTGAGGAAGATTCTCTGCAGGGGCTTTTCCTTTATTCCCATCTAGATAAGTAAGCATTAGAGGCATATTATCTTGTTGGATCTCCTTTGCTTCTCTATCCTTTCTCGCTTTCTCAAGCAAGTTTAATTCCATTGTTCTGTAACTCAAAACTCTAGTTTTAAGTTCCCTTTGATATTACATAATCTGGTGCTGCCGTTCTGTGCTCTTGACCCTGTCCATGACCTCATAAAATGTATTCACTCCTTGGTAGATAGACTCATCTGGGACCTCTTCATGGAAATAGTCCATCTTCATATGATATTGTTTAAAATGTGCATCAAGGAATTTCTTAGATCATGCTTCCTTTTGGGAGCAAAACCTAACTTTAAAGGATCTATCTAATCACCAAGCACTGTAGCCCAATTTGAGGTTGGGATAACTAATGGCCCTAGGTTTAAAGAGAATTTAGGCCAATGTTTCTTCTTGGGACCAGTGAGCTTCTTGTACACACCAACAGTAACAGTTTGATAAGATACTTCTTGAATGACCATTCTGTCAGGAACTATCCTAAGCAGAAGATGAACAATGTTACTTCCCCAGACTCTGATATATGAAAAGTACTCACATACATACCAATCACCAATTGTGCTGATAAGGGCCTTGGCATCAGCTGAAAAGGAAGGTGCTTCTTGTTTGAATATCTTGAAATAAATAGTGCCCAGGAAATGGTGACAAATGTCATAGACTAAGGGCACAAAATTACTCTCCCACAGTACTAAGTGATAGATGTGAATAGGTGGATCAGAAGGAGTCCAATTCCATCCCAAGTTGGGATACTGGAACTCTGAGCAAAATAAATCGATAATGTAGGCTGAAAAGAAGAAGTGTGGCTTATTGAGGGAAAGTGCTTTTTGATAGTATTGAATAGCTATTTTAAGTTCCAATGACAAGATAAATGCCCAAGGGAAGGATTCACCTGTCATTAAAACATGATGAGTTATTGGAGCCCATTCAGCTTTAAAAACTGAACAGTTAGGAAGGCCAAAGAGTTTGCAGAGCATGGCCTCCAGTAAAGAGTAATGCTCTTTGAACTAGGAAATTGGATAGAGGTTGTCGGCTTTAGGTACGAAAATGCTAGGTTTAATCATCCATGATTTCAACATTTCATCGAAATTGTACCTGGTTTTAGAGGATTGTATGAATTCAGGGCTAAGGGTCTGCACAGTCGGCTTAAGAGCAAAAGATTTGATAAAAAATTCAGGGTGAAAGGTTGTCAATTGTGACCCCATACTATCATTCAATGATCGGTATTTAGGGTTAGCATTATCTACTATCCATTTAACCACGTCTGTATAAGGAAGGATGGTGGGCCGGGAAACAATGGCATGCAATTGAGAAGCCCTAATCTTCTCATATACAGGTTGGTCTTCCTCAATGTGTGAAAGGTCATCATTATAAAAAATTAAATATATTTTTGACCAATCCATTTGATAATCTTCAGTAACCCTCTCACGGGTATCTGAGAAGATACCGAAATTTGGGTCTTTAGTCAGCAAATCCCTGTGAATTGACTTAGACCGAGTATTATGTGACATTTTGGAAAAGGTTGGAAATTCTGGTAAATAAATCAAAACAAAATAAAAAATCAACCAAAAAAACCACAAAATCATCAATAGAAAATGCAGAAATGACAACGAACCAACCTGAAAAATAACTGAAAATTCGTGAGTGTGACCTTTGGTAAGAAATTCACAGTAAAACCCTCATAGCGGAGTAAATTTCCAACGATGAAAATGATAATAAAAAATAAAAAAGAACCTTATATTTATCGATTTTTGGTTGGGTCGAATCTGGCTCATAGGATTAAAAATAAATGAACAGCTACGATTAACCCCGACAAGATGCGGGATCGGGTCACAAATCTTTATTTTCAAACTTTATTCACGGTCCCCGCAATCCGCAATCCGCAATTGCGGGTTGCAACTTTGCAAAACAATAGAGAAAAGAGTTTCAGAAATCCATTTCTTTTGGTGGACAGGTGGACGTCAGGCCAAGTATCGATACGGTGCTCAACAATGTTGGTGGTCGAGACTAGGCATTTGAGTATATGACCAAGAAAAAACATTGTAGAACTCTTTGAAGAGCTTCTTATAGGCATTGACTTTTTCTAGAGTACAGGAAGCACCTAAAGTATTGTTCTCAACTACACCGTGTGTGACAGAAATATCAACCTTAATGGTAGGCGAGATGTTATCCATGTTACCTTCCTCAAAGGTATAGGGAGCTGGGAAGGGGTTCTTGAACCAGTCCACTTGGCTATGGATGAAGTCTTTCGACTCGACCGAAATTTGGTTGGCCATAATAGGGGTAGATTCCTCAGGAATGAAGTAGGATAGATGATTCATATCATCCCAAGGGAAGTCAGGTGCGATTAATGCTTCAAGTATTTCTTCATCATTGCTAAAATATTGTGTGGATAGATCGAAATAGGTAAAGCTAGAGGTCGTGGGAAAGTGTCATGTCCCAAATTTTGCATTGGGTCACAATGGCCAAATCCCATTGGCCCATATTCATTAGAGTTGTAAAATTGATGTTAAGGGTCAAATAATTGCCAAGGAGGAAAATTTTTAGTTTCCTAGGTTGGGTGGTGGAAGCTTTGGGATTTGAAATAAGGGGGATAATAAATGATGTTTGAACATTAGAATAGCATAAATATTTAATAAAGGATATAAATAAATAAATAAAATGGAAAATGAATGTGGCAATTGATCATGAAGACACATGGAGGATGTGGGACCCACAAAAGCTAGATTTGCTATGCCACATGGCATCCTACTCTTGTCATTTCGAATCCATAAGAATTCCAATGTTCTTGGGATGAGTTGTAAGGTCAATATACTTGGAATGAGTCATTTAAGGTCGAATTGGAGTGGAAGAATAACTCCCATGGAAGAGGAAGAGGCAATTTGGAGCTAGTGAGACACTTGGGCTAAATTCCCTAGCTCTATGACAAGAATGATGAAGATGCTATGACACCTATGACACAAATCAGATGTGAAGGCTGAAATCTATCATATATGACATGTCAGGGATAAAAATAGCCTCCAATATGGCGCTCAAGTCAGTTAGGGCAGCCAAAGAGACACCAATTCGAATTTGGAGAAGGAGAAGGCTAGAATTGGAAGGACAAGTGGCATACTTGGGAATCTCTTCCCAACTTGAGTTGGCATGAATATATTGGAATGAATTAGACCGATGGAGTACATTAGAAGTTTATAAAAGTCATGAACAAATAAGAATAGGGTCTTTTGATCATGTTTAGAATTTGCAATTGCATTTGTGAAGAGAGGGAGCTAGTGGATGACTAGTTTCTTGCCTTGGCCAATTTCAAGGGTGAAAGATTCCCATACAAGTTGGTAATTGGAAAGGAAATTAAGACCTTTCATTTGGATATTTAATGGAGTCTTCATTTGCAGGTGTAAGCTACAGGGCAGCTCATGGTTTCTTCTAGTGCAACTCACTCCTTCAACCATTTCCAGTTTTTATGGCATATTCTTGATCCTTGAGGGAGGGCATTTTTGGTGAGCTATTGTACTCTTTGGGGGAGCTTACAACACCCCATTTATTTTTTAATATGAATTCAAGCCTCTTTTATTCATCTTCATAAGTTTTCAGTTTGAAATTCGAAGTGGAAATGTATAAATATGATTTTTAATGAAAGAATGGTGTCATTTCCCCACTACCTTGATGTGTAGAAATGGTGTATTGATGTATTCAAATGAAAGATCATTCCTATGATGTATTTATGATTAATGGACTGTAACTTGTGATCTTCACAAGTTTCATGTTCAGTACTTAAGCATTTGAATTTTTTGTTTCCCCCAAGGTCAAGACTAGTTGTTTTGCATCTGATTTAAGGGAGTTATAGCATACATTAAAAGTTGAATGGTGATGCATATGAGTTAATTTTGATGTACTTTATATGTCCCCTTATTATATTCATAAATTCAAGTTGGATTGAGTGCATTTGGAAAGTCATTTTCATCATCTACCCCTAGGGGATTTGAACCACAATTTACTAGTAAAACTTCATACATTGACCAGATTGACAAAGTGAGTTGTTGTTGACCAACGCAACCTTGGTCGACAGGGGTTCACCTCACTGTCGACACATACCGCAGTCTCCCTAGGCATCGACACGGGCAGGTTTGAGCTCATCCAGCAACACCCACAGAGTGAATGAGGTCTCACCTGAGGCATCCAGGAAGAGCAAACGGAACCATGTTTCCACCGAGGGAGGAGGAGAGTTGTGGCTATGCAGAATAACTCTATTGTGGTACTTAAACAAAAACTTTAAACATTCGGCAAGGAGTTATAACATATCATATCACAGCATTTATCATCACATTCTACAGCGAACATATTACTTAATCACAACATTTATCATCACAGCAACAATAATCAGACATTGCATCAATCAACATTCACATATTGCAATATTGCAAAAAGATAGTACCGAAACATCATTATATTACTATCGCGATCATATACCAGAAGCAAAACAAAAATCTCGCACATCATTGGTCTTCTCTCTCTATCTTCGTCTATTTCTGCCTATCCTCTCTTCTCTAACACTTACGACTCTCATGTATTTATAGACTTCTGCCATTACAATATTTGTCCACTTACAACTGTCTTCCTAACTGACACTATGGACAATTGACCCAATATCTAACTGACTTGGTCCAAATGACCCCAAAAACCAACAAACCATGGTACGCTGACTCACTATTACATACTATGTGGTCCAAGTGACCCAAAACCCACCAACTGCGGTATTATTTAATCGCAAAATACTCCTTTAGTGCCCTCCTCCAGTGAGTCATAGCGTCGGCTGTACCGCAACCTTTCCCCATCAAACCGCCTGCTAACAGGCCCCCAACACAATCTTGTGGCTCATCCTCGAGCCACGTTAACTGCTGGGCATAGTGCCTTCAAACTGAACTATGTTTTGGTAACTATTCTTACTGTCTGGATCATGCGATGTTGGCCCACTCTTTCTGCTACACTAATCGTCGACTCATTGGGATGTATGTTTACCCCAAAATCATCATCGCCCGACTTGCTGTCATGTACTTCTCAAACTCATCCTCGAGTCTCTTGGAAGGGTACTGATGGGAAGATAAAGAGAACGAACAGTACCAAGGTGCAAAATTAGCAGATGACTCTGGCACATCTGTTTTGCATCGGCAACTGGTTCCTACTGTGGGCAGGGAGCTACCACCCCAACCCGCTCAGGGGTCGAGAAGAGCACAATCATTCGAAAAACCACTGCGTACATAACCATGTTGAACCAGCCCTCGGCTCGGGCATACCATAGTGTAAGTGCACTTGCCATATCAAGGTGCTCGGGAACACTCATCATTCAAGCTCGCAAGGCCCCTGGGGTGCTGCCACGTGAAATGAAGTGAAGCATTTCCACAGCCTCCTTGGAATTCCTCACAACTCCACTCGTAAACTGATCAACTAGCATAACCTCCCTATTTCATAACAACTTAGTTGTGGTGAACCTTCAGTTGCCTTGGTTACTTATAGCTGGATCATTCCTGGGTAACGACAGTGGGAATGATTCCCCACTACCTTTCACCTACGTGCGTAACCTCATTGGCTGACGCAACGGGGGGGGGGGGGGGTGACCATACTGTCACCAAAGATCCCACGTGCCGACGTGTGAGCAATCTCCTTAGATTGTGCTGATTGTACTGGCCCGGTGTACCATGTGGAAAACATCCCGTCATCGTGTGGGAATCCAGTCGAACCTGTCCGGTGCAATCATGTATAGGGATGATGGGCAGTGGTGACAAGATATGAGTGGAGTAGTAGTCACAATGCTGCCCTGTACCTCCCAAATCCTTCGTAATCATCAAAAAAATCCTTTAACCAAAACTGTTGTCAGTCCTGGTCGCCATACTACCATGAATCTCCAATTATTCCAAACTTGCGGCACAAGCCTCCCTACCTCTGCATACCTTCTTCTGTTGGTGCACCATCGGCCACCAAGCAACCTGCAACACACCTTTTTTTTTTTTGCACTGTGACTTCGGCATCGTACTGTTCCAAGATCGAGTGATAGGGCTTCAACCTGTGACCATTTACCATATTGGGGAGCATCACCCCGTCCAACCGTTGCAATTGAACCGCTCCTCCTTAAGTAATACTATTGATGCGATATGGACCCAGCCAACGCATCTGCAACTTCCCTGGATTTTTCATAAAATTGCTGTCATATAATAACACTAAGTCGCCTTGTTGAAACTGTTTACTTTTGATGTGGCGATCATGCCATGCCTTCTGGCGATCCTTCTCCACCCCTTGGTGAAAGCTAGCGATAAATCGATCCTCTTCCAGCTCCACCAATTGTGCTAGATGTTCATCTAATACTGCAATGTCATCCATGCTCATAATAGCCGCAATTCATAGAATTGGAACAATGTACTCCATAGGCATAATTGCTTCCTTCCCATAGACCAGCTTGAAAGGTGTCTAACCAGTCAACCTTTTACATGTGGTGTGATAGGCCCACAACACTGCTGGGACTTTCAAATCCCAGTCATCGCGGTTCACGTTGCACACCTTTGTGAATGCATGCTCCAACACCTTGTTAAATGCCTCCACCATTCCATTCGCCTATGGGTGATAGGGTGTACTCTTCTTATGTTGTATCTGCAATTCCTCTGTCAATGCGCTAATAGTGCGATTAAGAAAGGGGCTGCCTTGATCACTCAGCAATATCTTGGGGCAGCTAAAACGAGTGATTATGTGATCGAACAAAAATATAGAATCCGTTGTGGCGGAGCAATCAACTACAGGTATCACCTTAGCCCATCGGTTCAAGTACTCCGTCACCGTGACAATATACCGCGCACCTATGTGTTTCCCTGGTGGATGGATCGGTCCTACGAAATCCACAGCCCATTTTTCGAATGGTTGCAGTGTCACTTGAGGTAGCAGCGGCATCTCGTTGCGTCTGGACGACTTTCCAGTTCGCTAACAAACATCACAAGACCGTGCATAGTCTGTCGCATCATTATGTAATGTGGGCCACCAAAGTCCTGCATGCAGTACCTTCCGAGCAGTCGCCCGACCACCATAATGTCCTCCCGCTACTCCACCATGTGCCTTAGCCAATATCTGCACTTGCTCATGCGGCAAGACACATCTGCGCAATATCTCATCGGCACCCAATTTATACAACTCTCCCACGATCAGTTGAAAGTCAGCAGCCTTGACAAGCAATTGCTTCTTCTGAGTAGTGGTAAAGTTAGCGGGCGCAGTGCCGGTCACCAGAAACTGAAGGATGTCATCAAAGTATTGATCAGCAGTGGCAACGTGAAATAGTTGGGCATCTAGCAACCCATCTTTGATATTAGTCGGTTCCTCCCTTGTGTCAATCCGTGACAAATGATCTGGTTTAGCATTCAACCGCCCCGGTTTTACAATGACTTCGAAATCAAACTCCTGGAACAAAAGTAGACATAGGCAGATCTTCCCCCCCAACACAAGCTTATTGACAATGTATTTCAATGCAGAATGATCAGTAAACATTTTAAAGTGGCCACCCAACAAATAATGCCTGAATTTCTGTAGCACGTAAACCATGGCCAAACCTTCGCGTTCTGTGGTAGTGTAATTACGTTCTGCAGAGGACAGCCTCCAACTAAAAAAAGCAATGGGATGATCAAGGTTGCCTTATCTTGGTGGAGCCAACACAACCCCTAATGCAACTGCTGAAGCATCAACATGGACATGGAATTCCTTACTCCAGTCCGGAAAGACCAAGATTGGGGCTGATGCCATTTTCACTTTGAGTGTTTCAAAACTATCCTGACATTCCGAGTTCCTTTGGAATGCCGCATCCTTCTTCAACAACTTTTCCATAGGGGAAGTAATCGTAGCATACCCCCTAATGAACTTGCGATAGTATCCCGTGTGACCAAGGTCACGCGTAACTGCTTAACGGTGGTCTGCGGTTGCAACCCCAAAATGAGTGCAATTTTGGCTGGATCGACCAGCAATCCCTACTTACACACAATATGACCTAGCAATATCCCAAATGGTGAACAGAAAATACATTTCTTCAAGTTCAGCGATATCTGGTGCTGTCGGTATCGCTCAAGCATTAACCGCAGATTGGCCAGATGATCACGAATCAATCCATAAACGGTCCAATCATTCATATATACCTGGAAAAACTTTTGAATAAAATCTTTGAATGCGGCAACAATGACCCGGGAGAATATCGCAGGTGCATTCTTCAAACCAAACTGCATTGCCGTGTACTGAAAGCAACCCCATTCAGTAACAAAAGTTGTCTTATGGCGATCTTCCTTGGCAATGCGAATCTGATGGTAGCCAGAGAATCCATCAGTGAAAGAGTACATCTCCTGGCCACCCACTCCTTCAGGTACTTCATCAGTAAATGGGGTCGAAAAAGGGTCATACAAGCAGGCATCGTTCAATTTCTACAAGTCGACACAAATGCGCACTTCACCGGTTTTCTTGTTTTGCACCACCATAGGAATGATCCATTCGGACTCTTCCACAGGTTCGATAATACCAGCATCCAACATCTGATCAAGTTCCGCCTTGACCTTTTCTTTATGTCGTAGATTCATCCGATAAGGTCGTTGTTGGACGGGCTTAGCATCTGGTTTCAGTGGAATCTTCATCTCGCCTAAATCACCTAAGATTCCCTTCATTTTGGAAAACTTTGTGGGAAACACATCATGAAACTCATGAAGTAACTTAGTAACCTTACTCATCATCTCATTGTCCCAATAATCCCCAACATTAGCAAACTTGGGAGTAGCCTCGGTGCTGATATTCATCTTACGAAGCTACAATGGTTGACTGAATGGATTACTTGGTGCAATAGGTGGGACCACATCATGACTTCCTTCAGATTCAGGAATGTTAACATTCTGGGGATCATCGTCATCCTCCGAGGCACCACTGATGTTGAAGCACTCCATGAGAGACTGCATCTGACAGTGTGTGTGTGGGTCGACATGGTAGGCCACCGAAACAACCTTAAATATCACGTCGCGGATGAGCTGCAGGGCGTTTTGGACATCAGGGTTGGCATCCACAAAAGTGAACGTATGAGTGAAACAGATCATCAACTCCCCCCATGTTGTAATGTCTCGGTGCAACCCGGCTACAGTGTACCACGAGCACAGTATCTCATCCAAAGTATGGACAAAAGCATGGACCCACTCATCTCTGGGTCACGCTACCCATAAGCGTTTGCACTCCATCACATGATCACTGGGATCAGTCCGGCCATCATACTTTCCAGTGTGAGAAAATTCAATATCACTGAACCAAACCATCATCAGCCTTCGACACTGTGACCAACCTTTAATGAACTTCTTATGTGTCACCCACCATCGTGCTAGAGCAGCCTTCAGTGCTTCGTCCAATGCTAGCAATCACTGTGGTTCTGAAACACGGTCTTCAAATTCTACTTAAAAAGTGGTCAGGCCCGGCAACCCCTCATAGACATGCAATGTGATCGTTTATGTCGCAACACGACATAGGGATTGCGTAACTAAGCCACATTTCTGGAATGGTACTTCATGCATTCGGTTCTTCCAATGTTCCAAGGCATCATCAGAGTCAGAAGATGCAGAGCTCTCGCTGTGCCACTCCAACTCACCATGGACAGTAGGATGAATATAATCTTTAGAAATATTGAATGCATGGTCCCATCCAGTGGGATCAGTGTCTCTTATAGGTTCAATGTATTGGCGTCCTTCAGCCGGATCTAATGGGGCTATGACTTTGAAATCGCGATTCTCAAAGGTCATCATGCACTTCTTGAAGTTGATTACAGCTCCACTATTGTTATCCCATCCAATCCCCAAGAGTGCCGGATAAGAGCTTCCTCCTTCAACCACTTCAATAAAATCAAACTCAGCATAACTATTCATGCCCTCAATATCAATCGTGAGCCGCGGAACTCACCCAATGGGTGTTACCTTCGCATGGTTATCCAATCGGAGCTGGACAGGAGACCAGCTCAATGGGGGACTCCCCATCTTCTGCCATGCCTGCTTTGTTAAGATGTTAACATCCGAACCAAGGTCAAGAATCACAGATTCAGCATCATAGTCACCAATATGAATATTCATTCGCATCTCCTTGCCACTCTTTTGTCGCTGTAGGGAGTTTACTGCCGACTCCTTCCATCCTTTTCGAAATTGCTGCAACCATCCCTCAATCTCAACTAGGGCAGCCGGGTCTCATGCCAATGATAGATAGCTTTCAAGGAATTTTTGCAATGTCCCCGATGGTGGTGGTCGATCAACATCTAATGTAGCATCAAAGATAGGCGGCATATCGCAAACAACAGCCTTATCATGATCTTTCTCCAAAGTGCGGCATACCTCCAGGAATGTCTCTCGCTCCATATCAATGTCGAAGGGTACCATATTTTGACCAGCCAATCGAATTAGTGGTCGCGAACCATCTTCCCCAGTTGTCTTTCCTCCACAAGTGACAATAGCCACCGAAGCATCTTGTGGTCGCAGTTATGCAGAAATGGTCGCAATATTTGCACCCTGCGTCTGGTTCTGCTGCAGATTCCACGGTTGATTAACATTTTGATTGGCATTCGGTGGTGGTCGTGGGGGCTAGTTATGTACTGGTTGCTGTACCGGGTTTTGTACTGGTTGTTGTGGCTGGGCCTGATTCTGCAGCTACGGAGCGTTCCCTGCCTGCCATCATGCAATTAACTGTGGACAATTTTCAACCGTATGATCATTACAAAAACAAAACGTACACTGATTCTGTAGCAGTGGGAAGTCGCGCTAATAATGCCCCCATACTGCACAGTGGTGACATTTCATAGGTCCACGACCACCTCGGCCTCCTCCTCCACAACCAAATCCACCACCGCGTCTGCCCTTGTATCCTCCCCAGTAGCCACCTTGCTATTGATATTGTTGCTGCATTGGTCCTGGTGGAATCCCTTGCCCTTGTGGTGCATACTGCAATTGTTGTACATATTGTGGCTATGGGGGGGTCATTGACATCGGAGTGTATTGTGGCATGAACTGTTGTGATTGCTGTTGTTGTGGTGCAAACTGCATCTATGGCTGCGGTAGCGGCTGGGCTACTTGGGGTTGCATTTGTGGTTGTTGCATCGTGCACTGATCGTCCTTGACGTAGAATGCATCACACATCCTCTCCTGTAGCAACCCATATGCACGGCAATCCTTGTCATCGTGACCCACCGACTTGTAGAATGTGCAGTAAATATTTCGCATGGTTGTTACCATTTTCTGCATATATGGGCAATTATCGTGACTGTGCCCAAACACCCGACAAACGTGACACCACGACATACTGCCGCCATTCAATGGGTTTGGCACACTTGAAACCAAATAATTACGAAAATCTGGGCAATTATCCTTCGTATGCCATTTTCCTCGGCATCGTGTACACCATACCTTATCACGCTGTTCCTTGTTCTTCTTCAAATCTTGCAACTGTATAGTTAGGTTGCCAAGCTGTGTCTGTATCTGCGACATCCCGGCTACATTATCTCCAATCGGTGACGCCTCTAATCGCATTGCAATCTCTAGATCTTTACTGGGCGTCGATATGTTTTGCTGCATTAGCGGTATCCAAATGCGGGGTAACAGTGCCGCAATGAACCATTCTTTATGTTGGACAACGCTCATATCGAAACTAACCTTTGCCATCAGCGTTTGAATCGCTGGTCGAAATCCCATACTCTCTCATTGGGATACTTCTTGATTTCCTTCAATTCAATAATGCATTGGGCCTCCAACTTAGGGCATCTAAATTCAGCAATTAGACCATCCCAAATCTCATCCAGTGACTTCTCCAAGGCCCCCATAGGGACTAAAATAACCTTCATGAACCAATCTAAGGCACGACCTTGCAAAGTTGTGGCTAACTGTCCTTTCCTAGCATCGGCATCAGTGATCTGTTTCATGGTCCAAACCACTTCACACAAAAACCAGTACTGTGCTGGGTTGTTTGTCGCACTTCCGTGGAACAATGGTAACTTAGCATCATCGCCCACCATCCTGGGCTTCCTTCCTCCTGTCGCTGTGCTACTACCAATTAACTTCTGCGGTATTGATGAACTTGGCGGTGTCAAAGTAGTATTTCTTGCTGGTTGAGAATCAGTGAGCAGAGGTGTGGGTACATTGGTGCCGGGGTTTGGTCCTGCCTCTATCCTAGGCGTAGCCTGGTCGTCCCTATCAGGACTGTGAGGTCGCTTCATCCCGTGTGGTCTTCCTTCGTGGTTTTGCGGTTTGATCGCAGCAGGAGCTTCTCCCATCCTTTGCCTCTTCTCTTGTCGAAACCTCGCTCCTCCTCTTGTAAGACCACTTTCTTCCTCGGCTTCACTCATAGTCTCCTCATGGTCTGCACCCATATACCCCTTACCATTCCATATACCATCCCCTAGTAGTTGCGGTACCCACGGACTCCGCTCACCAGGCTGTCTACTGTAAAATTAGTCACAGCAGATCTAATGAACAAGTAAATCAATCACAACAGATGAACATAGAAAATATGGTGTTAAACTGTGCAAAACATGCAGCAGTGCTCAATATCCCAGAAAGGGTGAATGAATTACAATAGAATACAATATTTTGTCAATGAGCAATTCGAATTGACTAAGTAGGCCATTTGAATCATTGAATGGAGTAGCTTGACTCCAACTAGGAGTCCTCATCATCAATCGGTCGTGGTCATCAATGCACAAGAACCAGTCATCCAGGTGTCAATCTGAGTCTAACTGAGTGTGTCATGTGTAACTGAAGTGTGTAGCACTGATTAAGGAGAAGGAGGCTCAGTGGGGGTGAATGGGAGGCTAACTGAAGTCAGAACAAGTCATCTAGTCAATCTGGAGGTCCAACGGAAGTGAAACAGTCAGTCGGGAGTGAAACTAGCCTCAAATAAGGGAGAATCGGAGCTAACTGAATGTAACTGAAGTGGAACTGCAGTGGTAGGTGAACAAGTGCGCCCTTCTCTGGCAGTAGGTGAGAAGTGGGCTCCTTTCATCCTAGGAGGGATAAAACTCTGTAGTAAGTGGCTCCCGAGTGCTAGAATGAGGTGGCTAAGGTGCTGGAGGCATCAAACTGGTGACTGGGATGCATGCAAGTGCATGCAGGTGCATGCAAAACCTAGATTCTGCATGCAAACCCTAATTGCATGCAAGATCCTGAAAAAGATGATGTGGATATCCAAACACCACCCTCAAGCTAGACTATGATGTGCCAAGAAAAATAATGTGGGGCCCTGGTAACTAAGACCAAAGGTCACCCCAATACAATAATCCAAAAAATACTGAAAATAAACTAAGTGAGGAAAGAGGGAAAACCCAGTGCGAAGAAAGCCCCCCCTCAATCTAAAGCATAATAATGAATCAATCTGTCTCCACCATGATGGAACTCACCCCCAACAGTGAACGGAGGTAAGAGAACTTCTTCTCAGTGAAGCTCTTGGTGAAGATGTCTGCAATTTGCTCATCAGTAGGGCAATATTGCAGAATGATGGTGCGGTCATGCACCAACTGTCGAATGTAATGCATATGAATCTCAATGTGTTTGGTCCTCTGCCACTGAACTAGATCTGTGGAGATCTTGATAGCACTTTGATTGTCACAAAATAGGACAGTCGAAGTAGTGCCACCAAAACCAAACTCAGAAAGAATACCCTGCAACCAAACTGCCTGAATGCAGGCATTGACTGCCCCTCGATACTCTGCCTCTGCTGAAGAAAGTGCAATGGCTACTTGATTTTTGCTGGACCAGTAAATAGCACCATGACCAATCATGAAAACATAATCGGAAGTGGACTTCCGATCAATGCTATCACCTGCCCAATCTGAATCAGTAAAACCAATGAAATCTAGCTCAGAATCTGCAGCATAATGTATGCCAAACTGTCTCGTACCTTGCACATACTGTAAGATCCGCTTGGATGCCCGCAAATGAATCTCATGTGGCTGCTGCATATATCTTTACATGGCACTCACGGCATATGAGATATCAGGCCGTGAGTGTGTCAGATAAAGTAGTGAACCAATCAACTGTCGATACATACTGCAATCTGCAAGCGGTGTGGAATCTCCCTCCTCAAGACTGATTCCTGAGAGGAATGGGAATGGGGCTGCCTTACATTCAGCCATATTAAACTTCAATAACAGGTCGGAAGCATATTTTTGCTGAGATATAGTGATCCCATCAAAATTTTGAGCTATCTCCAAGCCCAAAAAATGACTCAGCAAGCCCAAATCGCTCATGTCAAAAGCTAGATTTAAGGCAAATTTTAGCTTGTTTATTGAAGTAAGTGTGCTACCAGTAATGAGCAGATCATCAACATAAAGTACAATAACCAACAAATTACCTTTAACTTGCTGAAGATACACATTCGGATCAGATTTGCACCTTTGGAAATTCTGAGAAAGAAGGAAGGAGTCCATCTTTGCGTACCAAGCTCTTGGGGCCTGTTTTAACCCGTACAAAGATTTCTTCAATCTACAAACCAATGATGGATCTGACGTATAACCCTCTGGCTACTGCATATAGACCTCTTCAGCAAGGTCTCCATGTAAAAATGCACTCTTCACATCCATGTGGTGCACTTCCCAGTGCTTGGATGCGGCAATAGCTAAAACATGGCGGATGGAATCCATTTTTGCAACCGGTGCAAAGGTCTCAGTGTAGTCCACTCCTTGGACTTGGGAGAAACCTTTTGCCACCAACCTTGCTTTATATTTTCTGATAGTGCCATCAGAAGCAACTTTAGTATGGTAGACCCATTTACATTTCACTAATTTTCTTCCAGGTGGAAGAGAAACTAGCTCCCATGTGTTGTTCTTTTGAAGAGAACTGTACTCTTCATCCATGGCACTTTTCCATCTCGGATCTCGATGAGCAGAATAGTATGATGTAGGATCTGAACCAGACATCAAATAAAAAATATCAGGAAGAAATGGATCAGCAATAGAAAGATCCATACCTGCTCTTTGAAAGTCTGCTCTTGTTTGTCTCGGATCAGCAGGATTTCCAAGGTTCGAACCAGCAGATTGTAGAGTGTTTTGGGCCCACTTTGGTAACTGAGGGGGATCATAATGGTCGGATTCTGAACCTGATATGTCATGATCATCATATGCTACTACAATATCAGAAATATCAGAACTCATACCTTCATTATCGTTTCACGGATCTTCTTCTGGTGAAGGCGGTGAATCGGCAGTCTTCTCCTCGACTAGTTGCAATTCTTGAAGCGGTTCTTCAAATTGCACACTGCGCTCGATGAATATCTTTTTAGATATGATATCCATGAGTTTATATGATTTTGATTCTTCCCCATATCCTATCAGTATGCACTCGATACTTTGTGGATCCAAAGCTCGTCTCTTTTGAGAAGGAATTCTAGCCCATGCAGTAGAGCCAAAAACTCTCAAATTTGACACATCCGGTTTGTGACCAAAGAATGCTTCGAAAGGAGTCATACCTTTCACGGATGAATGTGGAACACGGTTCTGTATATATGCAGCAACATTGATTGCTTCAGCCCAAAGATCTGCAGCCAAACCTTTTGATTCAATCATGCATGTAGCCATCTCTTTCAGTGACCGATTTTTCCTTTCCGCTACACTGTTCTGCTGGGGTGTGTAGGGAACTGTATGTTGGATCTTAATTCCGCTTTGGGCACAAAGTTGCATCAACTTGGACTTGATATATTCCCCACCATTATCAGATCTAAGAGCTTTGATCTTTCTCTCAGTGGTGGTCTCAACAAAAGCCTTAAAATCCTTGAATTTTCCAAGCACTTCTGACTTGTTTTTGAGAAAGAATACCCATGTAAAGCGGGAAAAATCATCAATAAATGTCAAAACATACCTTGAACCATTTAATGACATATGGGGAAGTGGACCACTGATATCAGAATGGATCAATCCCAAAATAGTAGAAGCTCTGCTAGCTTTGCCGCGGTCGAATCTGTGCTCGGGGTGCTTCCCAATGATGCAACCAGTGCATATTCCCTTCGAGGAACGGAGTTGTGGAAGCCCATCTACCATGGATTTGTTTGATAACAGCAGAAAATACTTATAATTAAGATGTCCAAATATTTCATGCCAAATCCTACTAACCTCATTACCATGTGTGCGAAGAGCAGTGGGCTTTGCAAGTGGAATAAAGTGTGAAAACTCATAGCATTTTGCAGTGTGATTTGCCTTTCCGACTGCAACTAGTCTTCCACTTTTGATATCAGAAATTTCAACTGTATTAGGGATGAATGTAACTTGCTTTGGTTCACCAGTGTGTGCAATTTGATACACAGAAAGGACATTTGAAGCCAAGGAAGGCACATAGAGAACATTTTGAAAGCTTCCATGTTCTACATGAATCGTACCTTTGCCCTTTGAAGAAATTTTTGAGTCATCTCCCAAATGGATGGGGATGGAGTTGTTTGGATCGAATGAGGAAAAAGAATCAATATTTTCAGCCATATGATTTGATGCACCCGAATCTATCAAGAGAGTAGTGGGCTTTGAAACCGTTGCCATGAGTGCTTGTCCTCTTTCATGATCATCATTCCTATCCTTCTTCCTTGCACCGTCGGGAAGAGTTATGTTGTTATTTTCCAAAAGGAGGGCCATTTGATCTATAGTATTCTTCATACATGAACTTTCGGGATGAAAGCCACGATTGCAATAAGTACATTTAGAATTTTGGTTACCTTCTTTGCCCTTTTGCTTGAACTTCGAACTGGATGGTGCATCCGTTTGTTTGTCTTTGTCTTTTTGTTTGTGAGGCTCGAATTTGGGCTTCTCCTTCTTTTGCTTTCCTTTACCATTCGAGATATTGGGTCCTTGAACATATAGGGCTGAATCTTTGGAGCTTATGGACCCCATTTGAATCAACTTGTCATGCTCTTTTGTGACGGACTCAATGAAGGCATTCAAGGTAGGCATCTTCCAATTCGGGGTAGTTAGCCGACCGGAATTGAAAGTAGAGACAAATACCGAATAATATTTCCCAAGCTTGCTTAGAATGGAGAGGATCAATTGTTTATCCTCTTTGATAACTCCACTGTTCTTCAATTGCAAGTTCAAGTTCTTGAATTTTGTGAAGAATTCATTGATGGTCTCGAAATTCTTAGGATTAAGGCCAATCAATTCATTCTCTAATTGAAAATCCCTAAGCTCATCCTGCTTGCCAAATAATGTTTCAAGTTGCTCCCATATAGATTTCGGAGTCTTCAATCCACTGAGATGGAAGTGAAGATCTTTGGAGATGGAGAGACAAAGAAGACCATAAACTTCATCAAGCTTGTTGTAGTGTTTGGTTCAATCTGACACATTGTTTGGCTCCAATTCAAGACCAAGAGTGACTCGGTAGTAACCTTTTGAACGTAATATGATCTCCATATCATCTTTCCAATCAAAATAATTGAATGGGGTGAGGATAGGATTTGAAGAAGAGTATTCCATTGCTAGGAGCGAGTCAAACTGATGTAGATGAGCTTGCATGCAGAGTGTAGCGAATGTAAAAGAGGAGTTTGCATGCACAGTGTAGCAAATGCAAAAGAGGAGATTGATAACCTGCAAATCACAATCAAACCAAGAACCGTAAGGTCGAACAATCCACCCTTTTAGAGTTGCATCAAACCTGGGATTGGAGATCAAACAATGTTGAATGGGTCCAATGTATCAGATCCAGGAATTATGTGGAAACTCAAGCTTCTGGAGTGGTATTGGAAGTATTTTTAAGCTTTGCATGCACAGGAGCGAATGCCCTTGAGATATCTCATGCCAAAACTTTTTGCAATTTGAGCAATTCAGTCAAATCTTCTTGTAGAAACACTTGTAGAAAAGAGATCTTGTCCCTGCAATGGCTCTGATACCATGTAAAATTATTCACAGCAGATCTAATGAACAAGTAAATCAATCACAACAGATGAACATAGAAAATATGGTGTTAAACTGTGCAAAACATGCAGCAGTGCTCAATATCCCAGAAAGGGTGAATGAATTACAATAGAATACAATATTTTGTTAATGAGCAATTCGAATTGACTAAGTAGGCCATTCGAATCACTGAATGGAGTAGCTTGACTCCAACTAGGAGTCCTCATCATCAATCAGTGGTGGTCATCAATGCACAAGAACCAGTCATCCAGGTGTCAATCTGAGTCTAACTGAGTGTGTCATGTGTAACTGAATAGGTAGCACTGATTAAGGAGAAGGAGGCTTAGTGGGGGCGCATGGGAGGCTAACTGAAGTCATAAAAAGTCATCTAGTCAATCTGGAGGTCCAACGGAAGTGAAACAGTCAGTCGGGAGTGAAACTAGCCTCAAATCAGGGAGAATCGGAGCTAACTGAATGTAATTGAAGTGGAACTGTAGTGGTAGGTGAACAAGTGCGCCCTTCTCTGGCAGTAGGTGAGAAGTGGGCACCTTTCAGCCTAGGAGGGATAAAAATCTGTAGTAAGTGGCTCCCGGGTGCTAGAATGAGGTGGCTAAGGTGCTGGAGGCATCAAACTGGTGACTGGGATGCATGCAAGTGCATGCAGGTGCATGCAAACCCTAGATTCTGCATGCAAACCCTAATTTCATGCAAGATCCTGAAAAAGATGATGTGGATATCCGAACACCCCCCCTCAAGCTAGACTATGATGTGCCAAGAAAAATAATGTGGGGCCCTGGTAACTAAGACCAAAGGTCAGCCCAATACAATAATCCAAAAAATGCTGAAAATAAACTAAGTGAGGAAAGAGGGAAAACCCAGTGGGAAGAAAGCCCCCCCTCAAGCTAAAGCATAATAATGAATCAATCTGTCTCCACCATGATGGAACTCACCCCCAACAGTGAACGGAGGTAAGAGAACTTCTTCTCAGTGAAGCTCTTGGTGAAGATGTCTGCAATTTGCTCATCAGTAGGGCAATATTGCAGAATGATGGTGCGGTCATGCACCAACTATCGAATGTAATGCATATGAATCTCAATGTGTTTGGTCCTCTGCCGCTGAACTAGATCTGTGGAGATCTTGATAGCACTTTGATTGTCACAAAATAGGAAAGTCGAAGTAGTGCCACCAAAACCAAACTCGGAAAGAATACCCTGCAACCAAACTGCCTGAATGCAGGCATTGACTGCCCCTCGATACTCTGCCTCTGCTGAAGAAAGTGCAATGGCTGCTTGCTTTTTCCTGGACCAGCAAATAGCACCATGACCAATCATGAAAACATAACCGGAAGTGGACTTCCGATCAATGCTATCACCTGCCCAATCTGAATCAGTAAAACCAATGAAATCTAGCTCAGAATCTGCAGAATAGGCGACGCGGAGACTGCAATCTTCTCCCTCTCTTTCTCCCAAGAGGATTCCTCAAGGCGGAACATCTTATTCTTCCACCGACCTCTCAGTGCAACAGCGTTGAAGTTCGCACTTACTAGCCTAGCTGCGCGGTATCTCTGCTCCTGCGCACGAGACAATTACCCTCTGCGTCGATACTCTATGTATCGTTCCTGCTTGTGCGTCCAGCGCAGTAACGCATTCCTAAGCGCTGCGGTGATGGTGCTCCTATCGACTCCTTCGATAGTGCGCGAAAATAACTTCTAAGGGAGTTTCCAGGACTTGCTTTATATACTCATTCATAAAGATAATGAAACATTCATGTAAACGCAGATAGTAAACTAAAACATGCATTCAAACAACACAGCGTCATAACAACGAGAATTATGTAGTTCACCTCCGCGGGGAAACCACGTCCACGGGGAGTGTATCTTATATTAATCTCAAAATAGGAATTACAATCCTGCTGCGCACACAGCTGCAGCCTTAGATCTTTCCAGGAAACTCCACGCACACAGCTGGGAGCCCTTCTCTAGATCTAGTCTCTTCTTCTACAGGGATTACAATGGTTCAGACGTCGGCTCAGACTGTCTGCAACCCAGGGATTAGCTTCACAGCTATCCAGTTCTAACCCTTTGTCTTCTAACAACACAATAGAAGACTAACTAGTTGGATAGCTTATCTCAAATAGCTAGCTTACGTCTCAACATCTAATGGCTAGCTAACTAACGTCTAACCTTTACAATTACACATATATATAGGTGGCCATGATGGTCGCACCTTTACAAAACTGTGGGCCTTTCCCAGCAGTAATCCCCAAAAACCCTAACCACGGACATGGCTAGTTGTACTGTAGGTTCCGCTTGCAGTCACGTCGCCGTTTCCTGCAGGTTCCGTGACTTTCGGCGCAGATTGCGGGTATGGGCGCCGCTTCATCATTCATTGCTCCTTGTCCTTCGCCTTCAATACTTTGGTCCGTTGCTCTTCCTTGATTAGAGCAACCATAACTTCTGTACTTAGCCTTAATGAGGGTAGTTGAGCCCTCTATTCCGTGGCTTCATTTATTGTGGTAGCTGAGCTCTCTACTCGGCCACATTCATTCTCCTTTGACGTGTGCGCGCGAGCTCTACGATTCTCGGTCCGTAATTTGCGCTGAGCTTGTCCATCTGGCACCGTACTATGCACTGTTTGCTTCTGCCCAAAAATTGGTTCTTATTCAAAATGTGTACTTTCACTTCAACACTTAGTGCTTTTTCCTCAAAATTCGCAGCTTTACTGTAGCTGCGGCCTAGGCTCCAACAACCACTCATACAAAATGACGGGGAATTCACAGAAAAACCATTCGTGTGGACCATAGTGAATATATCTTCTAGCCAGTGATCTACTGTCATTCGAGTGTTCCAGCATTCTTCTTCAACAAACTCTTGCAACTTCTGATTGAACCATTTATGTATCTCCAGCTTTGTCAGATGCCACAACATGACATCCTTCTACTCTACGCATGGTCCCGGCAACGAAACCATTTGTTGACCAACGTGACCTCGGTCGATAGGGGTTCGCCTTACTATCAACACATACCGCAGTCTCCCTGGGCATCGGCCCGAGTAGGTTTGAGCCCACCCAGTAACATCCGCAGAGTGGATGAGGTCTCACCCGAGGGATCCAGGAAGAGCAGACGAAACCATGTTTCCACCGAGGGAGGAGGAGAGTTGTGGATGTGCAGACTAACTCTATTGCGGTACTTAAACAAAAAATTTAAACATTCGGCAAGGAGTTATAACATATCATATCACAGCATTTATCATCACATTCTACAGAGAACATATTACTTAATCACAGCATTTATCATCACAGCAACAGTAAGCAGACATTGCATCAATCAACATTCACATATTGCAATATTGCATAAAGATAGTATCGAAACATCATTATATTACTGTCGCGATCATATACCAGAAGAAAAACACAGATCTCACACATCATTGGTTTTCTCTCTCTATCTTCGTCTATTTCCGCCTATCCTCTCTTCTGTAACACTTATGACTCTCATGTATTTATAGACTTCCGCCATTATAATATTTCTCCACTTACAACTATCTTCCTAACCGACACTATGGACAATTGACCCAATATCTAATTGACTTGGTCCAAATGACCCCAAAAATCTGCAAACCATGGTACACTGACTCACTATTACATACTATGTGCTCCAAGTGACCCAAAACCCGCCAACTGCAGAATTCTTTAATCGCAAAATACTCCTTTCGTGCCCTCCTTCGGTGAGTCGCAACGTCGGTGCTACCGCAACCTTTCCCCATCAAACCACCTTCCAACAGTTGTAGACGTCATTTTATGGATAAAAGACACCTATAAACAACACTTTTATTTATTAACATAATTCATACACCTTCTGGTACAATTTGGGAGCATTTGGAGCTATTTGGATCCATCTACCATTGGGGGTTTGAGCCTCAAAATTACTAGTAAATTCCCTGACTTCTCTTGGATACCTATTCGACCCCAAAGCAACATCTAATGATGCAAATATACTTTACGTAATGTCTTATAACAGATCCAAGTATCATACCAACCATTAGTGGAGGTTGTACACTACTTGGAAGAGATTTGTTCCAAGACCGAGGGGGGATTTCCAGTTCCCAAATTGACTAGTCTTGTCCCGAAACTTCTTCCCATGCAAATTGAAGACCATGGTTGGGTATATCAGTTGATTATGTCTGATAGATGTTTTAATGTTTCCCATCATCCCTCATGACCTTCCTCACCAAGTTTGAAAGTAATTGGAGGAGTTTGGAATCAGTTGTACCCATATACCTAGAGTTGAAATGTGGTGAATTTGAGCACATTGGGAATTTTATTATAAAGGGACATTATAGTGGTATGAGAGCATGATATTGGCACCTGATGTGGTCTGATATTTATGAAGACAAAAATTCAGGGACCATCCTTAGACATTGAAACCAAAAGTACTTTTGTTGAAGAGGAGGAACTAGGAAAAAATTAAAAAAGAAAAAAAAAGTGCATTTTGAGGAAACTATGGCTAATGAGAAGGGAACCTCATATGAGAGTGAGGAGTTTGGGAAAATCATAAAACCATTTTTTGAATACATTGCAATTGGTATCAAATACATGAAAAAACATATGATGAAAGGATTCGAATTGATGGCTAGACAACTTGGAAGCAAAGGAGAAAGAGGAGGCAACAGTAGTTCTCATTGTGAGGAAAAGAAGCCAATGGGTGAGCATATTTTCTCAAACAAAAGAACCCATAATAGATAAAATTAATTTCAAAGAACACCAAGGCCTACTGCACCAAAATTTATTGATTCCAAAGCAAATATTAAAGCCCCAAATTATGTGGAATAAATTCTACTCGAATGGAAAAATTTGAGTGAAGATTGCAGAAACACTTTACAATTTGATCAATTTCTCATTGCCTCAAACAAGATCAATATGAAGGAAGGTAATAAGAATCCATTTAAAAATAGAGAATTGAATATTATGGAATAAGTAAAATTCCACTCCCCACCTTTGATGTCTCATCTCAAAGTTATGCACATACTTGGGTACAAAATGCATCAGCTTGCTTGAAGGAGCAAAAGGAAGAGACACATTCTACCTTGGACATGAATCAAAGAGAATCTACTGATGGATGCTTAAACCATGAAGGAGTGCCTACTAATGGGTTCTCACACCTCTATGTTGGTGACATAGAGACAACTTTTGAAAGTGTTGATGCAAGCCAAACTTCCATTAAGAATGAAAATGAAGACCTTGTAACAGCTGAAGAAGAAACAAGATCAACTTCCCCATCACCACTTGAGCTTCATGAAGTTGGTCTAAGTAAGAAGGAAGAAGATGAGGAGGTTCATTTACAAGAGCCTCATTTTCTTCAAGGATCCTTGAATATGAATGAAAAGAAGATCCAAGAGATCCTTAGCATTCTCCATGACACTCAAGCATTAGTGTCAAATTCTTGTTGGAAAATTTCTTCATTGGAGGATCAAATGATAGATTGTTTGGAGGATCCTCACGACATGGTGGATCATAAGAAATGTGGAAATTTGAATGTGTTTGATGTGTTTGAAGATGAAATTGAAGAGATCCAAACACTTGATGTGGTGGAAGAGGAACTTGAATTGTCTCTTGATGAAGGTTATGCAATTTTTAAAGAAGAGCATGATTCCTCTACATTGGAACCAATCTATGACAAATGTTTCACACTTTTGAAGGAGCTGCATGACACTACCCATATGTATCCTTCCCATGATGAAACTTCTACATTTTTTTATCATTTGGGTGAGTTAGTTCATTCTCCTACATCCTACAATTCCATGTTTTGCAGCATTAGTCTCAATGAAGTATGGGTGAAAGGGTTCTTTTTTATGGTGCCACATGAGGAGTATGGAACTCCTAGATTTACCTTTTATGATGACATGGTTGGAGCAAATTCCTATTCACATTTGCAGCAGCATCCTTTGTTACTTTATGATGATGCACATCTACATGGATGCACCTATGATATGCATTTGAGTCACTTGAAGACTCATGGTTTTTCTTGCTCAACACTTGTCTCATTTGATGTTGGAGGAACTTCATCCAACACTTGGGTGAATAGATTTATGATTGAAGAATATTTTTGTTGGAATCCACATACTCTATTATATCTTTATGATTCTCACATTCATGGATGTATGGGTGAGACTTCTTTGAGTCCTTTGAAGTATCCTTGTTTTTTCTGCTCATTATTTGGTTCAGATTTTAGTGGAGATTCTTCATTCACTTCTTGGATGAAAGAATACATGGATGAATATTTTGATGCATATCACATCCTTTTGGAGAAGAATTATAGGACATGGAATCCTCACCTATGTCATTGGAGCATATTTGATTGGTCACTTGCTGCTTGTATGCACTTGGAAAATGGTGGTCTACTTGCTTGGAGGTATAAGCACTTTCATGACTCTTTGATGAAGCATCTTCTTGAAGTACATTTTCAGTATGTTTTTATGTACTTGGATGATATATATTTTGTACTCATGATGTTTGGAAGAATGCATACAAGAAAATGGGATCCAGGAACTCTCTTACCTGGTGGTATGAGTTGGAGAGCACTCCTAATTGTTGGAGTGCAATAAAAGCAATGGGACCCTGGGATAATTATTAGTCTCATTGGTTTCAATTTTTTGGGGAAACAAGAAGTATGGGGGATGGATTCCCCACTTAATAAAGTGATTTTAATTAGAGTAGTGTAGCAGCAAGCATGGTGGTTCCTCTCTGAAATCTTCATGGAATATCGAAGACTCAAAGTTGGGAAACTCAGTGGCAGCTTCAAATAATCATACAAAAAGCAGGTTCTTCAACACCCATATTTGAAATTGCTTGAGGACAAGAAATATTGGGAAGGGAGGATTTTTCATGTCCCAAATTTTTCATTGGGTCACAATGGCCTAATACCATTGGCCCATAATCATGAGAGTTGTCAAATTGATGTTAAGGGTCAAATAATTGCCAAGGAGGAAAATTACTAGTTTCCTAGGTTGGGTGGTGGAAGCTTTGGGATTTGAAATAAGGGGGATAATAAATGATGTTTGAACATTAAAATGGCATAAATATTTAATAAAGGAGATAAATAAATAAATACAATGGAAAATCAATGTGGCCATTGATCATGAAGACACATGGAGGATGTGGGACCCACAAAAGCTAGATTTGTTGTGCCACATGGCATCCTACTCTTGTCATTTCGAATCCATAAGAAGCCCAATGTTATTGGGATGAGTTGGAAGGTCAATATACTTGGAATGAGTCATTTAAGGTCGAATTGGAGTGGAAGAATAACTCCCATGGAAGAGGAAGACGAAATTTGGAGCTAGTGAGACACTCGGGCTAGATGCCCTAGCTCTATGATAAGAATGATGAAGATGCTTTGACACCTATGATACAAATCAGACCCGAAGGATGAAATATGAAATATATGACATGTCAGGGCTAAAACTAGCCTCCAAGAGGGTGCTCAAGTGAGTTAGGGCAGCCAAAGAGACACCAATTGGAATTTGGAGAAGGAGAGGGCTAGAATTGGAAGGACAAGTGGCATACTTGGGAATCTCTTCCCAACTTGAGTTGGCATGAATCTCTTGGAAGGAATTCGACCCATGGAGGAAATTAGAAGTTTACAAAATTCATGAACAAATAATAATAGGGGATTTTGATCATTTTTAGAATTTACAATTGCATTTGTGAAGATAGGGAGCTAGTGGATGACTAGTTTCTTGCCTTGGCCAATTTTGAGGGTGAAAGGTTCCCATCAAACTTGGTAATTGGAAAGGACATTCATAAATTTCATTTGGAGATTTAATGTATTCTTTATTTGAAGGTGTACAATATGGGGTAGGTCATGGTTTCTTCTAGTGCAACTCACTCCTTCAACCATTTTCAGTTTTCATGTCATATTCTTAATCCTTGAGGGAGGGCATTTTTGGTGAGTGATTGTACTCTTTGGGGGAGATTATAATGCCTGATTTATTTTTTAATATAAATTAAATACTTTGTTATTCATATTCAGAAAGTTTCAGGTCGAAATTCCAAGTGGAAATGTATAAATCTATTTTTTAATGAAAGAATGGTACCATTTCCCCACTACCTTGATGTGTAGCAATGATGTATTGATGTATTCGAATGAAAGATCATTCATATGATGTATTTATGATTAATGGACTGTAATTTATGATATTCACAAGTTTAATTTTCAGTACTTAATAATTTGAAGTTATTTTGTGAAGTTTCATAGCATCTGGAGAAGGTTGAGTCTCGTTTCCCCCCAAGGTCGAGACTAGTTGTTTTGCATCTGATTTAAGGGAGTTATAGAAGACATTAAAAGTTGAATGGTGATGAATATGAGTTCATGTTGATTTCCTTTATATGTCACAGTATTCTATTCATAAATTAGAGTATGATTGAGTGCATTTGGAAAGTCATTTTCATCATCTACCCCTAGGGGATTTGAACCACAATTTACTAGTAAAACTCCATACATTGACCAAATTTCCAAAGTGAGTTGTAGAAGTCATTTGATGGATAAAAGAAACCTATAAACACCATGTTTTATTATTAACATAATTCATACACCTTCTGGTACAATTTGGGATCATTTGGAGCTATTTGGAGCCATCTACCATTGGGGGTTTGAGCCTCAAAATTACTAGTAAATTCCCTGAGTTCTCTTGGATACCTATTCAAACCCAAAACCACATATAATGCTGAAAATATAATTTAATTAATGTATTATAACATATACAAGCCTCATACCAATCATTAGTGGAGGTTTTACAATTCTTGGAACATATTTGTTCCAAGACCCAGGGGGGATTTCCACTTCCCAAATTGACTAGTCTTGTCCTGAAACTTCTTTCCGTGCAAATTGCAGACCATGGTTGGGTATATTAGTTGATTATATGTATGATATATGTGTTAATGTGTCCCATAACCCCTCATGACCTTCCTCACCAAGTTTGAAAGTAATTGGAGGAGTTTGGAATCAGTTGTGTCCATATACCTAGAGTTGAAATGTGGTGAATTTGAGCACATTGGGAATTTTATTATAAAGGGACATTACAGAACGTTGGTTCACTGCTGGTGGAAATCATATAGATAGTGTTAATATCTGCCGAGGAGGAGGATTTAGGTGGATGCATATCCTTGATGGTAGTAATGGATGACTCTAAAGAGGATTGATTCAGCTCGTGGAGAACCAATCAATACTCAAGTAAGTCAGGACAATGATGTGAATAGTGTCCGTAGGCTCTACATACGGCGTTGGGGTGGTTGGTGCGCAATTATTTGTTATGCGGGTGGGGGGTGGGTTGTAGTTCGACAACCGGAAGGGTCATCGTCCAACGTCTTCATGTGTTAGAGGTTTGGTGATTACGAAAAAGTATGGGTAGAATGGCCCAAGTCATCATACAAAGAACACTTAGGAGGTGTGTGGAATGTAGGGGGGGGGTTCACAGGTTTAGTCGCATGTGGTGCAGTATGAGTGTGCATGGCCTTTCCCCCATTGTTGTTGGATGAATACTTTGTCGCTACATCGGGGGGTGGACGATTGAAAATGGTGATTGGTTGGATTGGTTGGAGGATGACTTGTGGCATCAGAGTGGGATTAGGAGCAGTTAAGTACCACACAGGTAGTCCTAGTGTTAACCCGAGGAGATTCAACATGTCCATCATGGGCATACTTACTAATCCTGAGGGTGGGAAACGAATGGGATTGTGTGGATTTGTGTGGCTCCAACGTGGCTAGGGACTGATGACGGTTGAGGAAATAGTGTGGGTTGAGGGTTAGGAACCTTTTGTTTTGAGAAAATGGTGCACAAATCAGATTTATCAATGATCGACGGAGGAGGTGGTAAAGAAAAAAAGTGGAGACCATTGGAGTCTCTCAATAAATTCTGCAGACGATAGTGGAAACTAAAGAGGTGGGCCGCCGAAAACAGGTTATTCAACCATGGGGGGGACATTTTCTGGTGTAGCGGGTGCGTTCGGGTGGTAATAAGTGACTTGCTCAATTTTGACAACCCATCCCTCATGGGGGAACATCATGATGTGGAACACCGATGACACGACAGGATTCATGGCGTACATGTAGCTTCATCCTAGGAGTAAGTTGTAGTCGAGTTGTGCATTTACAAATTCGATGTTAATCAGGACAATTTTACAATCTAATTGGACTAGAACATTAGCCAGAAGGCCTTGTGGCTGAGATGAACGAAAATCATAAGCTCGTAAGGAAATCGTGGATGGATGTAGGGTGGGGTATCCAAGCTTTTGCCACACAAATGTAGACATAACACATGTAGAGGAACCCTCATCGATGGATAACTAGATTTTGTACTGAAACAAAAACTTGAAATGCTAATGTGGAAGGCATTCGTGGTTCAGATTGGTCTAAATCGAATGCCATTATCCATGATTTAGAAGGTACTATTGCATCTATGGCAAAAAACCATGTTTTGCGTTGTGTTGGGCAGTTCTTTAAAACTTCTAGGGTTGACATAGTAGTAGGGGACTGGGCTAAGTCATCCACGATGTTATAGTTAGGGGAAACACAGACGTTAGGGTTGTTATTAACGCGACTTAGAGGGAATCAAGGAGCTTTAGGAGCCCCATCAAATGGTGCGGGGGGTATACGTAATGAGTGATCCATGGGGATAGTGTTAGCAGCCTTGTCCGCAGGAATGGTTTCTGTGGTGGAACCACATTGGTTATGGTAGGTTTGAAGGTTGATATTAGTCGAATAAATCATTAAAAGGTGGTGGGTATCTATATCAACTTGTTGGATTCCATGAGTTGCGTAGGTAACTTGTTGTTGTGGTGCCGCAACACCTTGAGGGGGAGCCAAAGGTTGGGTGGCTACTACCCCTTATGTGGGTAGGGGGTTCTGGAACATCATAGGTTGTGTGTTGGGTTGCGGGGGGTTAGGTGGTGTTGGAGGTGCGACATGTCCTTGGTGTTAGGCATCGTTAGTCAAAAGTTGGCGAGATCGATCCAGATGGGGACAATTGTGCATGTAATGGCCATATACCCCGCCAATAGAGCATGAGTGGTTTGTGCATAATTTTGGGTTTCTTCCTTGTCAAGGTGGTCGATTAGGATTTTGGGTAGTTGTTGGAGCACCATTATTGTTTGGGGCGTTCAGTGATGGACCACCTCTATTCGGAGGTTGGTTAGTGCCTCGGTTACAACTTCGTCCCCTATTTTGTTTTCCTTGTTGGTTTCGTTGGGTAGGTTTGTTATACCTCTATGTTTCACAGTGTCGCATCCCCATCACAAAACGAGTTGACGACACTTTGCATACTGTTTTAAACCATCCAGAAGAGACAGATGATGAATCAACCTTGAAGGTGAATCTACCCTGACAAGTTTTGACCCACCTTAGACTTTATCTACATACACTACCGCGCCTTGCTAGCTTATCAAAACGCGGGTACTAGACACTACCGCGCTATGTTGTTTCCCCAAGACGCGGCAGTGCCGCGTTCTGCAGTCTTTGCAGAATGCGGTACTCTTTTAATAGCCTTTTTCCCTTGGCTTGTGGGATTTTGGATTTTCGAAGATAATGGAAGATTGGGGTCCTTGATTCGATCTCAACTCATCTCCTTCGATTAGAAACCCTGATCCACTTATCTCTCCTTAGATCCACCCATCTCTCTTGTTGGTTAACCTCACCATTCACTATAAAAGAGAGGCATTCCATTGGGAAAGGGGGAAGACTCTTGAGAGTACCAAACTTATGGTCTTACAGTATTGTGGAGATAGCTAGAGGAGAAGACACTTGGAGCTGGAGGATTGGCTTGGACATCAAGCACCTTTTGTAAGTATTCTTCAAGTTGTAATGGAATAACTTGTCTTGTTTTCCCAAATCATTTGTGTTAATCTTGTTTTAATGATATGATTTGTATCTTTCATAAGATTTAGATTCTAACTCATGTTTCAGGTTGCTAGAGAATAGTGCATTCTTGTGTCTTGGTTCCATTTTGACAGGTTCATTTGTGAAGGCTTGGAGACTGGAACAAATACCAAAAACAAGCATCTGGATAGAAGGTTAGTTAAACTTCTTCTACTCTTTCTAGCATTTTAATCTTGAGATGTTTGTTAGATCTAGGGATTCAAGGTAGCATTTGTTTTGACTTGTTTCTTGCTTTAGAGTTAGTTTAAAGTCTGCTTTAAAGTTAAGAGAGTTTTGGCTTATCCGTAAGACAAAATTCTACATAACAAGAATGGCGACTCCGCTGGTTTTGATTACTGCTTGATTGATTCAGTTCACTGTCACTCATCTGCTGATTGTGATTTGTTTTATTGCACTTCAAACTAGTTTGAATCTTGGTCCTTTTTGACCTTTATTCACTCCTCCTCGCAGTATTTATCTCCCTGTTTGATCACTGAGTCCCCTGGGTTAGCAACAACCCTGAAAATTTTATTTTTTCTTCTCAAGTTGCGCTTTTTCCTTCCCTTGCCACAGTACCGTGCCCTCAGAACTACTTCCAGCGCGGTAGTACCGCGCTTGTTGATCTTTCTTTTTCTCTTCTAGCAGACCCGGGCTGGCGGTAATCTTTTAGACCAACAGAACCCTTAGCTCACTGGCCCTTTCGGCAACAGGTCGCAGAAGCAACCTGAAGTCTCACCCGAAGTGATTCTAATGGGAGGCAGAAGACTCAAGTGTCCTCAGCCAAGTTCCGAGGCATCCAGGGTGCTTAGACCCACCTTAACCCCTTCCTCTGGAGCTGACTATCTCATTCCATTACTCCGGCTACGCCTCCGTCTTATCGCATTACGCAGGGAATGCGATAAGTCTTCCCCTATGTGAAACCGTCTAGCGATACCTAAGATATCGTAGGCGTGATATCTTCCCCTTCTAGTTCCTGCGGTAAGTGAACTTTGACCGCTTCCTGGATTAATAGGTGGTCTCTGCTATCCTTATCCTGGTACTGCAGTTAGCAACAACATTCAGTCTCCAAGCATAACCCTCGCTAATGAACTTGACCCTTGATATCTCGCAACAACGTAACTAAGTAGAATATTACTTTGAGCAGTGTCTAAGTAGACCATTCATGACTTACATTCAGTTCATACTCGCACATTATCCTCTGTTAACAATTATCTAGTTGCTATGCGGGTAGCTATGATTATCACAATTATTATACATCATTCAGAAGTTAAACTGACGACCATGTACATTACTTATAACAGACTGAAGCATTCATATATAACACAGACAAGTGAATGAGAGCAGTAGCTACACAAATACAATAGTGCGACTTAGATAAGCACGCTGTTATTCCCAGGGCGAGAACTGCGCCCAGGGGAACTGCGGTTCTTGTTTACAACTCTGAAGAATAAACACAGTCCGTTCCACTCTTTACAACAAGGGTCTTCTGGGAAACTCCACCTTAGTGGGAGCCCTTCTCTATAGACCTCTTTCTCTTCCTGCCTTTTACAATGCACTCTCTTTCTCTCACAATCCCTGCGGATCGCACTATCTCTCAACAGGTCAGCCCTATGTTCTCTCAGGGATGTCCAGACTCTGCAACAACAACAGACTTGGCTAGCCTCTACCTGAAGTCTCTATCACTATGTGGCCAACCCCTTATCATATAAAAAGACTACTATATATAGATGGCCCGAAGGTCTCATCGCAGTTACAAAACTGTGGGCCTTATCCCAACAGTGACTCAACCCTAACCACTTACAGTCAACTGGCTGTACTTCCATGGCCGCCTTCTGTCTCGTCGCCGCTTCCTGCAGTCCTTAGTCTTTAATGCATCGGCCCGTCGCTTCTTCTTGGTTTAAGCAACGCTGACTGTAGTCCTTCTTCTTTAATGAGGGTAGCTGAACCCTCTCTTCATTTCCGGCGCCTTTATTGCGGTGGTTGAGCTCTCCCTTCGGCCTCTTCTTTGTACCACATGCTTGACTTTTCTGTACCTATCGTCGTGATTCCCGCCGGAATTTGCGCTACGGCGATATCTTTGTCTTACCGCCAAAATTGGTACTTTCTCTCCAAAATTAGTTATCCTTCCCAAAATTAGCAGCTTCCTAAATGCTGCGGAAGTTCTCTCCAACAACTCCCCTAACACTTACTTGTGGCTCGTCCCCGAGCCACTCGCAACAACAGCCTGATTCATCTGCCTAAGCTTATCCTTTGCTGCTCGTGAGATTACTGCGAATTGTGCCTTAAGCGCTTTAATACTTTCATCCATGTGTGTTACTTCTTCCTGCGCTGCGCTGAGCAGCTCAGCGGTTACCAAGGAGTCCTCTGTGCCCTCAATGACTCCTTTACTTGAGGTGAAGCTTTTCACCTTTTGCTCCAGTTCGTCAACCAGATGTGCGACTTTACTTTCATGCGGGCTAACTTCGTTAGCCAGGTTGATCTGCTGTTCTCTGTATTTCTGCACCTGCTGCTGAATTTGTGTGATTTCTCCTTTCTTTCTTATCTTCGCAAGAGCACTCAAGCCCTTGTACTCTTCTTCAGCTCTCGATATCGCATCTTCACAGTGCTTAATGTGCTGATCGAGCTCGGCTTTCTGTGGGAGCTCCTCTAGCTCCAGCCATGTTTTTGATGCATCTTCCAGGATGGCCTCTGCTGCTTCCACCCGACAGTGCATCTGTGTCTGTACAACTCTGAAAGCTTGCACTCGTGCTTCTTGGATTTCCTCTGGAGTAGGTGGCTTATTTGCTTCAAGTGCAGCAATCCTTGCTTCGTATTCTTCCTCCATCTTTTTCTTCTCTTCATCTAGAGCCTTTGCTCTTTCCGCTATTTTTCTGATCTTTTGAGTTATTGCTAACTCAGGCCTGATATCGCACTGCGGAAGTTCTGCTGCGATATTCTTTAAAACAAGAGAGACATCCTGCTCTCGCTGAACATATTGCGTCAACTGGGCACTCTCTGCCTCATGCTGTGCAATGAGCTGCACATTGTCGTTAGACAGCAAAACATTTTGCTCATATGTGACTTGTTCTCTGTGCCTCAGCTCCGTGCCTATCTGCTGGAAAATTTCGTACAACTGATCCACAGGTACTTCTGGTAGGTTCACCTCAAGAGGATGAACCATCTGCACTTCCATAGGTACAGGTAACTTAATACTTCCCGGCGGTATACGAACAATGTTCGTGCGGTCCCTTGCAATGCTTTCTTCTCTGCTCTGTGAAGGGGGCTGCGAACTTTCTGCAACTGTAGTTGGAGCTGGCTGAATCTGCATGGAAGCAGTCTTCTCAGTGATTGCCTTCAATTCTCGCAATTTGTTGTCAAGGCTGATGCGCATACGATCCTGCGATGACTGAATCGCAGCGAATTTATCCCGCATCTTCTCCTGTATTCGGCTGGCGATGAGATCATACTCCTCCTCTGTCATGATTGGTGCCTGCGGTTCGTCGGAAGTAACCGCCTTTGTTCTCTTCTTCTTTGCTCGCACCGGAGAAGGGCCTTCAATAGCCTTTCTCTTAGAACCTATTGGTTCTTTCTCTTTGTCTTTAGGATCTACCTCCACAACATCTTCTGGATCCTCAGCTGGGGGATCAACTGGAACTAGGCCAGAGGATAGATCATCATACATTTGTTTCATGTCCTCATCGAAACAGTTCTTAATGGTATCTTCGACCTGCTGGATTTCCATGCGATATGGGCCGGGGGCCCATTCCTTATGTTTTCTGAATCCTTTGGGCCTGATGTAGGTTTTATCCCTGTCGACTTTAAATTCCAGCTTGGACTGATAAAGATCAACGACCGGCGAGTCGACACGCGGAATCGTTGCGACGGATTCAAGCAATAGCGTATAATAATCATGGAATACCATTGCGTTATTCTTGTGCTTCTCTGGGTGACTACTCGCCCAAAGATTTGAGTACCTCGAGCCTCTGCACGCCCCTGGTGCCAGTTGTGGAAACTGCGAATTGGGCGGCTCTTTCCATCCAATGAAAGCCATAAGGATCAGCAGCCACGAGAAGTGGAAGCTGTGAAGTGGATCCTGCTGCGCCTGCGCACAGTCTTGAAAGAAACTATTTAACAAAAATAAGCTCCAGTTGTAAGGTTTACCTTTTATGACTTCAATCGCGAGGCGGATAACTGAGCCTGTGACCTCCTTCGGCCTCACCTTGAGGAGGAGTTTTCCGGCCAACAGACTAACAGTAAACCGCAAGGCGTCATCCTGTATTGAATTGACATCATAGGCGCGACCTCCTCTTTGCAGCTTATACTCCGCAACCTGCTTGGTTGAGAGCCTGGTATCCTTTGTGGCGCCATCAATATTTATCTGTGGGTCGAAACCAGTCTTCGACAGACCGATAATGCGGTGAATGAGGTCAACATTAACATCTATTCGGTTACCCAACCATAAGTAACCACCATGCACACATGAAAGTAGCATCTGCACCACAGCATTGACCTCCGGGCCCCGTCCAAAGTGTGGGATCTCCAGGAGATTGAGCAGTCCCGACGGTACTAAATGGCTTACATGGTCCATGGGGACGAACTCGTCGTGCTGTGTCCTTGGGTTCCTCTGAATCGTCATATAACGATCGCGGCAGAATTGTGGGTACAGGTTATAATCTCTCAGATTATAATCAGTAAACTTAACAGCATGCATATTCCCCCACAAGTTACCTTCTTCCTTCACTCGGTTATCCAGCGGTGGGAGTATGAGTTCATATTTAAAGTCTCTTGGAAGGACAATCGCTGGCGCATTTTCTATTCTTGGTGGGAAGTATATGGTAGTGACTGTAACTTCTTCCGGAAGTTCCTGCTCTGGTTCTTCTGACTCTGTGCTACTCGGGGTCTCGCTACGCTCCATATTAGCTAAGGTTCTCGGTGACTGGCGTGTAGACGGAGAACCAGCAGCAATTTTCTTCCCTTTCTTCGCCACAACCGAAGTCATAGCGCACTCGATTCCACCCCTTTGGAATCTCTGCAACACGTCTTCGAGAGGATCGTCTGGCGCGAGGGACCTTCCCCTGTGGTACTCTGGACTTCCTATGATTGCTAATCTTAATGCAAATCAGAGTCTGCAACTGTTTCTAGTTTCCCTGCTCAGGACTCTGCTAAGAATACGCTTGGCTCGGCTCAACCGCGCTCAACTCTTTTAGTGAAAATGACCAAGTAGCCCCGTGCTTTGAATAGAACGTGTATTTATCATAAGGCGGAATTTCAAATGGCAACGGACCAGTGACTGGACCCGTTGGCGGCATTTAATGCATAGACAAGACAGCACCCCGCACCTATTTATTGCAAACGCCGTTTGAAATTTCGCTGGGAAACTGTGCGCCGGAGTGATGTCGCATCGGATTTTCCAAATCTAGAAGAATCGTCGTACTGCTGCCAAATCTTAGTACAACAGATACTTGTCAGCCGTGCAGTTAATGCTTGTCAGATGGCGAAGTGACTAGCCCTCTGATCAATTCAAAATCTGGTGTCGCATCAATCTGTTTTCTGTCCTCTGCGATAAGATATCGCATCGTCTGGAAATGGAAAGTGCCAAAAACTCGCCTCTTATCAAAATTATCGCAACCACCAGGAAAACTGGCTGCGAATTCTTACCTAAAGTATTTCCCGGTGTAGACTCCTTAGGGTGCGATGCTTCATTTCAACTACACTGAACATCTGCACCATTTGCTTCCTTTCTGGGCTAGGGCTAGGAGGTGGCATGGCCTTCGCGATACAGCTTAAGCCGACTGCCATTGATCAGGGTAGGAAGAAACTCCCCACTCATAGTACGAAGCTGTATAGCACCTCCATCTGTTATTTGCTGGATTTGATATGGTCCTAACCAATGAGTTTTGAATTTTCCAGGGAACTTTATAAACTTACTGTCATAAAGGAGTACCAAGTCTCCAAGCTGAAAGGTTTTGTTCTTGATATGCCTATCATGCCAAGCTTTTTCTCGTGCTTTCTGCACTTTTTGATGGAATCCTGCGATAAATCTGTCTTCCTCCAGATTGAGCAGCTGTGCCAATCTCTCCCCTAAAGTATCAGAATCAGCCATCTCTGTAAGCTGAGCAATCCTTAGACTGGGTAAGATGTATTCCATAGGCATAACAGCCTCTTGTCCATATACCAGGCTGAAAGGTGTGTGCCCTGTTAGTTTCTTACACGTGGTCCTGTAAGCCCATAATACAGCATTAACTCTAAGGTCCCAGTCATCCCTTTGACTGTTACAAATCTTTGTAAGAGCATGTTCTAATATCTTATTGAAAGCCTCCATCGTACCATTAGCTTGAGGGTGGTAAGGTGTACTCTTATGGTGCTGTATTTCAAATTCCTCTGTCAAGGATTCTATGGTGCTATTCAAAAAATGTGTGCCTTGATCACTCATCAAAGTCACTGGGCATCCAAATCTAGTGATGATGTTTTCAAAAAGAAATTGTGCTGCTGTAGCAGCATCACAATTCCTGACTGCTTTTGCCTCAGCCCACCTGGTGAGGTATTCTGTTGCTGTAATAATATATCTCACACCAGTTCGTTTTCCTGGGGGGTTAATAGGACCCACGAAGTCTATGGCCCACTTATCGAATGCGCGTAGCGTTATCTGTGGTCGCAACGGCATTTCATCTCTTCTGGAGGGCTTTCCTGTCCTTTGGCAGATATCGCATGATCTGCAAAACTCTTTACTGTCTTTATGTAATGTAGGCCACCATAGTCCGGCTGCTAGGATCTTCTGAGCGGTAGGCTTCCCTGCGAAATGGCCTCCTGCGATGCCCGAATGTGCTTCCTTAAGAATGGTCTGTTTCTCGTGGGGCATAACGCATTTGCGCAAGATTTCATCTGGTCCTAACTTATAGAGGTGTCCTGCAATCAGGGTGAAGTCTGCTGCTTTCACCACTAATTGTTTCTTTTGTTGCTTGGTAAACTCAGGTGGTGCCCACCCTGTAGTAAGGAATTGAATTATGTCTCCATAATATTCATCTGCGACCTGAATGGAGAACAATTGCGCATCAGGCAAGTTGTCCTCTAAATTACTTGGTTCTTCACCTGAGTCTAGCCTTGACAGGTGATCAGGTCCTGCGTTTAGTCTTCCTGGCTTAACAATGATTTCGAAATCATATTCCTGGAACAACAATAGCCATCTGCATATTCTTCCCCCTAACACTGGCTTATTGACCAAGTACTTTAATGCAGAATGGTCGGTGAACATCTTGAACGGGGCACCCAACAGATAGTGCCGAAATTTCTGTAAAGCATACACCATTGCTAACCCTTCTCTCTCTGTGGTGGTGTAATTCTTCTCAGCTGTCGATAGTCTCCTGCTCGAATATGCGATAGGGTGGTCAATACCCCCTTCGCCTGGTTGTGTGAGGATAATGCCCAGTGCGATGCCAGATGCATCCACATGAACATGAAAAGGCTTGTTCCAATATAGAAATACCAGAATAGGTGCTGTAACCATTTTTTCTTTTAGAGCGTCAAGACTCTTCTGACATTCCTCATTCCACTGAAATTTGATATCCTTCTTCAATAATTTCTCCATTGGTGCGGTAATCTTGGCATAACCTTTGATAAACTTTCTGTAATACCCGGTATGACCAAGTGTAGTTCTCAGCTGCTTTACTGAGTTAGGTGCTGGTAAATTGACAATGATGGCGATCTTCACATGATCTACCATCAAGCCTTGTCTGCACACAATGTGACCCAACAACGTACCAAAAGGCGCACAAAATATACATTTTTTTAAGTTAAGGGAAATCTGGTGCTGTCTACATTTTTCAAACATTAATCGCAGGTTTCCTATGTGCTTCTTGACTAGTCCAAATACAGTCCAATCATCAAAATAAACTTCTAGAAATTGATGGATGTATTCCTTAAAGACAGCAACAACTACTCTAGAAAAAATTGCTGGGGCATTCTTAAGACCAAAGGGCATTACCGTATACTGAAAGGAGCCCCATTCTGTCGCAAATGTGGTCTTGTGCCTGTCGTCTGGATGGATTCTTATCTGGTGATAGCCTGAAAATCCATCAGTAAATGAATAGATTTCTTGTCCTCCAACATTGTCTAAGACTTCATCAGTGAATGGTGTCGGAAATGGGTCATGCAGCGATGCATCATTCAGTTTGCGCAAGTCGACACAGATCCTGATGTCTCCTTTTGTTTTCTTTTCTTGTACTACCATGGGACTAACCCACTCACTTTCTTCAACAGGTTCAATGATGCCTGCTGCTAGCATCTTATCTATTTCATCTTTTACTTTTTCTTTATACCGCGGATTCAACCTGTATGGGCGTTGCTTAACCGGCTTAGCGTCCTCCTTAAGCGGTATTCTCATGACTCCGAGGTCACCCACTATTCCCTTCATTTCTGTAAAGTTGGTAGGAAATAGGTCCTGATACTCGTGTAATAGGTCTGTGATTTGGCCAATTGTCTCATCATCCCAATAATCTCCAATAGAGGCAAACTTAGGGTCTGTTTCTGTGCCAATATTGCTCTTTCTAATCTTGATTGGTTCTGTTACAGCTGGGATTTCTAAGTGCGGGCCTTCAACTTCACGTGTACCTTCTGTTTCTGCGATATTGATACTGCGAGGATCTTCATCCTCATCGATTGAGTCTTGTGCGCAGTTGTAACATTCCAGTGCATGTTCCATCTGAATAGCCCACTCGGGTTGCGAATCCGCTGGTAATGGGCAATCCTCAAATATTTTAGTCTTTATGATCTTCAAGGCCCGATCAATGCTTGGATGCTCAGATTCGAAACTGAACGTGACCAAAAAGTTTTCAATCATAATAGGCCATGAGATAGTTCCTTTTCTTAGCTCTGCTTCTGTATACCAATTCCGTGGAACTGTATCCAGTGTATGGATAAACAAATGAACCCATTCTTCTGCTGGAATTTCTAGCCAACTCTGTTCACAGTTCATAATGTGTGCTCTGGGATCACTCTCCCCTGTGTATTTCCGTTGTGTACAGTCTCTTTCTTTAGAGAATCTAATGCGCATCAATCTCTTACAATCATACCATGATGCGATATGTTCCTTGTGTGTGTACCACCATCTTGCAGGTGTGGCTCGAACTGCAAGGTCAAAAACCTCCATCCTCTGCTCTTGAGGAACCTCTTGTTCAAACTGCTGCAAAAAATCATTGACGTCTGCTAATCCATCAAAAGTTGGAATATACCTGTTTTCTGTCCCAATCCATCGCAGTGATTTAGTCATTAATGCGCATCTGCGAATAGAGACTTCGTGGAGTCTATTTTGCCAATTCTCTAAGCCAACATCTGAATCTGATGTGCAGGAGCTATCACATCTCCAGCTGATATGTCCATCAGCTGTAGGATCAATGTAATCTGTCTGATTAGAAGTCATTTGGTACAAATTTTCCATGTTATGCACCTCCTCTTCTGCTTTGATTGGCTCAATGTAGCGAGGACCCTGTAAAGGGTCTAATGGTGCGATAACCCGGACTTGAGCATCTTCAAATGTCATCTGCCTTTTCTTTAAGTTGATAACAGCCTTTTTATCAAAAGCCCAATCAATACCTAATAGAGCTGGATAGGGTTTGGTGTCACCAATAATTTCTATGATCTCAAAATCGGCATATGTGTGAACTCCGTCGATGTCCACTGGGACATGCGATAGGCGACCCATCGGTGATATTCTCTGCTGATTAGCTAGTCTAAGATGGATAGGGGATCTGCTTAGTTTTGGACTTCCCATCTGTTCCCATGTCTGCTTAGTCAAGACATTTACTTCTGAACCTAAGTCTAGGATAACCTCATCCATTTCAAATAGTCCGATCTGCGCTGTGAGCCTCATCTCTCTTCCTGTCCTTGTATGGCCCATTATATGGTGAATGGTGCGCTGTGTATTGCTCACAGAAGGGCTCTGTTGACATTGGTCAATAACTTTCTGAAGTTCCTCTACAGCTTTCCCATTTCTTAGAAGTTTCAAACAACTCTGCAAGAAGGACTGTACACTCCCGGTCAATTCCTCTTCGTCGCATCTTCCAGATGTGCTAGCCTGTGGTATCTGCGCAGTACTAACATCCTGCGGTGGTTTCCGTGGTATACCCTGAGATGGTAATAATAGTGATCTGGGCGGTGTCTGTTCAGCAAAGGAAGTCTTAGTTTGTTGAAATGCCTCCTTATTCTTCTGTAGATCAAGTGGGATAGGTTTTCCTGGAGCTTTGCGCACCCACTGCGTTCCTGTCATTTTTTCCACGTCCTGCGATATGTTGCTTGTGGAGAGACCACTGCGAGTTACAATATTGACCCGTGGTTCGGTTTCGTTCTGCTCAGCAGCGATAAACTGGATAGTCTGATTGGTTGCTGGCTTGGCGTCCTTGATCTTGGCTATCAGTATGGGACATTCCTCTATTGTGTGGTCATAAGATTTACAATACTTGCACGTTTTAGTAGGGTTCTGACAGTCCCTAGCGTAATGTCCTGTGCCTCCACAGTTATAACAGGTGATAGTTCCACGGCCACGGCCAGATTCATAGCCTCCTCCGCGTCCTCGGCCTCTGAAATTTCCTCCACGGCCTCCCTGATTCGGATCAGTTTGTGCACGTACTGCTGGTCCGGATGCTTCTGACTGAACTCTGTAAAGGTCATGCTTCCTTTCTATCATTAACTCATAAGCTCTACAGTTGTTTTCGTCATGTCCCACAGATTTACAGAAGTTGCAATATAGGTTCTTTGGTGTCTGCACATATTTCTGAAGGAGAGGGCATTCCTGAGGACTGTGTCCTCTGGTTCTACAAATCTCGCACCATGGCCCCTGGTTCTGCATCAACGGGTTAGGAGCTCCACTGGCGATATAGCCAGCAAAGACAGGACAGTTATCCTTACTGTGTCCCTGCGCTTTACACTTAGTACACCAAATTTCATGCGCAACCTCCTTTCCTTTCTTAATTTCATGCAGCTGTAAGGTGAGGTTAGCTAGCTGATTTTGCAGATTAGTGATACCGGTGCTAGTTTCTGCTAGAGGTGAAGCCTCTAGTTTCATTGCCATTTCTAATGCTTCATCTTGTGTATTTAATTTCTGTTGCATTAGCGGAAGTCTGATGTGTGGTAATATTGCTGCGATAAACCATTCTTTATGCTGTTGAGGCACAAGTTCAAAGCTTACCTGATCAATGAGGGTCTTGAATCTTTGGTCAAAATCCCAAACCGTCTCCGTAGGCAATTGTTTAATATCTTTAAGTTCTGCTATGCACTGTGACTCAGATTTAGGTTTTTTAAACTCTTTAATCATAGCAGTTCTAACCTGTGCAAGCGTTCTGTTATGGCCAGTGGTATACTTCATATACCAAGTTAATGCTCTTTCTCTAAATGTGGTGGCCAGCTGGACAAGCTTGTCATTATCATCTTGTATTTGCTTAATGGTCCATATGGCTTCGCATAAGAACCAGTGTTGCTCAGGGTCCTCCGACCCTGTACCTTTGAATGTTGGTAGCTTCATATCATCTCCCATTCTGTTTCTAGATGGTGGGTTCTGGTTTGCTGTATGACTACCACTCGGCTGTGTAGATGTGGAGGGTGTAGCGGCAGTATTCGCTGTATAAGAGCTACTGGACGGGGTTCCTGCGGGATTATTCTGAGTTCCGACTGGCTTTTGAGGATTCCTAGGGTTCTGACTCTGCTGTCTCGGGTGATCTGAGCTGTCTTCTTCAGAAGAAGATGAATCGTTGACTCTATATCTTTTACCGCTACGTGTATGTCCAAGATACTCGTAATCACTTTCAGAGTCTACTGACATTACAATATCATGCTACTATTCATCTGAGAGTATATCCAGTACTCCTTTTTCATATAGTAATTGCTTAATGGACAGACTTAGAGAATTTAGGTACTTACCGCGATAACCCTTGAAGAAGTACCGTTCTGCTGCGCTGAAACTCTTTCTCTGATCAACCGCGAACTCTGTGATGAAGCCTTCCAGCAGACTCGCAAGCCAGAAGTCTACTGCGCGTGAGATGGGGTTATCGACACCTTTCAAGGTCTGAATCAGCTCTGCTGTCCAGACAACTTCTCGATTCTTCTTGACACCGCTGTTGTCAGCAAGCTTTGATAACCAACCATATAACTCAATAGCATAAGTTACGAAGAATATCTCATGGAGATCTGTAAAAATGTGCTTCTGTAGCCAAGCCTCAGTGCTCAGTCTAGGATTCTTGTTTTCTTTTGCAGCAAACTCTCTTTCTTTTGACTCAACCCACTGGTTAAGTTCTTGCTTGGTAGGATGCCAACAGAACATCAGCTCAATGTGTTCAAACCGGCAACGGAACCATTTGTTGATCTTTCTTTTTCTCTTCTAGCAGACCCGGGCTGGCGATAATCTTTTAGACCAACAGAACCCTTATCTCACTGGCCCTTTCGGCAATAGGTCGCAGAAGCAACCTGAAGTCTCACCTGAAGTGATTCTAATGGGAGGCAGAAGACTCAAGTGTCCTCAGCCAAGTTCCGAGGCATCCAGGGTGCTTAGACCCACCTTAACCCCTTCCTCTGGAGCTGACTATCTCATTCCATTACTCCGGCTACGCCTCTGTCTTATCGCATTACGCAGGGAATGCGATAAGTCTTCCCCTATGTGAAACCGTCTAGCGATACCTAAGATATCGTAGGCGCGATATCTTCCCCTTCTAGTTCCTGCGGTAAGTGAACTTTGACCGCTTCCTGGATTAATAGGTGGTCTCTTCTATCCTTATCCTGGTACTGCAGTTAGCAACAACATTCAGTCTCCAAGCATAACCCTCGCTAATGAACTTGACCCTTGATATCTCGCAACAACGTAACTAAGTAGAATATTACTTTGAGCAGTGTCTAAGTAGACCATTCATGACTTACATTCAGTTCATACTCGCACATTATCCTCTGTTAACAATTATCTAGTTGCTATGCGGGTAGCTATGATTATCACAATTATTATACATCATTCAGAAGTTAAACTGACGACCATGTACATTACTTATAACAGACTGAAGCATTCATATATAACACAGACAAGTGAATGAGAGCAGTAGCTACACAAATACAATAGTGCGACTTAGATAAGCACGCTGTTATTCCCAGGGCGAGAACTGCGCCCAGGGGAACTGCGGTTCTTGTTTACAACTCTGAAGAATAAACACAGTCCGTTCCACTCTTTACAACAAGGGTCTTCTGGGAAACTCCACCTTAGTGGGAGCCCTTCTCTATAGACCTCTTTCTCTTCCTGCCTTTTACAATGCACTCTCTTTCTCTCACAATCCCTGTGGATCGCACTATCTCTCAACAGGTCAGCCCTATGTTCTCTCAGGGATGTCCAGACTCTGCAACAACAACAGACTTGGCTAGCCTCTACCTGAAGTCTCTATCACTATGTGGCCAACCCCTTATCATATAAAAAGACTACTATATATAGATGGCCCGAAGGTCTCATCGCAATTACAAAACTGTGGGCCTTATCCCAACAGTGACTCAACCCTAACCACTTACAGTCAACTGGTTGTACTTCCATGGCCGCCTTCTGTCTCGTCGCCGCTTCCTGCAGTCCTTAGTCTTTAATGCATCGGCCCGTCGCTTCTTCTTGGTTTAAGCAACGCTGACTGTAGTCCTTCTTCTTTAATGAGGGTAGCTGAACCCTCTCTTCATCTCCGGCGCCTTTATTGCGGTGGTTGAGCTCTCCCTTCGGCCTCTTCTTTGTACCACATGCTTGACTTTTCTGTACCTATCGCCGTGATTCCCGCCGGAATTTGCGCTACGGCGATATCTTTGTCTTACCGCCAAAATTGGTACTTTCTCTCCAAAATTAGTTATCCTTCCCAAAATTAGCAGCTTCCTAAATGCTACGGAAGTTCTCTCCAACAGCGCTCTCTGCCTTAGTACCAGAGCGGTGCTGTCACAGTGCCACGCTTCAGCCAGACCATCACCCGCGGTAGTGTCTGCAAGTTTGTAAATTTTTTTTTTTTTCCTTTGCTTGGTTTCCTGAGTTTCTCTCTGCCTTAGGTAGTCTTTACTGTTGCCTGTTAGCATCCTGGTTAATTTCCAGTCTGCATGGTGTGCTTATTACCCAGTTTGTGAGCTTGATTGTTGATTGAATTAGTGGCACTTTTGACATATGGCTCATTTTTCCAGTTTGATTGCATTGACTTGATTTTTTCACCACAACCAACTCAACACCAGTGTTCTCTGTTATTGAATACTGTAGCTTTTATAGTCGTATTATCATTATCATTTTTAGTAAATTAAAAGGATCATTACTTGAGAGCAATTTTGTTGTTTAAATTGAAAAAGTCTAGTGGTATTTTGCATAGGGAAATGAACCATTGATTTTGCCACAGAATTTCTCATTGTAGAAGCATTGTAGATTGTAAAATCAGTGCATTGAAAAGAGTGTTTACTTCAGTTTGGCTTTGTTTATAAATCGAAAAGAAAAGAAAAATCTTTTACTTTGATTGCTTGTGAAAAATTTTCATGCATATTTGATCGAAGAACCTCTATCTTTACCTTAGCTAGATTTCATCGAAGACAAAGGCTTATTTGTGATTCATTCTCATTTGCATGGTTTGAGTCGTCATAACACCATCAAGTTTCACGTCCACTACCCGATTGAGTAAGACAGCCACTAAAATTAATCATCCTAATTAAACCAATTTTAACCTCACTTGAGGAAATCAAAAGAATTTGGTAGTTAGGTAGGACACCGGGGATAGGCATCAAAATAATTCCCCCTTGTCGCTTTCATCTGAGACATAGTCGTTGTCTTTAGGGAGCTAAAATCCTCTAGTACTTATTGACACGGTCACAGCTAGTTTGTGGAGGGGCCTCCTGACTGTTTCCAACTTTCAGGGGTTAAACGGCCGCGAGATTGAGAACCGGACGGACTCTGTGGAATACCGCACTCCACTTAGCCCTAAGGAAACATCGATCGTTGTCTTCTTCGGAAGGCTGAAGTGCCCAAAACCTTTTCCGACGTGTCATGAACGAGGTGGCTTAGTATCTATTCTACTAGGGCTCTTTTACCCAGGATCCCTTTCGGTAGAGGGATATCCTTCTTATATCGGTCTCTCATGTTGTATTGTTCGACTTGGATTTCATCACCTTGCGAAGGATACAGCCTGTTGAGGTCTCCAGCTCTTAGTTAGGAGTTTGCTTGCTATGTCATCTTTGTAGAGGGTCATTTTTTCCTTTATAGGGACTTCTTGTTGGCATTCTGGCCATTTTTGTTGATCAGCTCGCTTATTGAGACATCGGTCTCAGTATAGATTTTAGAGCTTGCTTTTTTGGCCTGTGAGCCTTGCTTTTTCTAGCTCCTCTTCTGCACACTCGGTTGCATTAGAGTTTTTGAGTTCTTTGTTTACGATACTGCCCCCGATTTTCATTTTCCTGTCATCATGTCAGATCTACCACGAAGATCACGAAGACAACAAGGCCAAAGCCCTCCACCACCACCACCGCCACGGACTACTGGTCCGCCTCCATCACGCATTCCTGCTCCTCCTGGCTGCGGTGCTGGTCGAGGGAACATTCCACTGCCGATACGTACAATGGCTTCAGTTCCACTCATAACTGCCACTCACAGCACAGTCTCAGAATCTGCAACCATTAGCATATCTGAGACCTCCACTGTCACTTCACCCACTGTCATTCCAGATTTATCTGTCACAGTGGACACAGTTACCGCAACTGAACCTAGTACAACCCAAAGTACTAGACCCGAGGTCATCCTTCTACCGGATGTCAGCACTTCCCGTCCATCAGACACTCTTCACAATGATACAGACGGATCTGTTGGCACCATAGAAGGGTCTGACCAGGACATACCTGGCTTGATTTCAGTCCCAGGCGGGTACATTGAAATCATTGAAGATACTCGACTTCCTGACACACCCTTTGAACCTGATTATGGTTTCATCACTTCCCAGGCGGATCTTCCACCTGTTATCACTACGTCACCCAGTGTTCACCCTCAGGAGACAAGTTCTTCTAGCAACGTACCTCGTACTACAGCTCTACCCAACCTCCCTTCGGGACATGAAATCATGGCTTCCATCCAGTCTAGTATGGTTAGCCTAGCGAACTCTCCGTTAGCATCGGCACGGTTTAGACGCAGTACAGAGCAAATTCTCTCGTCAGCCTCTCGATATCCCCCTGACACTCGTCCTTCTGACTATAGGGATCCCAACATCCCGTCTAGCACGGAGTTTCGACACTCCTTTGCAGAAGGCACAGGTCCTTCGGATGTTACCATACCTAGGTTCCTACCGGATCCCCAAAACCTTTTCCAGGACATGAACTCGGACCCAGTTTTCGAGGGTCCTCCCACCATTGAACATGTCATGGACGACGCTAATACACCTGGGCTAAATTCCCCACATTTGATGTCATCACCTATATTTGTTGCACATTCTATGAGGGATAACCCAGTTTTTTCCCCGTCCTCACCTGTTCGATATGGACGACCCCCTCCGCAAATAGGTACTTTTGGTGCCGTTGGCCAATCCACGTTATCATATTTGACCAGCGGCGGAAGAACGCTTAGTCACACTGCTGGATCTTCCGGTTGGACCGGAGGATCACCCTCAGCCACCATTTACACTATTTCAGGAGGTGGACAACCGACTACAGTGGTCCCCAACTCTAACTACCAAATTCCCCCTGGTGGGCCATCAACGCAACCAGTAGGTAGACAACCTTTTGTTGGGAACCCTGTTCCGAGTCAACAACCTCCGACTGGTGGGCCATCAACCCAACCAGTTGGAGGACAACCTTTTGCTGGGAACCCACCTCCCAGTCAACAACCTCCTCATATAGGACCATCCAACCTAACTGCTGGCGGACAACCTATTGGCTCGATCCAACAAACTTCCCAACCAGCAGCGTCTACTCATTTCGGTATGTACAATCCACCTGGCAGTGGGCAACGTTATTCCGGTGTTCCAACTGGGCCTTACTCTCAACAACCCCTGTCAAGCATGCTTCCTTCTTGGGATCATCAAATCCCACAGAGTGGGGGGTACTCACTTTTTGGAAACTGGAACCAAGCTGGGGGGCAATCTCAGATTTCCCCCAACTTGAATTCTGGCTTCCCTTACCCTTCAGCTGCTACAACTCCGTGGAACCCATCACTTCAATTTCCACTCGCTCCTCCAGCAGGAACGAACCTTCCATGGACACCATTGTCGCAGCCACCCCCCAACCCTGCTATGGGAAACCCTCCACTTGCACAGTATAGTGGTAACATCCCTGGAACACAACAATTCCAAGGAACTTTTCCCCAACAAGGAACAGCAACCATTCCTGGGTATCAACAGCCTCAGGATACTATACCCACTCAGCAGAACACCCACCAACCGGTTGCTTACAATCAACCGGTTAACCAGATGGCTTACCATCCACAGAATTTCCAGCAGTATCCCGCGGGAAACTCATATGGGTATAACACACAGCATTATGCTATGCAGGGCCCTCCAGGGTTCTCAGCACCACATGGTTATTACTCATCCCCGCAGACCAATCGTCAACTTCCCTTTTTGGCCACACTTGATCTACCTGATTTGTCGAGGCTTATCAACGATCCTATATGGCATGAACCTCACTGGACACCTATTCTAGCCAAACTACCATCGGACATTCCTAAGTTCGATGCCAAGCTCGGGGAAGACCCCAAGAACCACGTGATGACCTTCCATCTTTGGTGTTCATCCAACTCCTTGATGGATGATTCCATCCGACTTCGGCTCTTCCAATGCACACTCACCGGAACGGCAACAAAATGGTATATCGAGCTGACACAACACTCTTTTTGTGATTTCAACACTTTGGCTATGCAGTTTCTGACACATTTCCAGCTCCCCATTCGGTATGAGACTGGAACAGAACTGCTAACTTCACTGCGTCAAACCACTTCTACACATATTTCGGATCACATCCACGAGTGACGAAGACGCCGTAGGCTAATAAAGGCACCTATTCCGGATCAGCTACTTGCTGATTGGTTTACAAAATCCTTTTTGCCTCCCATAGCCAGAGATATTGCTATGCGCGGACTGGTTACAGAAGAACAAGCCATCTCGGCAGCACAATACATGGATTTGGTATATACTCAATCCGGTACTTTACATGAACTTCTTCCACATGCCTCCCGTGTTCACACTGATCCAACAAAGCCTCCCACTGAACCACCCATTGATGGTATTGTTGGTTCAGTCAAGGCTCAGCCTGCTACCAACCCGACGGGACAATAAGCTTCTGCTTCCCCCACTTTTACCCAGGCCGCTTCAAAAGCTTCCACCTCTCCTGTTGTCTCCTCCGAAGTGAATGCAGTTCAATCTACATCACAACCATCCGGAGGAAAGAAGAAAAACAATCGTGGCAAAACCAAAAAGATCCAGCAGGAGAACCCCAAGCCACAACCTACCCAGAATGACCAGAAACCACGTTGGAAAGCTAAGTTTCCCTGCTTGATTTGTCAAGATGATCATTATACGCGTGACTGTCCCTACAAGGACGAGGTCAACAAGTTCGTTAAAGGATCCTCTCGTCCGGTAGTGCTAACTGACCCTTTCCCCCAACAGCAACATCAAATGGTTTCCCAAGAATCCCCACAAGGGGGCAACCCAACCAATCCTTCCCTTGGAGAAATGTCCACAAACCGCGAAATCCTAATGACAAGTAATGAGGAGATTAATATTACCACTCGTTCAAAAATGTATGATAATCCTCCAAGTTCAAACAAACAATCGGAGATAGCCAAAGGCAAATCTCCTGTTGAAGATCCGATTCCTATTCCCCCCCCTAATGGTCATCTCCATATCGAGAGACCACTCATGGACACAGTGCTACTCCCACCCAAGGGCACCATACGAAAGGCGACTTTCAATTCGAATGCGCGAGCTTCCCAAAACTACAACATTGTTGAGGATTTGGCTCAAGCACCTTGCGCTATGTCGACTCTCGAGGTTCTCCAACACTGCCCCACGCAGCGTAGAACCCTACTTTCAGCACTGGGGGCACTGGACCCAGAGACTTCAAACTCCATCATGTTTAACTTGGAGCACGCTAAACCTAGGATTTCTCACCAGTTAGCCTTCCAAGTGCATACAAAAATACGTGGGAATGCCATCCACCGCACTGTGTTAGATGAGGGTGCTTCCACGTCGATTATGTCTTTGAACTGCTGGAGAGCCTTAGGCTCACCCGAGGTCACAACTTCTCCCATTACTCTCAGGGCGTTTGATGGACATGGTTTTCAACCATATGGAATCATTCCCTCAATCAGTGTTGAACTGGGGGGAAAAACAGTATCCGTACACATCGAAGTCGTAGATGCACCTTTGGATTACAATCTCCTACTTGGTCAGAACTGGTTCTATGCCATGACTGCCATAGCATCTACAGTCTTCCGGATTGTACAATTTCCTCATGAAGGGAAAATTGTCACTATTGATCAACTGGATTACTGTATCTCAGACTCCCATCCGAACTCCACCAATACCGTCCCGTTATTGGATCAACCTCGGTACCGGTTCCAAGACATAGGTGTTGGTCTCATGAAGGATTCTTCCCTCATTGGAGTTTTTCCAGAGCTGGGAACCCATCTTCAACCAGTCAACATGATTTCATCGCATATCACCCCTTCCAATGATTCATGGGTGATTCCGAGTCCTACTCAGATCCAAGGCTATGGAATTCCATGCCTTTGAACAGAAACCTTGCAGCATATGACGCGATCCAATCAGCCACAGATTGGGTCGACTGTTCTACTGATCACACAGTGGCGCAGCTCTCGACTGAAACTCATCCACACCCACCACTTTTTGATCCTCTCAACTTGATTTTTCCTACTGACGAATCAATCATGGAGGTTATGTGCGGTGATGAGCCACCATGGGGAGATTTTCATCATCGATCTTCATTCCCCACCATTCAGTCACTTGATCCTGATACCAAATCCAGCGCTTCACTTGGGATGGTTCAAACCAAGTTCCCCACTTCCCTCGATGAGGTATTTTCCGAAGGCAACTTGGCCAATCTTATGGCAACCACTCCCATCGATATTTCAGTGAAGCCTGGTATCGTGGAAAACGTACACATTGGCAAAACATGTACTCCCCTCGAAACGGAGTTCTATAATGCCTACTTTAAAACTTTCCGCGATGTTTTCGCTTGGAGTTATGAAGAGATGCCAGGAATTGACCCTTCGATTGTGGTCCACAAAATTCCAACTTTCCCTAGCGCTCGACCTGTTCGGCAAAAGCTTCGACCCGTTCATCCTCGTAAGGCAGCCGCCATTAAAGCAGAAGTTGAAAAACTTTTGCGTGCCAGTTTTATCTATCCTGTCCCATTGACAGAATGGGTATCCAACATCGTTCCCGTAGCCAAGAAACAGGGAATGATTAGAGTCTGTGTTGATTACCGTGACTTGAACAAGGCTTGTCCCAAGGACAACTACCCAACTCCGTTTATCGACCAGATCATCGATAACTGTGCCGGAAGTGTTATCTTTTCATTTATGGATGGCTTCTCTGGCTATAATCAGATCGATATCCTCCCAGCCGACCAGCACAAAACGGCCTTTATCTGCCCTTGGGGGATCTTTGCATATCAAAAGTTACCTTTTGGCCTGAAAAATGCCGGGGCAACTTTCCAACGGGCGATGTCCTACGCATTCCATGACATCAAACATATCGTAGAGCCATATCTCGATGACCTTCCCGCTCATTCTCGGACTCGGGAAGAACATCCAGACCACTTGAGTGCCATTTTCGAAAGGTGCCGGCGCTACAATATACGTTTGAACCCGCATAAGTGCGTCTTCTGTGTAGAATCCGGAAAACTGTTGGGCTTCATAGTCTCCAAAGACGGGATACGTCTAGATCCCGCAAAGGTAGCAGCTATCTTAGCTCTGCCTTCACCTACCAATATTCCAAAACTTCAATGTTTGCAAGGGCATGCAAACTTTCTACGCCGTTTTATCTGCAATCTATCCGAGATAACAAAAGGCTACATGCGGCTTCTCAAGAAGAATGTTCCCTTCATATGGGATGATGAAGCCCAACGCTCCTTTGACAATTTAAAGGCAGCCTTAACCAAAGATCCTGTGATTCAACCCCCCAATTACACACAGGACTACATCCTTTATCTCGCAGCCTCGATTTCCACCATTGGTATGGTGTTAGTCCAGGAGGACCACAACGGCATAGAACATGTGGTGTACTATCTCAGCAAGAGTCTTCTTGACTCTGAAACTCGCTACTCACATGTTGAAAAGCTGGCTCTGGCAACAGTATTTGCTGTCCAGAGATTCCGTCACTACATCTTACTCTGCCGGACCACCGTCATCGCCGATTTCAATCCAATGTACTATATCCTCACACGACAAGTGCTTGGGGGCAAGTACTCCCGTTGGATTGTCATCCTTCAAGAATTTGACTTGGAATTTGTCAAAGCCAAGTCTAAGAAATCCCTCGTCTTCGCTGAGTTAATTTGTAACCTGCCCCGTGCTACTGAACAATTCGAGCCCATTGATTCTCTTCCCGACGAATCATTGTTCCTCATTAGCACGTCTGATCCGTGGTATGGGGATATTCTCTTATATCTCCAAACCCAACGCTTCCGTCCCGATCTCACCCGCGATGAACGGCGACGTATCAGACATCACGCAAAATACTACCTTATAGTGAACAATACTCTGTATCGACGTGGTGTCGACACTGTCCTTCGACGTTGTTTGACCTTAGATGAGGCGGAACGCGTTCTAAATGATTGCCACGCTGGAGCATGTGGTGGTCACCTCTTTGGGATGGCTACGGCCCAGAAAATATTTCGAGCAGGATACTTCTGGCCCTCAATTTTCAAAGACTGCATTGAGACAGTCAAGAAGTGTCCACCATGCCAATTCTTTCATAGCAAAGCTCGCTCGCATCCTGCTCCACTCCATCCTGTCATTGCCGTCGGCCCCTTTTCCAAATGGGGCATTGATTTTATGCACTGTAAGCCCACTTCAGCCGGGGGGCATAGCTATGTCATAGTAGCTGTCGACTATTTTACAAAATGGGCTGAAGCGATGCCTACGTATGCTGAAGACAGAAAAACAGCAGGCCAGTTCATATTCAATCATATTATAGCTAGATTCGGTGTCCCACAGTCTATTGTGACCGATCATGGTTCCCATTTCAGGAACCATATGATCGAAGAACTAAGTGCCAAACTAGGTTTTCGCCATGAAAACTCAACCCTGTATTACCCACAAGCTAATGGCCAAGTTGAAGCCATTAATAAAGTCCTGAAACGAATGATTCAGCGCATTGTGGGTACCCAGAAATCTAATTGGCACTCAGCTCTATTCTCAGCACTATGGGCCTACCGGACCTCAGTAAAAAGTGCTACTGGGTTTACACCATTTCAACTGGTGTACGGCCTAGAAGCCATTCTCCCGATTGAATGTGAAATTCCATCACTCAAGATAGCCATAGAGCTACTTCCACACACTACTTCCGAAGAGGAACGGTTTCTATACCTATCTAAGCTAGATGAAACTCGCCGCGACGCTGCTTTAGCTAATGAAGCCCATAAAAAACGCGTCAAAGCTCAATACGACAAATCCCTTCAACCTCGGATATTCAATGAGGGCGACCTCGTACTTACATATGATCAGATGCATGATAAGCTTGGAAAAGGTAAACTTGAATCTATGTGGTACGGCCCCTTCATTGTAAAACGTGTCTTAGAAAAAGGAGCCTATGAACTAATCGATTGTGATGGTACGCCATTGGCACGGCCCCGCAACAGGCTATACCTCAAACGTTTCTACGCATGAGGTTACCCTACGCGGGTTACTTGTTGTACATAATGTACTTAGTTTTCTTTTTGCTTTCTTTTTAGTGTGCGCGTGGACCCTATGTATCCACTCTTACTTTGACTCGTGACTTTATGCGCAGATGTCTGCCTACTTTGGATTCGCCGACGGTGCAAGCCGACATACCCGGAATCTCGCTTCCGCAGCATGGGTGATCTATTCCCCCACTGGCGAGTTGATTTCTTCAGGAACCAATTGTTTAGGTCTTGCAACCAACAATATCGCGGAGTACCATGTAGTCATTGGTCTCTTGACAGAGGTTGCTTCACTCGGGATTGACTCCTTATCAGTATTTTTAGACTCCCAACTCGTGGTTTCTCATCTAAACCACGTTTACACAGTTCGTGACCCTACATTACTTCGTTTATTTCGAAGAGTACGCCTCTTGGAACGGTCATTTAATTTTATCACATATCAACACATACCGAGAGAATTCAATTGTATTGCCGATTCATTGGCTAATTACATGTTGGATTGGCATCTTTCCCATACATAAAAACATCATATAAAAATAAAATGCATAAGTCATTGTAAACATTTAGATCATAAATAGGTCCATATCACTGTATATAAGAGTGTTTTTTCAAAAATACATAAAGTTTGTGTCAAAGGAAAAATTGGGGATCAAATCCCATATACAAAAATTGGCCCTCAAAGCCTACATATCGCGTACATGCCGCAAAAAGATCAAAAGACCATCTATGGAGACCTAGGGGATCTATCATGTCCCTCATTGGAATCCTCCCGCTGCTGGTGGTAACACACTACAGCTCGAACCAGCCTGCGAAGAAGTCGACTTATACGACCAGATACACCCACGGTATGCCGCTGGAGGTGGTAAGGAACGTCATCCATCTGCATAGCAGGGATACCATGAGTCAATCCCTGCAGGTTCCTCTCAATGTCCCGAACACCTCCTGCCTCGTCTTCATCTTCCTCTTCGTCAGGAACAGCTTGACGATCGACACCGCCACGACATAGTGGAGAGTATCCAGCTGGCCTCTGTGGTCCACGGTCTGCAACATGCATGCGAATATACATTAGACGTCTTTTACACATTCTAAAAAAGCAATAAAAATTAAATATTCAAAAAGGAAAAAATACATATCCATGAAGGTCATACCAGAGTCATCCCAGTCATCATCCTCCGGCAATGCCAAGTCGATATCCTCATGGAAATCTACCCCTGAATAGGGATAGTCATCAATCATGACTATCTGCTCCTCTAGCCAAGAGAAGAAATCCTCGCCAAAGGCTAGCCGCTGAGGTCCCCCGAGGCGTCCAGCATAGTCACTCCATCGAGCCATCCATGGCTCAGTAGGTGGACGAGGATGCATAGATATCTGTGGACGCAGTAGTGGCACCCTCGCCAGAAAGAAAGTGACCAGGATGCTCCCATAGCCAAACTGGGTATTTTTCCCAGTCCTACACTTGTGCACTTGCTCCTTCAGATTGGACAACACTGCATCACACCAGTTGAAAACTGTTCCTCCCATGCACTCTGCTGCGAGATTCACTTGTGTGCGGGATGCCTGATGTGAACTCACGCTTCCCGCTGCACACGTGATAGTGAATAGTACGGTTTTTACAGGAAGATTTATGACCTCCTTTATGGCCACCTTCCCACTCTTTTTACTCGAACCCGCCTGGCAATATCGAGCAATCAAATCATCTGTGCTTGATTCTGAAGCTGTGTACCTGGTAAAGTTCACCCGGGCCCCTCTTTTCGAGAGGCCCATGAGGAAATAAATATCCTCAAGTTGGATTTCAAGCACGTGCTCTCCCACTCGGAAAGCTCGAATGTCAGGGTCCCACAATTGGATAAGATGAGTAAGGACCTTAGGTTGCTGGCGAATTCCTTTGGTTTTGAAGAACTTTAGCAAACCACATTCTCGCAATGCGGTCACGGTTGGTAAGTCATGTTCGGCTGCAAAATCATCCGCTTCGTGCTCTCTCTCTTTCCAGCTTACCATTTTGCTCCGAATAAGTTGCAAATCCCTGCAAAAGGGCAAACAAAGCAATTAGTAACTATTTAGCAACTTAGTTCCAGCAAAAAATTGGAGAAAATTTGATTTTTTAAACTCAAAATTCGCTTGTTCTGCGCCTGAGGGTTATCCCACCGCGCGGCAGTCCACACTACCGCGCCTTGGTTTGAGGATACAGCGTGGTACTGTTAAACAGTACCGCGTCTTTCGATAGGGCCCCCACGCGGTAGTGTGGAGGGCGTTTCTTGCTCAAAAGGGCTCGCTAAAAAATCGATTTTTTCCTTGTGAAAGCAAAAAATTCTTACATGAAATGAAAGAGGGGCTCAAGCACTCTTACCTGGCGCAGACGGCGGTCGAAATGGTGTCCCAGAACTCCCGGTGTGGATCCTTGAAATCTTGCTCCAAAATGGGTGAAAATGTCTCCTTTGGGTAAAAAACACAAATGAATAGTAATTTCTATTTTTACCATTCCTTATATTGCATTTTTTCACATTTTTTTTAATTAATTAATTAATTACTATTTTAAATAATTGAAATAAACCCTTGTTCACATTGCTAATGTCCAGTTTTTGAGCATTTATTGACAGGATCCTCGGTAAAAATGCGATACATTCACACTGGTGTTTATTCATAGTTTGACCTTCATTTCGAGCCCACTTTATCTTTTTCGTGCTCTGGATTTAAAACTTGAAAAAGATTCCAAGCGCTTTTACACCCGTGTCGTGCTTGTCAAACTCAAGTAAATGGTGTCGAGTACAGTCAGCTTTACTCATGCTCGTTAAACGATGAGGAAAGTATTATCCTGGTTATATTTTATTCTTTTTTCGGACCAGAATAATTTAAAATTACGAAAAAGACCATAGGAGTCCATAGTTAAGCTCTTTTCAGACTCCTTAAAATTGAAAAGATTGCCAAGTGATCTTGACTCTTTCACACTTGTAAAAGTATTTGAAAGGTCGTCTATTCGGTGATAGGTTACCCCTTTTTCGGCCCGTCTAGACTATTTACGAGAAAGGTATACCTCAGTCAATATCGGCTGGGAGAGTTCTCTCGGGAATTGTTTTACACTTTTTCGGGATCGAGGGACTAAATTTTACGAAAAAGTACATTATGGAGCTTCCTTTAAAGTTTTTCAGGCTCTCTAAATATGAAAAACTACCGAGTTTTCCTTCCTTGGACTCGTTAAAATGTTAACATCGAAGGACCCACTTCCGGACGAACCCCTCGTTTCTCAGGTTCGTAAAACATGTGAGATTGGACTCATCCATGAGATGAGCTACACCGAGCATCTGTTATCCTCTTCAAGCTCGTAAAACAAGAAAGAGGTACTCGTCCATCATGTCGGGGAAATATGGGGGAATAAGTCAAGTTTATCTATGGAAGCTTGTCAGTCGTTACCTTTGAACATGGCATGTGTCCGTCTCTTGTCTATATTTGGGTATCCATCTTTCACTGAGTTATGGTAATCATCATGAGTCGTCTCCCTGGCCACGAGTCCACTCATCCGGTGTCTATCCTCTATTTATCAATAATCCCTGCTGCCAAGTCCAAGTTCATTGTGTCAGGCCTCCGCTGTGTCAGTACATACTCCATTGCTTCATCATCCTATCATCTGTGCCGATCTCGTATCGATGATGTGGGAATCATCATGGCCCACCTTCGACGAGTCTATTCCTGTCGACACCAAATCACTATCCAGGAATTAGACTTAGAGATCAACCATTAGTACCTTGGTACCTGCATGCCTCAATGGCAGGTTTCCTCGCGTTTGACAGTAGGTTCACATCATTAACCTCTGATCAAGCGATCTCTCGGATGCTCGACATCAACTCATTCATTCACATTTCGTTGAGATGTACTACTGATACCTTGGGAATCATCGTCATCATTGGTGATCTCCCTCGCATTTGTTAACGGTCTACATCATTGATTGGTAATCAAATGGTCTCTACCATGTTCGACTTCAACACCTTGTAATCGCATGGTTAGATTCGTATCTTTTGCGATCGGGTAGAAGACCCTGGGCGCATCGCTGTATCTCGACTGCGTCCAGGCTGCGACGGAGATGTCCCTTATATTGTCACACAGATCCACTTATTGTATTGGTCGTGGCTGTGTCATTATTGTCTCATGGATCTACGATTGTTCATAGTAGCCATGATCTGTCCACAGTTTACATTATCTCAGTACTCATGGATCTGCAATGTATTGGTCGGCAGCCATGCTTTGAGTCATCTATTTCCGAGCATGGGAATGCCCGCCTCGGTGGTATATCTAACACTTTGTTTCTATTTCAGCTCAGTGTCGCTCTCCTCGATGCTATCTCTGCACATTATATTCGTAAAGTCTTTCGGCCATCAGTCCCTTCTGACCTCACACTTTAGGGGGCATCTGTTATACCTCTATGTTTCACAGTTTCGTATCCCCATCACAAAACGAGTTGACGACACTTTGCATACTGTTTTAAACCATCCAGAAGAGACAGATGATGAATCAACCTTGAAGGTGAATCTACCCTGACAAGTTTTAACCCACCTTAGACTTTATCTACATACACTACCGTGCCTTGATAGCTTATCAAAACGCGGTACTAGACACTACCGCGCTATGCTGTTTCCCCAAGACGCGGCAGTGCCGCGTTCTGCAGTCTTTGCAGAACGCGGTACTCTTTTAATAGCCTTTTTCCCTTGGCTTGTGGGATTTTGGATTTTCGAAGATAATGGAAGATTGGGGTCCTTGATTCGATCTCAACTCATCTCCTTCGATTAGAAACCCTGATCCACTTATCTCTCCTTAGATCCACCCATCTCTCTTGTTGGTTAACCTCACCATTCACTATAAAAGAGAGGCATTCCATTGGGAAAGGGGGAAGACTCTTGAGAGTACCAAACTTATGGTCTTACAGTATTGTGGAGATAGCTAGAGGAGAAGACACTTGGAGCTGGAGGATTGGCTTGGACATCAAGCACCTTTTGTAAGTATTCTTCAAGTTGTAATGGAATAACTTGTCTTGTTTTCCCAAATCATTTGTGTTAATCTTGTTTTAATGATATGATTTGTATCTTTCATAAGATTTAGATTCTAACTCATGTTTCAGGTTGCTAGAGAATAGTGCATTCTTGTGTCTTGGTTCCATTTTGACAGGTTCATTTGTGAAGGCTTGGAGACTGGAACAAATACCAAAAACAAGCATCTGGATAGAAGGTTAGTTAAACTTCTTCTACTCTTTCTAGCATTTTAATCTTGAGATGTTTGTTAGATCTAGGGATTCAAGGTAGCATTTGTTTTGACTTGTTTCTTGCTTTAGAGTTAGTTTAAAGTCTGCTTTAAAGTTAAGAGAGTTTTGGCTTATCCGTAAGACAAAATTCTACATAACAAGGTTGGTTTTTTTTAGCATAAAATTTCCCTTGAGGAAAAGGGGGGTTCTACGTTTAAGCAGGTGTTGGGGCAGCTTTCGGTGGGTAATAAGATGGAGGGGCTTGAGGTTGTGCTGATGCAGGTGCAACTGGTTGATGGTAATAGGCAGGTGAGGCATATGTTGGCGGGGTGTGACCATAGAAATCCACTAGACACAAAGGTCCATGTATATGAGGGGCTTGGGCCATGTGAACATATGAATATGTTGCTCCAGAATGAGTCATGGCACGCGAAAGTTCGAGACCACTTCTCATGGCAGGTGGTAGTGAACTGGGTGTAGGATTATATGCCAAGGTGCTGGTAGGAGGCATATGGACATATGGTTGGTTACGAGATGAAACATGTCTAATAATGTCCTCAAAGGCGTGGGATGCGCCAAGCGCGTCCTTCTGGGAGGTGTTAGCACTCAAAATTTCTCCCTTTGTTTTGGATGGATAGTTGTAAGGTAACTATTTCAAACCAATCTTTAGGAGGAAACTTAGTTTTTTTCCTACTAGAGAGGGCTCTCTCAATAAATTGTTAAATTTTGAGTATTAATTCACAATACTATAGGATATTTGCTAAGAGAATAACATCTACAGTATATCAATGCATGACAATCATAATATGACAAGCATCACAAGAATCAAAAGCATAAGAGACAAGAGACACAGAGTTTCCGTGGGGAAAACCCTAAGGTGAAAAAAACCACAACTTCCTCAGAGATAGAGAGAGCAATGGCTCAACAAAAATACAACCAAATAACACTGATATAGTCTCCTAGCGATGATCCTCCTCTTCCTCACTAATGTACCACTTTTGAGAGAGAGAGTGAGTTACTTTTCCGAGTGTATAAAATAGAGATCTCCTATCTCTATTTATACTCACCTTTTTGCCCAGTGACCTAATGGGGCCGACTTGTCTAGTTAGATACATCCACATTATATTATATATAATTCCGGGCCGACCCCACATGGTGGTCTAATAACCCATCGGCAAGTACACACACTTGCGACACTTGTCAATCGACATGACAACACTTCCTTATAGAGGAATAACACATCTCTTATAAGGGTACAATAAATATATATAAAATACACAGATGAAATACATTCCGAAGTTACATAAACATCAACACTCCCTCTTAACTAGGAAGGTATTTCTTGACACAGATCTGCTAGACAAGTCTTCTTCTCTGGATCATCGTCATCGATGCATCGTCCTCATCATCATCACTACTGCTGCTGTCTCAACCAATCTCTGACTCTACTCGTCATAGGAAGTTCTACAGAGCCAATCCTTTTTCATACTGGATGTAGGCCCACCACCTGCAGGTCTTCATCATCACTGGCCATACTGTGGAATCCTCAGGACTTATTATGTGCATCACAAAACCTCGAAAGAGTATCCCAGGCTGTTACAAGCACACAACTCTACCTATAGGATCTCCCAGGGCAACGAATTACATGTGACCTCACCACAAAACCTCGCAAGAGCATCCCAGGCTGTTACGAGCACACAACTCTACCTATAGGATCTCCCAGGGCAACAAATTACATGTGGTCATGGAAAAACCTCGCAAGAGCATCCCAGGACTGATTACGGGCACACAGCTTAACCTATCGGATCTCCCAGGGAACCGAATTATATGCCATAGGACAAAACCTTGAAAGAGCATCTGCCAGATATCCTAGGGCACCGAATTACATGCCTAGGAAAAACCTCGAAATACTATCTGCAGATCTCCCAGGGCACCGAATTATATGTCCTTCCATAGAAAAACCTCAAAAGAACATTTGCCAGATATCCCAGGGCACCGAATTACATGCCATAGGAAAAACTTGATCCACGGCCATAGAGTATCAACCTGATACTCATCATACATCATCCTGATGTACCCATGATCATCCTGATCATCATCACTGCAACATCCTGATGCATGTCATATGGAGCAACATCCTAAAGCTCGTCAGCCATGATCATCCTGATCATCATCACTGCAACATCCTACTGCATGTCATCTGTAGCAACATCCTGAAGCTCGTCATCCATGATCATCCTGATCATACAATGCATCTACCTGATACATACCAAGTATCTACCTGATACATATCGTCATACATGATCCTCCTGATCATACAATGTATCCACCTGATACAAATACAAATACATGATACATATCACCATACATGATCCACCTGATCATACAATGTATCCAGTTGATACATATACAGATACATGGTCCAAGCATCCAACATGATGCATATACAAAAATACATACACATGATCCAACTGATCATATCGAGCATCCAACATGATGCGTACATATAAATGATCCAACTGATCATATCCAGCATCCAACATGATGCGTACATACATACATAAAAATGATCCAACTGATCATATCCATCATCCAACATGATGCATACATACATACATAAAAATGATCCAACTGATCATATCCAGCATCCAACATGATGCATACATACATACATAAAAATGATCCAACTGATCATATCCAAGCAGAAACCAGAACATCATCCTGATGCTCATTATCCAGCGCTTACATCCACAGCCATGTGAAGGATCCTCCTTCCAACATGCTTGGAATGGCTTCAGCAAATGTGTCCATCACTTCTTCCTCAAAGTGTCCTCGATCTAAAGAATGCCAAGCTTCTTTCTGAAGTACTCAAACTTCACCCTGGCTAGTGGCTTCGTCAGCACATCTGCAATCTGCTCGTCCATCGCAACATACAGGAGCTTCACAACGCCTCTCTACAACATTTCCCTGATATAGTGATATTTGATCTCTATGTGTTTCGACCTGTCATGAAACATTGGGTTCTCGGACAGCTTCACACAACTCTGGTTATCACAGAAGATACCAGTAGCCTCCAACAGGAGATCAAATAACTCAGACAGTAGCTTCCGTAGCCATACTGCCTCACAACTAGCTAAACAGGCTGCAACATACTCTACCTCAGCTGTACTCAGTGCTACACAATACTTCTTCCTGCTAAACCAAGAGATCACACCTGATCCCATACCGAAGCAGCACCCAGATGTGCTCTTCCTATCTGCAACACTGCCAGCCCAATCTGAATCAACATAACCCTGCAGGTTAAACTTTTGATTCATTTCATACTTGAGCCCATAATCCACTGTACCCTTCAGGTACCTCAGAACATGCTTTACAGCAACCAGGTGAACACTCCTCGGATCCATCAGGAAATGGCTCAATGTGTTCACAGCAAAGCAAATGTTTGGTCTCGTGTTCGTCAGGTACATCAAGGACCCAATCATCTGACGATACATAGAGACATCAACTGACTCAGATGAAGCATCACATAGAAACTTCAGATTCGATGCCATAGGTGTGGCCATGGCCTTGCAATCCCTCATCCCAAATCTCTTCAGGATATATACTGTGTACTTCCCTTGAACAAGGAAGATCCCACCTGCACTCTGCCACACCTCCATCCCTAGGAAAGAGTGCATCATTCCCAAATCTTTCATATCGAATTCAGCAGCAAGCTTCCTCTTCAACTACACCATTCAAGAAGGTAGTCTTGACATCCATCGGGTGTATTTTCCATTTCATAGCTGCAGCAAGGGCAAGTAATGATCTGATAGAAGTATACCTGGCTACAGGTGCAAAAGTTTCTTCATAATCTATTCCCTCTTTCTGAGAGAAGCCACGAGCTAGGAATCTTGCTTTGTATTTCTCCACACTGCCATCTGCAACATGCTTGATTTTGTAGATCCACTTGGAAGTCACAACAGACTTCTCTTTAGATCTTGGGACAATATCCCAAACATCATTCTTCATTATTGATTGGTATTCCTCAACCATAGCATCCTTCCATTCTTTCTTTTCCGCTGCTTCTTCATAACTGGAAGGCTCTTTGTTCATAATATCACAGAGTAAAGCAACATAACTGGTATGTGATCTGGTTCTCTTCTTTTCTCTGTGTTCTTCTTCTGGAATGCCAAATCTTTCTGCATCTTGAATGAGCTCTCTAGCCCATGTAGGTTTCCTCTTGTGAGAGTTATCCTTACGGGGTGGATCTATAGGTTCTTGCGGATCTTCAAACTCACGAACAACTTCTGGAACTGCTTCAGTCATGGTAGTGTCTTGAAATCTAGTTTCCTTAGGTTCTTCATAAACTTCGATAGGTGCCTTCCTTGATTTGATGAATGTTGAGTTTTCATCAAATGTTACATCCCTGCTGACATCAATCTTCTTGAACCCTGGAAAGTATATTCTGTAAGCCTTCGAGCTTTCACTATAACCCACAAAGATACCCTTCTTTCCTGAAGGATCTAGTTTAGTCCTCTTTTCCTTTGGGACATGAGTATATACTGGACAACCAAATATTCTGAGATGGCTGAATTCAGGTTTCTTACCAGAAAAGACCTCTTCTGGGGTCTTGTTGTCCAATATCTTGTGGGGTGTTCTGTTCTGCACATACATAGCTGTTCTAGCTGCTTCTGCCCATAGATGCATAGGTAGATCCTGGTCATGCAGCATTTCTCTTGCTGCTTCCATGATAGTTCTGTTCTTTCTTTCTGCAACTCCATTCTGTTGAGGATTATAAGGATCAGTCAACTCCCTCTTAATCCCTGAATCACTAGAAAGCTTCTTGAAGTTACTTGAGGTGAATTCTCCACCATTGTCGGATCTAAATGTTTTGATCTTCTTGTGAGTTTGATTCTCCATCAAGGTTTTGAATCCCTTGAATTTATCAAGCACCTCATATTTTCTCTTCAAGAAGTATACCCAAGTCTTCTTGGAGAATTCATCAATCAATGAGACATAGTAAACATACCCACTCAGGGAACTGGATGACATGGGGCCACATACATCTGAGTGGATGATTTCCAGGATGTCTTTTGCCTTGCTTTCACTGCTTGGGAAAGCCTTCTTAATGTTCTTACCTTTTTCACATCCTTTGCAAACACCTTCATGTTTGGTCTTGATTTCAGGAAGACCCTCTACTGCCTTGCTTGCAATTGGAAGTGCTCTATAGTGCATATGAGCAAGTCTTCTGTGCCAAAGTTCACTTGGATCCATGGATTTGTTGGGGCCAAGGTCGCAGCTATAGTAAAAGCTGCGAATTTTGGGAAAAAAGCACGAGTATGAAAGGAAAGTGCTAATTTTGGGACAAGCACTAAGTTTTGGGTAAGAAGGAGACGGCGCGCAGTACGGTGCCAGATGGATGATCTCAGCACAGAGCACGGACCGGAAATTGCGGAGCTCGCGCGCACGTCATCGAAGAATGAAGGTGGCTCAGCTACCATAATAAATAAGGTGATGGAGTAGAAGGCTTAGCTACCCTCATTTAAAGGCTTAGTACAGAAGTTATGGTTGCTCGGATCAAGGAGGAGCAACGGACCAGAGCATTGAAGGCGAAGGACGATCGCCCATACCCACAATCTGCGCCGGAATTCATGGAGCCTGCAGGAAGCGGCGACGTGACTGCAAGCGGCGCCTACAGTACACCTAGCCATGTGCGTGGTTAGGGTTTTTGGGAATCACTGTTGGGAAAGGCCCACAGTTTTGTAAAGGTGTGACCGTCATGGCTACCTATATAGATGAATCACTGTAATGGGTAGAAGGGTCTGCTTCTTCTTCTTCTTCTTGTTCTTCTTCCTCCCTTTTTGAAGAGTTAGAGAGTTAGATGCTAGACTGTTAGAGAGTCAGTCTAAAGGGATAGATCATGTGTTGATTATCCTTCACTGTAAATTCTACCTGGTGCGTAGAACTAGAGAGAGGAAATTGGATAGCCGAGGAGCTAATCCCTGAGTTGCCAGACAGTCTGTGTCGACGTCTGTGCCTTTGTAATCTCCATAGAGAGGAGACAAGCTTGAGAAAAGGGCTCCCAGCTGTGTGCGTGGAGTTTCCTGTAAGTTCTAGGCTGCAGCTGTGTGCGCAGCATATTGTATAACTCTATCATTTTCTGGTTAATCTAAGACTCCTGAGGACGTGGTTTTCCTCGAGGAGATGAGCTTCACTTATATCTTCTTGTTGTAATGTTTGTGTGAATGATAACTATTCCGAGTTCATTATTTGTGTATGCAAGACTTCTGTCTTATCTTTGTGACTGTTTGAGCGGGTTGGAAAGGTCCCTTGATAACTATAAGTATCTTAAGTACTAAAGAGGTAGTAACGCTCAGTCGCTGCGGCGAGAGCAGACTGCGTTACTGCGCTAGACGCGAAGGGCGAGGAAGTGTTTCGCGCGTTGACCCAAGAAATAGTTGCCTGCTGCGTTGGAAAGGAGAAACTGCGCAGTAGACCTGCCGAGGAAGGGACCCGCGCAGCTGCGCCGAGCGGTCTGCGGGAAGGTCCGACCGCCGATTTCGCAGGAACCATTCAAGGACAAGCTATCTCCGCGTCACCCCGGTTAAGGAAACTTGATTCCTTAACCCCCCCATAGCCACTTCGGGTGAGACCTCGAGCTGCCGCGCAGCTCGTTGCCGAGAGGGCCAGTGCGCCAAGGGGTTTTGTTGCTGCGCTTCATTAAAACCCGGGTCTGCCCAAGAAAGCAGCCAACAGGATTCATGCACCATGGCATGTTCAGGTTGTCCCTTCAATTTATATAAACCTCCCTCTTTCTCTCCAATCATTACTACATCATCTATGTTCTTTCCCTTTGGCCACATTAGGACTTGGCCATCCACAAATGCAACCCTCATACCTTTTGCATCCAATGCAGATATGGAGAGTAAGTTCTTCTTGAGCCCAATTACATAAAGAACTTCTTTCATCTTCAAATATTTTCCAGAATCTAGGTTGTAGGAGGCTTCACCACTTCCTTTGATTGGGTATTGATAATCATCCCCAAGTTTCACCTTATGGGGTGATTCATGTTCAGATAGGTTCACAAAAGATTCCTTAAACCTAGTCATGTGTTTGGAATCCCCACTATCAATCAACCAATCACTAAAACCATGGGAGATAGTACCTGTGAGAGTAGAGATCAGAACATACTCTTCTTCACTTGATGAGTCATCATCACTATCACTTTCTGCCCTAGCCTTCTTCTTTGGGGGTTCATCATCTTCGGCAGCATGAGCATGAAACCTTCTTTTGCTGCCCTTCTTCTTCTTACTGGATTTGTTGTTATTATCCCTTCTGTTCTTGGGACAATCTGAAGCAAAGTGACCCTTCTCATTGCATGTGAAGCATCTTAGGTCCTTCTTACTCTTTTGATAGGATCTATTATGGCGAGAGTGCTCCTTCTTGGTTTTGCTTCTTTTGGTGTGAGCTGCAAGAGCTTGATCTTCACCTCCCATCTTTTCCTCATGAGCTATAAGTCTAGCTTCTTCTTGAGAGCATTCTTCCCGCAATCTGTTGAAGGAGATCAACTTCTTCCTTGCACAAATTACTTGAATGAATGAATCCCATGACCTGGGTAGGCCATTTAGAGTGGTCATCACTACTTCACCATTCTCCACCATTTCATTTACTGCTCCTAGTTGTTCCTTGATCTGGGAGACCCTTGAAAAATAAGATTGAATGGTTTTTCCATTCTGAAACTTCACTCCTTTCAATTGGTTCCGCAGGGTCATCTTCTGATTTATGTTCTTCCCTTCAAATAGCTTGGTCAAAGATTCAAACATCTCCTTAGGTGTCTTAAGAGAAGACACATGGGGTATGAGATGGTATTTGATGGAATCAGCAATGATTCTCTTTTCCTTGACCAAGTTCTTCTTTTGCAATGCCTTGGCCTCTTCATCCTTTGGGATAGGGATGTCTTCTTTCACATAGGAGTCCAACTTATTCTCTTCCAGGATTAACCCAATCCTATACTTCCAGGCTCGGAAGTTATCAACCCCTTCAAGCTTATCCTCAAGCTTGGTGTGGAGAGACATCTTAAAGATTACTTCAAATGGAAATAGAAAAGATTTAGGTCTTACCACTTGAAATGCTGAAAACTGGATCTGGACCCGGATTAGGGTTTGTTAGAGAAACCCTAAAAATTCAAAATGTGAATTTCAAATTTCTGAAAGGATAGAAAGATGCGCTTTGGTGAGCTGATCAACCTGGTGCATTCAGAATTTGAAATCAGCAAAGTCTTGTCCTTCATAATTGCCTTTTTGTCCTTCTGGGTTCACTAGGGAGAGCCCTGAATTAGGGTTTGAGTTTCCCGGAGATCTACCCAACCAAAAATCTTGATCCAAAGCTCTAAACTTCGATTTTTGCAAGGAGCTTCCAGCTGTGCCTTTAGATTCCACAAATTCCTATTTTTGTGGAAACCCTAATTTTTAGGGCCAAATCTGAAAATGCTCGGAATTGAGTTCTGATTGGACAGATAGATGCACCTTGATGAGTAGAGTCAATATACTATGCTGATTTTCAAAAATCTGTGGAGAGAAACCCAATAAACAAGGAACTCAAGCTTTTGTCACTGCAAAATGTCTTCTTCTCAGGTTAGCTCTGATACCATGTAAAATTTTGAGTATTAATTCACAATACTATAGGATCTTTGTTGAGAGAATAACATATACAGTATATCAATGCATGACAAGCATAATATGACAAGCATCACAAGAATCAAAAGCATAAGAGACAAGAGACACAGAGTTTCCATGGGGAAAACCCTAAGGTGAAAAACCCCACAACTTCCTCAGAGATAGAGAGAGCAATGGCTCAACCAAAATACAACCAAATAACACTAAGATAGTCTCCTAGAAGATGATCCTCCTCTTCCTCAATAGTGCGCCACTTTTGAGAGAGAGAGTGAGTTACTTTTTCGAGTGTATAAAATAGAGATCTCCTATCTCTATTTATACTCACCTTTTTTCCCAGTGACCTAATGGGGCCGACTTGTCTAGTTAGATACATCCACATTATATTATATATAATTCCGGTCCAACCCCACATGGTGGTCTAATAACCCATCGGCAAGTACACACACTTGCGACACTTGTGAATCCACATGACGACACTTCCTTATAGAGGAATAACACATATCTTATAAGGGTACAATAAATATATATAAAATACACAGATGAAATACATTCCGAAGTTACATAAACATCAACACAAATAAATACAATGGCTAGAGATATTTCAAAATAATTATGATTTAAAATTTGTAAAGGTTGAAATTCATGGGTAACATTGGGCATGGATTCAAATTTGAGTATTTTAGAACCGGCAAAATTTTAACAATGAGGATTTTTTAAAAGGAAAGGTAGTTGTCATTTTAGAGTCAAGTTCTTATTTACAGGCGATGAAAGAAGAAAAATAGATAATTCATCAACATTGGGAATCCAATATCAAATTTGGAAGAAAATTTGTGAATACTTAGACCTAATAAATTAGAGCATAGTTACATGAATTCTGATTCATTCAAACTCTTATCTAAGTATGAAAGAAAAACACAATGGAAATAAATTAATAAGAATAACAAATCACATAAAGGGAGGGAAATTATAGACTGCAATTTAATCAACACAAGAATCTTTTCTCTTCAAAATGTGCTCAACTCTGCATGGCTATATTTATTAAAACTGGAAAAGATCAATACAAAATGTGTATTCCTTTCATGGGTTCCAACCCTGATTACATTTCCAAAATTCATTTTTATACATAGAGAGGCATCTTAAGGAAACACCTAATTGTTTACTTCCAAAAATAGTAAACTTTAATCTACTTATCACATTCCATTTCTGTCAAAATTTCCATAATCTTCAAAACTGCTGGAAAATAACTACTGCTAAGTGTCCTATTCTTGTTTCATTTTTTCCATGAGATATTGATTTGGATTCCATTCGAATGTTGAACCGATTTCTTCATTTGTGGAACTAATATCATAAAAATAGAATGAAGATAACTTGATTGAGATATGGGATTGATGATTCTGATTCTGTGCCTGGAATATTTTTTAATCTGAAAAAGGTATGGTTTGCTGCCACACACTCTATAGTTCCATTAAAATCAAATTTAAATTTGATTTATCCATATCCACTTTAGAATTGTAAAAAAAAAAGTATTTGGGAACAAAATATTTCCCAAATCAATTCTCAAATTTTTCCATATCCACTTCTGAAAATTCCATTTTCAATTATTTGGAATCAATCAAAATATCCATTAAAATCAATTTTTCCCTTAGTTTTAGAAAACCACATCTTTCATTAAAAACCATGTCTTGTAATGTTTCTCCATTTTTGCATTTTGCATTTGTTTGTTTATGAATTTCACAAAATGAAATTCAAAAACAATTTCTTGAAATAAATGGAAATCCATAAATAATTTTCATTTTCTTGTGAAAAACACCACTAGTTTTTTTCCAGTGGTTTTAATTGCTTCCCGTGGTTTTGATTTCTTCCATGGTTTTGGATTTTAAAAGCTTGGAAAATATTGAAAATATTTTCCAAATATTTTGCATTCCATATTTATGGGATTTCTACAAATAACTTTTGGAGCATCCAACATTGTAATATAAGGATATTGGGCAAAGTATTATTTTTGTTAGGGAGAGCAATTTCGCAACTTGTATGGAGTGGTTTACCTTACCACCTCTCCAACTGGCGAAATGATGTACTATTGACACCTGGTAAAAACCCAAAACCACGGTAAAAAATTTCGCACCATCCTTAGCGCATTAACCATCGAACCATTTCTTATGCGGAATAAATGCCCACCCTTGATTCCAAACATTTGACTTTTCCATAACTTTTTCGATATTTGTGCCAAGGTTATAATGTGATATGAATCTTTTTTGGATTTTGAATTTTAAAAATTAATATAAATATTTTATATTAAAATATTTATATTAAAAATAACCCCTTTTTCACTTTTGTTAAATACTTGGGAATATGAAGGTTATAATATGACCCTTTGGATGATATAGAAGTAGAACAGTAAACCCCCTTAAATTTTAAAAGAGTCTTGGAGAATTTTTTGAGGTTCTGGCAGTTTTTTGTCTTCTCTGCCAAATTTAGAAACTCTGCCAATTTTCTTATCTACTCAGGAAAATATGGACTCCTTCCACTAGCTCCTGGTCATAGTCTTTGGTCTTGTTATTAGATTTGACTCTCAATTTTATCCCCTATAAGCAATTTCACAATGTTGGAAGGTGGTTTCCCTTACCACCCTCCCAAGTTGCGAAATGTTGTGGTGTTGACACGTGGATTCCGGTTTGGTATTTCGCAACCACCGACCATTTCACTTTTGTGTGCATGTTGGCGACGCTGTATGGATACGAGCCACCGATATAGGTTTCAACTGATCAACTGACCAATGATCTTGTCTCCTCTTTAATATCTCTCCAACGTTCATATGGAACATTTTCTTCAGGACTGAGCACTTCCTTCCCAATGCTTTGGGCTATATTGAAACAATTTTTTGTTAGTCGCTTAAATTTGAAAAATAATGTGGAAACAACTGGCTCCAAATGGGGATCTTATCCTCCCAGTGAGGTAGTAAAGAGCCTCATAGACCAGTGCCTAACCATTGGGATGTTCCCAATTTAGAATTGAAACTTGCTCTATACTCTATGATATGCGAACTATCCAACTGAAACCAAACTTGCAATCCAAACTGAAACACCAACATACTTCTCAAAAAAAATTGTACAATGCTGAAAGAGATGCTTGCCTAGCAAGATTATTTATATACAAATCACCCTATTAAAACCCAAACTGCAACTACTGCATATTTTGTACATGATGGGAATTCAATAATAAAACCAAACTGCTCACTGTTGAAATCAAACTGAAACTGCAAACCAAACTGAAAAAGATGCTTGATATTCAAGCTTATTGCACACACTCCTACTCTAACATGCTGAAAACAATTGTTGAATCAAATGATATGAAGGATCCAATGCATCCAATCAAGAAAATGGCTACTTGATTTAGGGTCACATTCAACTTCTCCTAACATAAATAGAAACTTGAAAGATGGCAACTTTACACACAACTGAAATTTATACCCATAATCCATAAATTTTGTAAAACTCTACTTCCTTGATGATTGCAACATACTTGCAAAAGGATCTTCAATACCATGAACTATTACCTCTTGTTGATTATCATAAAAAAGAATTAAGCTTCTTTTATTCCTAACTGTTGGTTGTTGTTCCATTTCATCAGTTTTCGAGTAAAAAGAAGTCATTTGTTTATCTTCCTTATCATACAAAAAATTATGTTTAGTTCTTCATTCCGCTTAACAGGTATATCAAAGAGTGACCCTTCATGTAGTTCAACATAAATATCATTTTGGCTCTTCATATTTCTGAATCTATTATTCCAAAATTCAGAATAACACCTTTATTTTCAAAATGATCTAAAAGAGAAAATTATTTTTCAATGACTTCATCATAAGGTAAATGAACTGCAGAAAACACTAATTGACTATCCATATTCTTCTCTTGATCACTAAAAATATGAGACTCTTCAAGAAACTCAAGTAAATGAGCATGCATTTCAATATTAAACCCCTGATCCATTTCATTAAAAAATTCATATGGATGAACCTTAAGAATTTATGAACCCTGAATAACTTCTCATGTATCCTCTGAAACTCCTAAAGGATGCTGAATTTTCTCATCATTCATAGGAGAAGGAATCTGAATACTGTGGTCCTGATTTTCTTCATAAAATCAAAGAAGAAAGTATTTTCTGCTGAAAATATTGCTGAATATTATGGAATCTACTCATTAACATTTACTCTTGATGTTGAAAATAATCTTCATACAAATATTTAATTTCCTCATCCATTAATTCTTCATCACCAAATTCATTTTCCACATGTTGCATAAATTTTTCAGAATTGACTTGACATCAATTTTCAAACAGTGATAAAGATGAGTAACTTTCCTTATAATTTTCATAGAATGCTGAATGAAAATCTTCTAGGGAATACAAACTAGAAGCTGGTAACTTTTCATACCATGTTCTTTCCTTTCCTTCCAATGTAGCCATGAACATTTTCATAAGGGAATCTTCATGAAATTTCACCCTTAGCTTATATATATGGATATGAAATTTGATTAAATGCAAAGTAGCATCGTATCCTTCCTCATCTTTAAATTTGGGAAAATATGTTTTCCCATCTATACAAGGTATACGATTTGGAAAACGTGGAATGTGTGAATGATTCATAGGAGCATACCTTGCAGATTTGTAAACTTCCATGGAATCTCACTCCAGATAGTGGAGTCACAAGTGATGCTTTGAATTCTGGATTTTGTTGATAGCAGAGCCGCCAGGTGAATAACGTACAACCTTCTTTGTGTCTGAATACTGTTCACCATCAACAACTAGCTCTTATCTTTGTCATTTCTCCCAGGGAAAATTTGAACCTTCGTTCCCCAACAACGACACCAAAATGTTAACACTCTGGTGAAGCCCTAAGTGTGTAGGTTGCTGGAATGTTGTCCAAGGATAAACAAAGAGGGTGAAAACCCAGACTGAAAGGCTTCAAAAGGCCCTACGCAAGGGCAGTTCTATTCCCATCCTGTTTGGTGTAGTAATCTCCCATAGATACAAAGGCCTCGACTGGAACTTATGGGGTTTGATCCCAAAAGGATCTGTCTTCCTATAAGAGAAGAAAAAAAAATTCTAACTCTAGAAACAAATCTACCTTAAAGAAAAGAAAATCTAAACTAAGTCAGATCTAATCTAAAGAAAGTGTTTTGTTTGTATGCAGGATAACTTGATCTAAATTTAATAAGTCTTTTCACCAATTAACAAAAATGTGACCTTGGATCATTACTTATCAGCTTAACATACAATCAGAGAATGAAACTTAAATGATGGCAGTTTAAGAATTAGGCACATGCAAGATTATCCTGTAGCTGAAATGCTAATTGAAAAATTAACATTAAATTATCAATATCTGTTAATCATTTGCAGAAATAGATAAATGTTTTAATTAAACAAATTCACTTAAAACAGTAATGGACACACAGATCATTAAGCAAAGAAAAATATGAACTGTAGATCAATGCATGAATTATGAATGCAAAATCAGAATAGTATAGTATTTATAAACTGAAGTGAAAACCAACATTCATCAAAGAAATTTGATCAATTGAAAAAAGAGGAAACAAGAGATGGACTAACTGTATTACTTCCAAATTGCAAAAAATTACAATCTTTTCATAAATGAGGATGTCTCTAGTCTTCTTTTGCTTATTTTCTCCCCCCCACCCTACAATACCTCTACCCTTTAAATAATAATTACAAAATAGTTACGAAGGGAAAAATTCCCATAAAATAGGGATTACAAATCAAACTAAACTAAGAACGACTAAGGAAATCCTGCCACTTGGTCCTAACTTCTAACAACTCATCAATATCTGGATAGTTGGATGACTAGAGCCCCAGCTGGGCATCACACATGAAGCTCTCCATTTCATTATTGGATAGCTTATGCCAAATGCACATGAAAATGTGGATCTTTCCTTCTAAGGTGGCAAGTTTCCTGATGAAATGATCCACATCTACAATCTGGATATGCTTGAGCTGCTAGATCTTTTCTTTGACTCATTCACATCTAGCTTCAACCTGTTCAATCATTAATTTTGGCAGACAAGCTTCTTCAATAAGCTCCATATTAGGACACTGCAACTTTTCCATGATGTTGTCTACACCATACCACCTTCTTCCACAGGTATCCTGTGCCTTCCTTATTGTTTCATCTACCACATCAAGGATATTCTGCCATGCATGCAAAGAAGTTCTAATTCTTCTAAATTTAAAGTTGTCCAACAGTGGAATATCATTTGGTTTTCTTTAATGTACCTTTTCCAATCGAGGATATCCTCAATAGCTTTGGAAGCATGCTTCCTTTTGTCAATTTGCTGGTAAAGGATGACAAACATTTTCTCAAAAGAATTATTAGTTTCTTGAATTTCATTTAGGGAACTAAATAACTCAACTAGAAGCTTATGATGTTCATTATTTACCTAATTGGCTAGGTCATTGAATTCTTCTTGGGAAAACCTAGAGAAAGAAGAGGAGGCTGCACTTGTAGTTGCATCCTCTAGCTTCTTTTCTAGCACAACTATTTTATCAACATTGGATGTTATTAAGAATATTCTTGTGCTGCAATTGATATTGGAAAGAGATATTTGTTCTTGCAGGCCTGTGAGCTGATCCTCAGATTCATTCCTTAATTTTTGTAGCTCAGATTCATGTTCTTCATTTATTTTTACCATCTTCTCTTGCAGTTTATTTTACTCCTCCTTCTTCAAATCAATTTCCTTATTCAGTGAGGTCACTGGATCAAAGTTAGCTCCTGCAAATGCTCTCATAGTTGCTGCAGTGTCTAATGCTTCTAGTTGAATGACATTGGACTGTTTGGCCCAAATTATCTGATTAGGGACTGGTGCTTGCAACACAATTGATCCCCTACTCCTCTTACTACCTTTTTTAATCACTACTTTTGCTTCTCTGCTGCAAAAGTAATCCCCAAGGGGAACCAAAGCATCATATTCTGGATCCACTATCAACTCAGTTAAGGATGTAGCCATATTACTTATTGCAACTAATGAAGTTGTTTGGGTAATAGTAGAATTAGGTATGGACATGGTGATCTGAGAGGTAGTTGGAGAAGAAGGGGTGATATCAGAAAATAAAGGTACAGAGGTTGGAGAAGTAGGATGGATGACTGATGATGGTTGCGGAGAGATAGTTGGAGACTGGATCTCTGTAACCTTTGGTGATGAAGTGGGGAGTGGAAATGACAAGCTTTGAAGTGGAGTAGTGATGGAGGCTAGCGCATCAAATAATTGAGATAAGGTGGATGGTGGTGGTGTAGCCTCAAAAGATGTAGTTGAAAGAACTGTGAAAATCCTCATAGCAGATCTAAGAGATGATGTATACCTCACAAGAGTAATTATGATTAAGCAGGAAAATAGAAGAAGAGTGGTCAATGCAGTATAATGAGCAACAGAATAATAATACAGTATAACTCGGATAGAAGCAAAAATACTTCATGCACACTAATTAATTAATCACAATATGGACAAATAAATAGGACAATGCATGAGGATTTGAATGCCTAAGGTGGCAATTCGAATTAGCCTTCATGGAGTGATCAAAGGATCACTAGAGTGTCATTGGAGCACAACTAGTGTCATAGGAGAACAACTGGAAGTCTTCATAATCATCAGTGGAGTCATCAATGCTCAAGTAACTGTCAACCATCAGTCAAAATGAGTCTGGTAGGTGTAACTGAGTATAAACTGAAGACAACTGGACTGGTAGGTGAAGAAGGGCGAGTTGCTTCCTAAAATCAAGGAATAAGGGTGCATTAAGCAACTGGAGGGCTAAAACTAATCAGTGAGAAGCTCTCGGGGGCTGGCTAACTGAGGGCTAGGTGCTGGACTGATGACTGGGATGCATGCAAACCCTAGAATGCATACAAACCCTAAAAGTGCATGCATGACTGAAAATGTAAATGATCAAAATACTGGTGGGACTAGGATGGAGTATAGGAATATCCTAACACCCCACCTTAATCCATCTTGGGCCTGGTAACTAAGACCAAAGGTCACCCAATACAATGAATAATAACAATCAATAATCCAAGGAAGTGGGGAAAATTTCATGGGAAAAATACCCCCCCCCCTCAAAACAGATTGTAAGGCACACATAAAAAATAAATGCTCCAAACTCAAGCAGGTGTGATGCTTGGTCATATGTCTGGAGGTATCTTCTTCTTGGGAAGAAGTGGATCATGCTCAAAAAGCATGTGCTTGTACTTGCTCTTCAGATCGAATGTGATGAGAACAAATCCAAAAGTATGAGGATGATCCTTGAACCTGTGATTCGAATCAGTTGAGGTAGGATCAAATATTTGAATGTGCATATAGTCTTTTGTCTTCTCCTTCGAACCACCATGGGTGAGATTATGCCAAAAAGAACTATTACATCTTTGCTTGAAATCAAAATCAGATTTAAGACTTGAAGAATAGTTTCTTGAGATCTCCTTTGAACCAGCAGGGGTGAGATCAAAACTATCATATGCATGAGAAATTATCACAAGTAGTAATTGCTTAGAATCCAAACTAGATCCAAGACTTGAATCATGGTTTCTTGAGATCTTCTTTGAACCATAAGAGGTGAGATCAAAACCAGTAAATGCATGAGAAATTATCCCAAGCGAATCGCAATGGTTTCTTGAGATCTCCTTTGAACCATAATAGGTGAGATCAAAACCATTAGATGCATGAGAAATTATCTCAAGCGGGTGGCAATGGCCATATTCTTCAATAACCTTTTGAAAGCATGAATTAATGATCATATAGTAGTAAATAAGAGATTATTGCTTGAGAGGAGCGAATGCATTACCTCCAATAGCTGATTTTACCTCCGAAATAATCATGTGATCATGATGCAAACCAACAGACTCTGGTGCAAGAGAGGATTTAGGACCTTCTACAATATCTAGAGTGTGAGCTGGCACAAAAAGAGAAGAAATTTGGAGCATGAGTGGAGAATATGCAAGTTATTTGTCAACAACTTCAATATGAAATGATACTAGTTCATGATCTGAGAGACCATCAAGGGGAGCGAATGCATCACTTTGCTTGCTTTTGAAAGGGTTTGGACCAAATCCTTCATTCTATTTTCCGAATCTTTCATCCAAGTGAGCCCATAGCTCTTTTGGAGTTTCAATATCAATAATGAAAGGGTACAATATGTACTTAGGCATAGTAAGCATCATTCTTCCAAGGTGCATGCCACCTTTATTCAACTAGTCAATCTTCTCTTCAGAGGATTCAAACTCTCTTTCAAAATAACAATCAAAGAGATCATGGCTCTTTAAATATGCTATCATATTCGGTTTCCATTCATCATAGTTGAATAGAGAAAGAGGAGGGATTCCTTCTAAATCATAGATTGAAGCTGTAGAAGACCTGCAAAAACAATAGAGAATATCTGCAACTGCTACTGCTGCAAAGATGCAGAAACTACTGCAACTGCTGCACTTGAAATCTTGGTAATAACCTACAAAAAACTCTCAAGAATGGAGATAAACAATACTCTCAACATGCTCTGATACCATGTGAAAATATTCACAGCAGATCTAAGATATTTTGTATACCTCACAAGAGTAATTATGATGAAGCAGGAAAATAGAAGAAGAGTGGTCAATGCAGTATAATGAGCAACAGAATAATAATACAGTAGAACTCGGATAGAAGCAAAAATACTTCACAAACACTAATTAATTAATTACAATATGGACAAATAAATAGTACAATGCATGAGTATTTGAATGCCTAAGGTGGCAATTTGAATTAGCCTTCATGGAGTGATCAAAGGATCACTGGAGTGTCATCGGAGCACAACTGGAAGTCTTCATCATCATCAGTGGAGTCATCAATGCTCAAGTAACTGTCAACCATCAGTCAAACTGAGTCTTGTAGGTGTAACTGAGAGGCACCACTGGGGCCTTCTTCATGGTTTAAGGAGCTAGAAGAAGGGATAAAAGTGTGCTCAAAATGGTACTGTCGTGTGGATTTGTGCGAGCCCAGGACAGTTACTGCTTGTAAGTACTTTCACTTTTAAGGAGTCTGAAAGCGATAAGAAGACTCTGAAATGGTGGAAAGGTACCGTCTTGTGGATTTGTACGAGCCCATGACGGTGAATGCTCGTGGTTGCTTTCACTTTTAGAGAGTCTAAAAGCAGTAAGAGGACTCCAAGGGGGTTCTTTTTTGTGTGTTAGTCTCCAAAGCCTGAAAAAGCGTAAACGGATGCAATGAAGAACTCTTCTAGCAAATGTGACTAGATTATTCCTTTTTTGTAATTAGTCTACAAGGTCCGGAAAAGGGGTAAACTTATACTAGGTAGATGCCCTTTCAGATACTTTTAGCGAGCATGAAAGGAAGCAAGATTGCTCGGTGATCTTTTCATTGTTTTAGGAGTAAGAAAAGAGCTTAACAGAAACTCCCTAAGTGCCTTTTTCGTAAAGGAATTGATCGGCCCGAAAAAGGGGTAAAATTATACCGAACAAAAGTAATGGTGAGGCAAGGAGGAAGTGTTCAATCAAGCGACGAGTATGGGGATCAAGCATAGTGATAAGGGGAAAACTGGTGGGGCCTCCTTGTGGGTCGATGAATGATAGCAAAATAACGCCATAATTGCAGTATGGATGGAGCGGAGGGCTCATGGATAGGTTGTGATGCATGGATTGGTAAAATGTGATAGCGATCGATGTGGCATGCAAATCGAGGCATCGAGGGCACTAAAAAATGTCCAAACAATATAGAGGTGAGAGCGAGAAATGATCTCAAGCATCATCACGAGCATGGAAAACTGAATCCGACAATATAAAGAAAGTCAAAAATGGACAATGGCCGATGTGGCATGCGAACCAAGGCGACGAGGACCATGTAAAAAATGCCCAAAAAAATAGAGGTGAGAGCGAAAAATGATCTCAAGCATCATCATGAGTGCGGAAAACTGAATACGGCGACGTACAGAACGTCAAAAATGGACAACGGCCGATGTGGCATGCAAACCGAGGCGATGAGGGGTATATGCAAAAATGCCCGAAAAAGGTGTCAGTGAAAACTGGAAATTGACTTGACCACCGCAAAGTTCTTGATGCACTGAGTTCATTGGTATCAACGGTTTGAGAAACAGGCATCGGATGATCCTGTAATGGAAAAAGGAGAATAAGGCCAATGTCTATAAATAGTAAGTGGTCCCTCATTATAGGTGTCATTTGTGAGTGGTGAGTTTGACAGGAGATTAGAGGAGGCCAGAGGTGAAAATTGAAATTGTGGGAGATTTCACTGGTGGATTTGCATTCCCGGAGTTGCAGGTAAGAGCTCATGTCCTTAGCTTTGTCATTTAAGCATTTTTATTGGGTTTTGGGCCTCTGGGGAGGTGTACCGATCATTAATGGGTTTCTACATGGCATAGTGCAGGTTTGGGAAGGTCTGGTGCACTTTGGGCCGCAACAATGGTGGAGGTAGCTACGCTGTAAAGCGTAGGTGTTATCCCTATAGTTGTACCTAGATTACTAGGGTTCAAGCTTAAGGAAATCTTTAACAGTAGATATAAGATAACTAAACAATAACTCTATGAGGTTTGGTGGTAGATGAATATATGACAGAACTCAAATACAATCAAATATTTAAGTAATAGGGAATACATCGAGTTTCATTATCTGGATATTAAGAGAATATAACAGTGAGCATGACTTTGTGAATATAGTGATTCAGGTTCTATTTAGAAGCATTAGAGAAATAGTTGCATGTATATCAAAGGAATCTTAGTATGAAATATTAAGACCATACATAGATAAAACAATGATAACATGTACTTCAATAATTAAAATAGACAAGGATCACAGATCACAATCATTTAAAAAAAGTCATTTCTTATCAATATGAAATAAAACCATTTACATGCTTGTAGCTCATGTCTGTCTTAAATCCAGACTTCCATCATAATTTCAAAAATTCCAACCCTTTTTACTCCATTACTGTCTAATATATATAGAAAAGTGTTTTTAATTTGAATTGTTTTGGAGATAATATTTTTATGGATCGAATCCTCTCAAAAATAGTAAAGTCTTTTCAACTTTAAACTCTTCAAGCATAAACATAGACAAAATAAAAATAACAATTTTCCAGGTATCGAATCATCACTATCCTAACTTATCAACAAACTAAATGCTTCTAGAAGACTCTGCCAGGACAATTAAATCATAAAGAACCTTTGACCTCTTTTGTAATCTGATGTACTCAGCGTCTGCATTCTGCTCCCGACCTTGCAACTCTTTGACTTGGATCTTCATTTGTTTCCCTTGTTTCTGAATAGCCCTGTTCTTCTTTAGGATGTCTTTAGATATGAAAACTAGCTTCTGGTAATCAACATCCTTCTGTCCTAGATCTTCTCGTAGCCTCTTATTAGATAACATCAAATTTTCATTTATGTTATGTAGGTATTTGCACTGCCCCTTATAATACTACAAAGTCTTCTTGACTTGATCCAATTCTGGAATTATTTCAATTTCCTCCATATTCATTGAAACTTCATCCATCTGCAAACATTTCAAATTTGATGCATCTACATTTTCAAAATGAGCCTGTTTGTTCACACAGAATGTTTCAGCTATATGCCCCATATTCCCTTGAAGATCTATAAAATTTTCATTTTCAGAAACAAATAATACATCAGGCACCTATGTGTCTTTTTCATTATCAGAGTCATTAACAACAATGACCTCACTGCCTTCCACAGGCTTCTCCATCAGTTTTACTTTTGCATCTAACTTACTTCTTGACCTAATTCTTGGCCTCAAATCCAAACATTTTGTGTTTAGGGTTTTAATCTGCTCACTTTCATCAAAACATGGATTTTTCATAACTATACTGAGCATATCTGATTCCTCAACATTAAACTATTTGGTCGACCTCTTACCTTAATTTACACCCAATTTGGCTTGCTCTGCTTCATTTTGTCTCTCAGGGTCCTCTATTTGCACTTGTTTGCTTAATAGCTCTAACTTTTTTCCTTTTGCTTTAACCGGTTTCTTCTTCTTCTTAACCTCAAACCCTGATTCAAGAAGGAAACTATTCCAATCTCACCCAAACTAGTTCAAATGAGGAATTACCAATAACTTGATAAGACCTTGATGAAAAATAGAGCAAGTTGTAAACTCTGGATGATTTTGAATTGATGAAATTGTTTTCTGTAGACTCTTTAGAAAATAATAGGGTAAATTTAACTTCTTTCTTCCATTTAGATGCATCAATAATCGAAGGTGGCATCTTAACACTCTATCATAACGGCCATCACAAGTAATATAGTTCTGGAGCATTTCTAAAGGGATTTGCCAGTTTGGTTTTAACTTGCTGATATGCACACCATTTCTCCAACTCAACCTTTCAAATCCTAGTAGCAAGAATTCACTATAATCCCCCTCAAAGTTTTTTTGTTTGAACCATCTTTCCCCTTCTTCTAGGACACCAATAGCTTCTGAAATTGATTGCTCATTAACTGCGACCTTGACGATTTTGAAATCAACCCATCCATCCCTATAATTTTTAATGAAAACTTCGGTTACCTGGAGGTTGTAACCTTGCAATTTTTTGTAGAAAATGAACCAACTTGCTTCTCTCATCAATTTTGATGACATAGGAAACTGAGTGATCCATTCAATGTTATCAGGCTCGATTCTGCAAATGAGACCGCCTGGTTTCTTCTTTGTCTGGCTCTGTGAAGTTTCTTCCATGTTTACCCTAGCCAATGCAAAGTATACTAGAATAGAACTAACCCTAAACTACAAGGTTCATTTCAATGTCAAGTACCTCTGTCCATCGAACTTGTTGAATTCGATATCTTGATAGCTGTACACATAACTCTATACTAACTATTTGATAGCTGGAATATATGTATGATTGCCATGCCTCATGAAAGTACATAATGCATGAATAATCACAATTCATCAATAATCATGGTACATCAAAACTATAATGCAAGGCATTAACACCTGTATAAATAATAATTATGCATTTTTTATATTACTGGCAGCATTATTATATTTCAGATTTTAATATATGCTGCCAGTTCACTTTTAATCAAAATGGATAATAGCAATGTTCCTAAGCATATTCGAAATGACTTTTAACTAAGAAATAAAACTTTATTTTGAAAATCAAAATGAACCATGAGCCCTGTCCTTATTTTAATTATGAAAAATATAATAAAGTGTAACTAGGATAAAATCTGAGACTAAGAAAAATGAAGAAAATAAATAAATGGGAAAATGGGAAAAGGAAACTAATATGAATAAGGAACAAAAACTAGGTAAAATTGGTACTAGTCTAAGAAACAACCCCAGAGATAACATCTGGCTCCGATTGGGGATAAGGTCCTCCTTGTGAGACCTTAAGAACACTATAACCCGTTCCTTCTAAAATCTGTCTTATTGGGATGGATGTTAAGTTTAAACCAAATAGACTAGCAAGATCACTGAAAGAAGCATAATCACAAGATAGACACAGTATTTACCCTGGGAAACCCTCATGGGGTAGAAAACCCAGCAAAGCTTTCCTCAATAAGATGATCAACCAAAATACAAGATGTGCTCCCTCCTTCTTCTCCTCCTTAGCAGATCTCCCATACAAGTGCGCTACTTTTCTCAAGTGAGCGAGTATATCTAATGAGGAGTTCACCTCCTCTATTTATACTAACTCCCGACCACCAAAAAATACCTAATGGGGCCGACCTCTCCTGGAGAAGTCTAATAACTCCTAAAACATAACCTCAGGGCCGACCCCCACATGGTGGGTCTAATAACCCTAGTTACCATAACTCCTCGGAGGAATAAACATCTCCAGATACATAATAGAATCACCTCGGAGGGATGGAACATCTCCGGAATAAATAATGTACAAATATAATATTCTTAGAAGTTACAATATTCAACACTCCCCCTTAACGAGAAGGATATTATAACAACATCTGTAGGAGCAAGGAGTCATTGACTACATCATACATGATACATCTATAAATCATCGGAAGCTTTCTTCAATTCATCATCATCAGTAACTCAACTAGTTACTGGAACATCAACATCATCAGAGTTGATATCCTCGATCATCAGCATTGTCAACGATCATCAGCATTGTCATCAGCATCGTCATCATACGATCATCAGCATTGTCATCAGCACGATCATCGGCATCGTCATCTCACGACCGTCATCAACATCATCATCATATGATCATCAACATCGTTATCACACGATCATCGGCATCGTCATCACATGATCATCAGCATCGTCATCACACGACCGTTATCAACATCATCATCATACGATCATCAGCATCGTCATCACACGATCATCGGCATCGTCATCGCATGACCGTCATCAACATCATCATCACACGATCATCAGCATCGTTATCACACGATCATCAGCATCGTCATCACACGATCATCAGCATCATCATCACACGATCATCAGCATCGTCATCACACGATCATTATCAACATCATCATCATACGATCATCAGCATCGTCATCACATGATCATATTACAGGATGATCAATCCTGCTCTCTTTAGGACATAAGTCCATGGATGATGCAGTCCAGATCAAGTTCCAGGATGATCAATCCTTATCACTTTAAGACAAGTCCATGTCGGGGGATGATGCAATCCTGACCACAGTGCCAGTCCTTTTTCATACTGGATGTGACCTAGATCAAATCTAGGATTTACTGTCATAGAGCCAGTCCTCTTTCATACTGGATGTGTCACATCTACAGAGCCAGCCCTGTTTCATGCTGGATGTATCACATCTACAGAACCAGCCCTGTTTCATGTTGGATATATCACATCTACAGAGCCAGCCCTATTTCATGCTGGATGTATCACATCTACAGAGCCAGCCCTGTTTCATGCTGGATGTATCACATCTACAGAGCCAGCCCTGTTTCATGGTGGATGTATCACATCTACAGAGCCAGCCCTGTTTCATGCTGGATGTATCACATCTACAGAGCCAGCCCTGTTTCATGCTGGATGTATCACATCTACAGAGCCAGCCCTGTTTCATGCTGGATGTATCACATCTACAGAGCCAGCCCCGTTTCATGCTGGATGTATCACATCTACAGAGCCAGCCCCGTTTCATGCTGGATGTATCACATCTACAGAGCCAACCCTGTTTCATGCTAGATGTATCACATCTACAGAGCCAGCCCTATTTCATGCTGGATGTATCACATCTACAGAGCCAGCCCTGTTTCATGCTAGATGTATCACATCTACAGAGCCAACCCTGTTTCATGCTGGATGTAACCTAGAACAATTCTAGGATTTGTCATGTACATTTTGAACCGAGGTCTAGGGACGATCCAGTCCTATCATGTACCTTTTGAACCGAGGTCCAGGGACAATCCAGTCCTATCATGTACCTTTTGAACCTAAGTCCAGGGATGATCCAGTCCTATCATGTACCTTTTGAACCGAAGTCCAGGGACGATCGAGTCCTATCATGTACCTTTTGAACCAAAGTCCAGGGATGATCCAGTCCTATCATGTACCTTTTGAACTGAAGTCCAGGGATGATCTAGTCCTATCATGTACCTTTTGAACTGAAGTCCAGGGACGATCCAGTCCTATCATGTCATGCATTTATCGGAGACCTCATGTCTATGGCTCAATTCAAAGGACCATAGTCTGAGGACGATCCAATCCCCTTACCTGTTCATTCAGGATTTTGTTCTTGGAGACATCTTGTCTACGGATCACTTTAGGACTAAAGTCCATGGATGATACAATCCTCTCATCACTATGGGTACAAGTATCTTCATCCATACAAGTACACACATGTATCAATACATCAAGGCATCATGTAACCTCATCATCAAGACATGTAAATCAAAACATGTATTCTCATCAATAGCATCGATACATATATCATTAAAACATGTATTTTCACTAATACATCTATCATCAAAAGCATGTATTCTCACTAATATATCTATCATCAAAAGCATGTATTCTCACTAATACATCTATCATCAAAAGCATGTATTCTCACTAATACATCTTTCATCAAAAGCATGTATTCTTCACTAATACATCTAACATCAAAAGCATGTATACACTAACACGTCTATCATCAAAAGCATGGATACATCTATCATGTATTCTCACTAATACATCTAACATCAAAAGCATGTATACGCTAATACATCTATTATCAAGAGTAAAAATATAAGAGTCCTAAATCTAAATAATTCTAATTAACTAAGTGCAGTAAATAGGTAACCTCATCATTGATGAGGCAGACTTGTTATCAGATACTATACTACTCCCCTTTCGAGGAGGGTCCTTTTGAACTACACCAAGCTTGTCTCGGAAGTATTCAAACTTTACTCGAGACAGAGGTTTAGTCAAGATATCAGCAATCTAATCCTCAGTGCTTATATACTCGAGCTTGATAGCTCCCCTCTGTACCATATCTCGTATATAGAAGTATCAGATCTCAATGTGTTTTGACTTATCGTGGAACACAGGATTTTCAGTCATCTTAATGCAGCTTTGATTATCACACATAATCACAGTGGGATCCATTTCTAAGTCAAACACTCCAGATAATAGTTTCCAAAGCCATACTGCTTCACAGCTGGCAGAATAGGAAGCTATATATTCTGCTTCAGTAGTACTGAGGGCCACACTATATTGTTTCTTGCTAAACCATGAGATCATGGTAGATCCAAGACCGTAGCATCCACCTGAAGTATTTTTTCTGTCTGAGACACTACCTGCCCAGTCAGAGTCTGAGTAACCATGTAACCTGAGTTCATGACCTCCGAGATAATATAGACCAAAATCTAATGTACCTTTTAGGTACCTCATTACATGCTTTGCAGCTATTAAGTGAACCTTTCTAGGTTCTACTAGATATTGACTTAGGGTATTTACAGCAAAGCATATATCAGGCCTAGTATTTGTTAAATACATCAATGACCTGATAATTTGTCTATATAGGGTTATGTCCACTAATTCTGATGAATCATTAACTAATAACTTCAAATTGGAGTCCATGGGAGTGGCCATGGCTTTACACTCCAACATATCAAATCTTTTGAGAATCTCCACAGTATACTTACCTTGATTTAGAAAGATTCCTTTTGGTTCTTGCCATACTTCTAATCCTAAGAAGTAGTGCATTAATCCGAGATCTTTCATCTCGAATTCTGAAGAAAGCTTCTTCTTGCTTTCAATAATTTGTTTCTCATTTCTAGTTAGAAATAGATCATCTACATATAACAACAATATAACTGGTTCATCATCCATCACTTTGAGGTAAAGATTGGGGTCAGCTTTACTTTTGGTAAAGCCCATGCTTGTTAAGAAATTGTCAATCCTCCCGTACCAAGCCCTGGGAGCTTGCTTCAATCCATATAATGCCTTTTTCAGTTTGCATACATGGGTCCTTCCATCCTTGACCTCAAACCCTTGTGGTTGTTCTATGTATACTTCTTCTTCAATTACACCATTCAGAAAAGCTATCTTAACATCCATTTGGTGTAATTTCCACTTCATCATGGATGCAAGTGCCATGATAGTTCTAATTGAAGTATACCTAGCAACTGGTGCAAATGTTTCTTCATAATCAATTCCCTCCTTCTGAGAGAATCCTCTGGCTACAAATCTTGCTTTGTATTTTTCAATGCTGCCATCTGCAGCATGTTTTATCTTGAAAATCCATTTGGAAGAAACCACACTTTTATCTTTTGGTTTGGGGACTATATCCCAAACATCATTTTTCATTATTGACTAATATTCTTCTGTCATTGCTTCTACCCATTCTTTCTTCTCAGCTGCCTCTTCATAGCTGGTAGGTAGTTGATCCACAAGATCACACATCAAGGCCATATAGTTGGACACTAGCTTTGGTTTCTTTCTTTCTCTAGTGGAGCCTTCAGGAGCTCCATATATTTCAGCCCCTTGAATAATATCTCTAGCCCATGCTGGCCTTCTTTTCTTAGATAAGTCTGTAATAGGAGGCTCATGTGGTTCCAACATGTCATGATCCTTTGGTGAATCATCTTCAAGAATGGGCACAGCCTCTGTGATTCTGGGAGATGTATCTTCTTCATAGATTTCTTCAAGTTGGCACTTTCTGGATTTCTTGAGAGCTGCTTCTTCATCAAAAGTTACATCTCTACTTATTTCTATGTGATGAAAACCTGGAATGTAAATTCTGAAGGCTTGGATGATTCACAATAACCAACAAATATTCCCTTCTTACCAGAAGGCTCCAACTTGGTTCTCTTTTCTTTTGGAATGTGGATGTACACAGGACACCCAAATATTTTAAGATGACTTACCTCAGGCTTCTTTCTTGTAAACACTTCTTTTGGAGTTTTCAAATCAAGAGCACTATGAGATAATCTATTTTGCACATATACTGTTGTCTTGGCTGCTTCAGCCCATAGATACATGGGAAGATCTTGGTCATGTATCATAGTCTTCACAGCTTCCATGATTGTTCTATTTTTCCTTTCAGCCACCCCATTTTGTTGGGGATTATAGGGAGTAGTTAGTTCCCTTTTAATTCCAACTTCTTTACAAAAGTCTTCAAAGTCCTTTGAGGTAAATTCTCTGCCATTATCTGTTCTGAGAATTTTGATTCTCTTTTCTGAGAGATTTTCTATAAGAGCCTTGAACTCTTTGAATTTTCCAAAGACTTCATTCTTACCTTTTAGGAAGTATATCCAAGTTTTCCTTGAATAGTCATCAATGAATGAAAGATAGTATTCAAACCCACTTAGAGAAGTAGTGGGCATTGGTCCACATACATCTGAGTGTATTAGCTCCAGAATGTTCTTAGTCTTTGTTTCACTCTTTGGAAAGGGGTTCTTGACATTTTTCCCTTTCTTACATCCTTTACATGAGCCATCATGATCAGCTTTCAAATATGGTAATCCTATGACTACCTTGCTTACATAGGGTAAAGCTTTATAGTTGATGTGAGCTAATCTTCTATGCCATAGCTCACTGGGGCTAGAGATCTCATGAGCAAGGGCAGCTTCTGGATGACCCTTGAGCTTATAGAGACCTCCTTCTTCTTCACCAATGACAACTGCATCTTTAATTGTCTTTCCTTTGGACCACATAAGTACTTGTCCATCTATGAAAGCCACTCTAAAGCCTTTCTTATCTAGTGCTGAGATAGAGAGTAGGTTCTTCTTTAAACCTGGTAGATATAAGATGTCTTTCATCTTCAAAGGTGTTCCAGAATCTAGCTTGTAGCTAGCTTCACCAATTCCTTTGATGGGATATTGGTAGTCATCTCCTAGAGATACCTTTTGTGTAGAAGACTTTTCTTCAAGATTTGAGAAAGTCTTTCTTTGACCTGTCATGTGCTTAGAAGCACCACTGTCAATGAACCATGTATCTTCTCCAGGAGATATAGATCCAGAGAGTGCAGAGAATAGGACATATTCTTTTGGATCTTCTTTCTTCACCTTATATCTTTTCCTTTTAGGTCTTATCTCTACCTCTTCTTCTTCTTCTTCATCTTCTTCCTCTTCTTCACTATCATTTTCTGCCATATGTGCATGGTGTCTTTTATGGACAAACTTCTTCTTTTGTGAAGGACAAAATCTGGAGATGTGTCCTAGTTTATCACATCTGTAGCATTTGACTATGGAAAGATCTCTTACTGGAATTGGTCCTTTTCTCTTTTTAGGTCTAGAGAAGTGTTGAGATCCTTTGTGGTCAACTTTCTTGAGATGACCCATTCTTCTTCTTTTGGTATGGGTGGCCAAAGCTTGGTCATCCTCTTTGAGAAGAGCTTCTCTGTTGGCTACCCTAGCTTCTTCTTGAACACAATCCTCCCATACTATATCAAACTTCATGCTCTCTTTCCTGGCACACATGGTTTGTATGAATGATTCCCAAGGTCTAGTGAGACCATTGAGAGCAGTCATCACAAGTTCATCCTCATCAAGAGTATCACCGATTGCATCTAGTTGTTCCTTGATTTGTGAAACCCTTGAGAAGTAGTCTTGAATGGATTCTCCTTTGTGCATCTTGGTACTCTTCAATTGAGTCCTTAGGTTCATCTTCCTATTGATGTTCTTTCCTTCATACATTCTTCCTAGTGCATCATACATTTCCTTTGGAGTCTTCTTGGAGGCCACTTGGGGAATCAAGTGGTCTTTAATAGAATCAGCTATGATTCTCTTTGCCCTAATCAAATCCTTCCTATGCTTTTCTTTGGCTTCATCTCCTTCTGGTTCTACAACTTCATCTTTAATATAATGAGCAAGATCATTCTCTTTAAGAATGAGACCAATTCTATATTTCCATGCCCAGAAATTCTCTATACCTTCTAGCTTGTCCTCAAGCTTAGTGTTTGGAGCCATCTTCTCTTGGGGGAGTCCAAGAGATAGAGAGTACTTATCTGAAAAGTTACCTTTTACTTTTCCGGATCCTGAGACCGAAATTTATCGCACTTTTGGTAGAATTAGGGTTTGACTTTCCCGGAGTTCTACCCAACCAAAAAGTTCGATCTAGGGCTCAAAATATTTGTCTTGAGAAGGAATATCCAGCCATGTAATCTGATTTCAACAATACCAACTTTTTGCTGAGACCAATTTCTGGTTTATTGCACTTTTGGTAGAATTAGGGTTTGACTTTCTGTTAACACCTAAAAAGTGCTCACTAGCTCATTCCCTTACTCACATGACCCATTTGTCCACTTTTCCACCATCTGAGCCTCTGAAACCAACATAAGGTCACCAAAAGACCTTAGTACACCCCTTTTTCCATTAAAAAAGATTATTTTTCCAAGAAAATCATAAAAAACCCTCAAAAAGGGTCCAAATTCCCAAAAATATTAAAAAGGGAATTAAAATATTACTTTTATTCAAAAAAGGAAAAAGGAGGGAAAAGTACCTAAACCATGTTGGTCAATACCATTTGGTTTCCACAAAACCACAAATGGTATTTCCCACCACCAAAACCTATAAAAAGGTGGTAGGGGCTCCTCATTTCACATCCATCCATTATCTCATCCTTATGCTGCTGAAATCTCCCCTGAGCATTTTAGCCATTGCAAACCACATTGGAGAAGAGACCATTGGAGATTGGAGTTGTTCATCCTTGGAGCCTTTCAACCTCACCATTAGAGGTATTGATTCCGCAAGCACTTGCTTGCCCATTCTTTCAATACAAATTCTTTATTCTTACATGTTCTTGTTCTTGATTTTAAATTATTTTTGTTATTTGCTTAATATCTTTGCTTAGATCCATGAATAGTCTTGTTTAATTAGTTTATCGTTATTTATTTCTATTGAAACTGCTGCTACTAGTTAGCAGGTGCCCATAGCACTAAGCCTGGTTGCAAAACCGGGCCAACAGTTTTTGGCGACTCCGCTTTGGTTTGAACTATAGATCTCTAGTTTTGCCTTTAATCTTAGTTGTTTATGAGTTTTTAACCTTTAGATCCATAGATCTGCCATCTTAGACAGCAGATCCATTGCTGCTCTGAGATTTGGCCCCATAAACAACCCGAAATTTTCAATTTTCGGGTTCGTTTCTCGGTTTCCGTGCACGACTTCCGCCTCGCGGTTTTTTTCCAGACAGTCGCGCGGTCCATCGCGACTTTTCTGCGTTTTTCCGCGCTGCACACCGCGGCTTCGCGGCCAGTTTCCGCGCTGCCCATCGCGACTGTGCGGTTAAAACCCGCGCGGTTCATCGCGACTGTGCGGCTAAAACCCGCGCGTTCCATCGCGATTGTGCGTCCAAAACCCGCGCGGTCCATCGCGGTTGTGCGTTCAAAATCCGCGCGGCTGAATTTTTCATTCGGCCATCCCGATTTTGAAAATTTTTTTTACTGTACTTTCTGCCCATAGCACATTTTTTACAGTACTAAATTCTGCATATTTTACAGCTTTGAAAAAAATTTTACTATTTAAAAGTGCATATCTAGAAATCTTTTTAAAAATTTTCAAGAAAGTGAAAGAAAGACTCATTTTGCATTTTCATCTAGATTCAAATTTTTTCTTGTTTACTTCTTTAAAATCTTGCCCTTAGCAATTTTTCTTGAAACAAAGAAATCCATTTATTTCTTTTAAAAAGAAGTCTATTATTTGCTTTCAAAAATCCAAGAAATCCTTTATTTTTTGAGTTTTTTTTTTTGAAAAGCATTTAAATTTCTTTTAGTGAAAAAGTCTTAAATATTTGCTTTTTATTTTTCGAAAAATCCTTTATTTTTTGAAAATTTCCTATAAAGCATTTAAGAGCTCATGTCCTTAGCTTTGTCATTTAAGCATTTTTATTGGGTTTTGGGCCTCTGGGGAGGTGTACCGATCATTAATGGGTTTCTACATGGCATAGCGCAGGTTTGGGAAGGTCTGGTGCACTTTGGGCCGCAACAATGGTGGAGGTAGCTGCGCTGTAAAGCGTAGGTGTTATCCCTATAGTTGTACCTAGATTACTAGGGTTCAAGCTTAAGGAAATCTTTAACAGTAGATATAAGATAACTAAACAATAACTCTATGAGGTTTGGTGGTAGATGAATATATGACAGAACTCAAATACAATCAAATATTTAAGTAATAGGGAATACATCGAGTTTCATTATCTGGATATTAAGAGAATATAACAGTGAGCATGACTTTGTGAATATAGTGATTCAGGTTCTATTTAGAAGCATTAGAGAAATAGTTGCATGTATATCAAAGGAATCTTAGTATGAAATATTAAGACCATACATAGATAAAACAATGATAACATGTACTTCAATAATTAAAATAGACAAGGATCACAGATCACAATCATTTAAAAAAAGTCATTTCTTATCAATATGAAATAAAACCATTTACATGCTTGTAGCTCATGTCTGTCTTAAATCCAGACTTCCATCATAATTTCAAAAATTCCAACCCTTTTTACTCCATTACTGTCTAATATATATAGAAAAGTGTTTTTAATTTGAATTGTTTTGGAGATAATATTTTTATGGATCGAATCCTCTCAAAAATAGTAAAGTCTTTTCAACTTTAAACTCTTCAAGCATAAACATAGACAAAATAAAAATAACAATTTTCCAGGTATCGAATCATCACTATCCTAACTTATCAACAAACTAAATGCTTCTAGAAGACTCTGCCAGGACAATTAAATCATAAAGAACCTTTGACCTCTTTTGTAATCTGATGTACTCAGCATCTGCATTCTGCTCCCGACCTTGCAACTCTTTGACTTGGATCTTCATTTGTTTCCCTTGTTTTTGAATAGCCCTCTTCTTCTTTAGGATGTCTTTAGATATGAAAACTAGCTTCTGGTAATCAACATCCTTCTGTCCTAGATCTTCTCGTAGCCTCTTATTAGATAACATCAAATTTTCATTTATGTTATGTAGGTATTTGCACTGCCCCTTATAATACTACAAAGTCTTCTTGACTTGATCCAATTCTGGAATTATTTCAATTTCCTCCATATTCATTGAAACTTCATCCATCTGCAAACATTTCAAATTTGATGCATCTACATTTTCAAAATGAGCCTGTTTGTTCACACAGAATGTTTCAGCTATATGCCCCATATTCCCTTGAAGATCTATAAAATTTTCATTTTCAGAAACAAATAATACATCAGGCACCTATGTGTCTTTTTCATTATCAGAGTCATTAACAACAATGACCTCACTGCCTTCCACAGGCTTCTCCATCAGTTTTACTTTTGCATCTAACTTACTTCTTGACCTAATTCTTGGCCTCAAATCCAAACATTTTGTGTTTAGGGTTTTAATCTGCTCACTTTCATCAAAACATGGATTTTTCATAACTATACTGAGCATATCTGATTCCTCAACATTAAACTATTTGGTCGACCTCTTACCTTAATTTACACCCAATTTGGCTTGCTCTGCTTCATTTTGTCTCTCAGGGTCCTCTATTTGCACTTGTTTGCTTAATAGCTCTAACTTTTTTCCTTTTGCTTTAACCGGTTTCTTCTTCTTCTTAACCTCAAACCCTGATTCAAGAAGGAAACTATTCCAATCTCACCCAAACTAGTTCAAATGAGGAATTACCAATAACTTGATAAGACCTTGATGAAAAATAGAGCAAGTTGTAAACTCTGGATGATTTTGAATTGATGAAATTGTTTTCTGTAGACTCTTTAGAAAATAATGGGGTAAATTTAACTTCTTTCTTCCATTTAGATGCATCAATAATCGAAGGTGGCATCTTAACACTCTATCATAACGGCCATCACAAGTAATATAGTTCTGGAGCATTTCTAAAGGGATTTGCCAGTTTGGTTTTAACTTGCTGATATGCACACCATTTCTCCAACTCAACCTTTCAAATCCTAGTAGCAAGAATTCACTATAATCCCCCTCAACGTTTTTTTGTTTGAACCATCTTTCCCCTTCTTCTAGGACACCAATAGCTTCTGAAATTGATTGCTCATTAACTGCGACCTTGACGATTTTGAAATCAACCCATCCATCCCTATAATTTTTAATGAAAACTTTGGTTACCTGGAGGTTGTAACCTTGCAATTTTTTGTAGAAAATGAACCAACTTGCTTCTCTCATCAATTTTGATGACATAGGAAACTGAGTGATCCATTCAATGTTATCAGGCTCGATTCTGCAAATGAGACCGCCTGGTTTCTTCTTTGTCTGGCTCTGTGAAGTTTCTTCCATGTTTACCCTAGCCAATGCAAAGTATACTAGAATAGAACTAACCCTAAACTACAAGGTTCATTTCAATTTCAAGTACCTCTGTCCATCGAACTTGTTGAATTCGATATCTTGATAGCTGTACACATAACTCTATACTAACTATTTGATAGCTGGAATATATGTATGATTGCCATGCCTCATGAAAGTACATAATGCATGAATAATCACAATTCATCAATAATCATGGTACATCAAAACTATAATGCAAGGCATTAACACCTGTATAAATAATAATTATGCATTTTTTATATTACTGGCAGCATTATTATATTTCAGATTTTAATATATGCTGCCAATTCACTTTTAATCAAAATGGATAATAGCAATGTTCCTAAGCATATTCGAAATGACTTTTAACTAAGAAATAAAACTTTATTTTGAAAATCAAAATGAACCATGAGCCCTGTCCTTATTTTAATTATGAAAAATATAATAAAGTGTAACTAGGATAAAATATGAGACTAAGAAAAATGAAGAAAATAAATAAATGGGAAAATGGGAAAAGGAAACTAATATGAATAAGGAACAAAAACTAGGTAAAAGTGGTACTAGTCTAAGAAACAACCCCAGAGATAACATCTGGCTCCGATTGGGGATAAGGTCCTCCTTGTGAGACCTTAAGAACACTATAACCCGTTCCTTCTAAAATCTGTTTTATTGGGATGGATGTTAAGTTTAAACCAAATAGACTAGCAAGATCACTGAAAGAAGCATAATCACAAGATAGACACAGTATTTACCCTGGGAAACCCTCATGGGGTAGAAAACCCAGCAAAGCTTTCCTCAATAAGATGATCAACCAAAATACAAGATGTGCTCCCTCCTTCTTCTCCTCCTTAGAAGATCTCCCATACAAGTGCGCTACTTTTCTCAAGTGAGCGAGTATATCTAATGAGGAGTTCACCTCCTCTATTTATACTAACTCCCGACCACCAAAAAATACCTAATGGGGCCGACCTCTCCTGGAGAAGTCTAATAACCCCTAAAACATAACCTCAGGGCCGACCCCCACATGGTGGGTCTAATAACCCTAGTTACCATAACTCCTCGTAGGAATAAACATCTCCAGATACATAATAGAATCACCTCGGAGGGATGGAACATCTCCGGAATAAATAATGTACAAATATAATATTCTTAGAAGTTACAATATTCAACACTCCCCCTTAACGAGAAGGATATTATAGAAACATCTGTAGGAGCAAGGAGTCATTGACTACATCATACATGATACATCTATAAATCATCGGAAGATTTCTTCAATTCATCATCATCAGTAACTCAACTAGTTACTGGAACATCAACATCATCAGAGTTGATATCACTCGATCATCAGCATTGTCAACGATCATCAGCATTGTCATCAGCATCGTCATCATACGATCATCAGCATTGTCATCAGCACGATCATCGGCATCGTCATCGCACGACCGTCATCAACATCATCATCATATGATCATCAACATCGTTATCACACGATCATCGGCATCGTCATCACATGATCATCAGCATCGTCATCACACGACCGTTATCAACATCATCATCATACGATCATCAGCATCGTCATCACACGATCATCGGCATCGTCATCGCATGACCGTCATCAACATCATCATCACACGATCATCAGCATCGTTATCACACGATCATCAGCATCGTCATCACACGATCATCAGCATCGTCATCACACGATCATCAGCATCGTCATCACACGATCATTATCAACATCATCATCATACGATCATCAGCATCGTCATCACATGATCATATTACAGGATGATCAATCCTGCTCTCTTTAGGACATAAGTCCATGGATGATGCAGTCCAGATCAAGTTCCAGGATGATCAATCCTTATCACTTTAAGACAAGTCCATGTCGGGGGATGATGCAATCCCGACCACAGTGCCAGTCCTTTTTCATACTGGATGTGACCTAGATCAGATCTAGGATTTACTGTCATAGAGCCAGTCCTCTTTCATACAGGATGTGTCACATCTACAGAGCCAGCCCTGTTTCATGCTGGATGTATCACATCTACAGAACCAGCCCTGTTTCATGTTGGATATATCACATCTACAGAGCCAGCCCTATTTCATGCTGGATGTATCACATCTACAGAGCCAGCCCTGTTTCATGCTGGATGTATCACATCTACAGAGCCAGCCCTGTTTCATGCTGGATGTATCACATCTACAGAGCCATCCCTGTTTCATGCTGGATGTATCACATCTACAGAGCCATCCCTGTTTCATGTTGGATGTATCACATCTACAGAGCCAGCCCTGTTTCATGCTGGATGTATCACATCTACAGAGCCAGCCCCGTTTCATGCTGGATGTATCACATCTACAGAGCCAGCCCTGTTTCATGCTGGATGTATCACATCTACAGAGCCAGCCCTGTTTCATGCTGGATGTATCACATCTACAGAGCCAGCCCTGTTTCATGCTTGATGTATCACATCTACAGAGCCAACCCTGTTTCATGCTGGATGTAACCTAGAACAATTCTAGGATTTGTCATGTACATTTTGAACCGAGGTCCAGGGACGATCCAGTCCTATCATGTACCTTTTGAACCGAGGTCCAGGGACAATCCAGTCCTATCATGTACCTTTTGAACCTAAGTCGAGGGATGATCCAGTCCTATCATGTACCTTTTGAACCGAATTCCAGGGACGATTGAGTCCTATCATGTACCTTTTGAACCAAAGTCCAGGGATGATCCAGTCCTATCATGTACCTTTTGAACTGAAGTCCAGGGACGATCTAGTCCTATCATGTACCTTTTGAACTGAAGTCCAGGGACGATCCAGTCCTATCATTTCATGCATTTATCGGAGACCTCATGTCTATGGCTCAATTCAAAGGACCATAGTCTGAGGACGATCCAATCCCCTTACCTGTTCATTCAGGATTTTGTTCTTGGAGACATCTTGTCTACGGATCACTTTAGGACTAAAGTCCATGGATGATACAATCCTCTCATCACTATGGGTACAAGTATCTTCATCCATACAAGTACACACATGTATCAATACATCAAGGCATCATGTAACCTCATCATCAAGACATGTAAATCAAAACATGTATTCTCATCAATAGCATCGATACATATATCATTAAAACATGTATTTTCACTAATACATCTATCATCAAAAGCATGTATTCTCACTAATATATCTATCATCAAAAGCATGTATTCTCACTAATACATCTATCATCAAAAGCATGTATTCTCACTAATACATCTTTCATCAAAAGCATGTATTCTTCACTAATACATCTAACATCAAAAGCATGTATACACTAACACGTCTATCATCAAAAGCATGGATACATCTATCATGTATTCTCACTAATACATCTAACATCAAAAGCATGTATACGCTAATACATCTATTATCAAGAGTAAAAATATAAGAGTCCTAAATCTAAATAATTCTAAGTAACTAAGTGCAGTAAATAGGTAACCTCATCATTGATGAGGCAGACTTGTTATCAGATACTATACTACTCCCCCTTTCGAGGAGGGTCCTTTTGAACTACACCAAGCTTGTCTCGGAAGTATTCAAACTTTACTCGAGACAGAGGTTTAGTCAAGATATCAGCAATCTAATCCTCAGTGCTTATATACTCGAGCTTGATAGCTCCCCTCTGTACCATATCTCGTATATAGAAGTATCAGATCTCAATGTGTTTTGACTTATCGTGGAACACAGGATTTTCAGTCATCTTAATGCAGCTTTGATTATCACACATAATCACAGTGGGATCCATTTCTAAGTCAAACACTCCAGATAATAGTTTCCAAAGCCATATTGCTTCACAACTGGCAGAATAGGAAGCTATATATTCTGCTTCAGTAGTACTGAGGGCCACACTATATTGTTTCTTGCTAAACCATGAGATCATGGTAGATCCAAGACCGTAGCATCCACCTGAAGTATTTTTTCTGTCTGAGACACTACCTGCCCAGTCAGAGTCTGAGTAACCATGTAACCTGAGTTCATGACCTCCGAGATAATATAGACCAAAATCTAATGTACCTTTTAGGTACCTCATTACATGCTTTGCAGCTATTAAGTGAACCTTTCTAGGTTCTACTAGATATTGACTTAGGGTATTTACAGCAAAGCATATATCAGGCCTAGTATTTGTTAAATACATCAATGACCTGATAATTTGTCTATATAGGGTTATGTCCACTAATTCTGATGAATCATTAACTAATAACTTCAAATTGGAGTCCATGGGAGTGGCCATGGCTTTACACTCCAACATATCAAATCTTTTGAGAATCTCCACAGTATACTTACCTTGATTTAGAAAGATTCCTTTTGGTTCTTGCCATACTTCTAATCCTAAGAAGTAGTGCATTAATCCGAGATCTTTCATCTCGAATTCTGAAGAAAGCTTCTTCTTGCTTTCAATAATTTGTTTCTCATTTCTAGTTAGAAATAGATCATCTACATATAACAACAATATAACTGGTTCATCATCCATCACTTTGAGGTAAAGATTGGGGTCAGCTTTACTTTTGGTAAAGCCCATGCTTGTTAAGAAATTGTCAATCCTCCCGTACCAAGCCCTGGGAGCTTGCTTCAATCCATATAATGCCTTTTTCAGTTTGCATACATGGGTCCTTCCATCCTTGACCTCAAACCCTTGTGGTTGTTCTATGTATACTTCTTCTTCAATTACACCATTCAGAAAAGCTATCTTAACATCCATTTGGTGTAATTTCCACTTCATCATGGATGCAAGTGCCATGATAGTTCTAATTGAAGTATACCTAGCAACTGGTGCAAATGTTTCTTCATAATCAATTCCCTCCTTCTGAGAGAATCCTCTGGCTACAAATCTTGCTTTGTATTTTTCAATGCTGCCATCTGCAGCATGTTTTATCTTGAAAATCCATTTGGAAGAAACCACACTTTTATCTTTTGGTTTGGGGACTATATCCCAAACATCATTTTTCATTATTGACTAATATTCTTCTGTCATTGCTTCTACCCATTCTTTCTTCTCAGCTGCCTCTTCATAGCTGGTAGGTAGTTGATCCACAAGATCACACATCAAGGCCATATAGTTGGACACTAGCTTTGGTTTCTTTCTTTCTCTAGTGGAGCCTTCAGGAGCTCCATATATTTCAGCCCCTTGAATAATATCTCTAGCCCATGCTGGCCTTCTTTTCTTAGATAAGTCTGTAATAGGAGGCTCATGTGGTTCCAACATGTCATGATCCTTTGGTGAATCATCTTCAAGAATGGGCACAGCCTCTGTGATTCTGGGAGATGTATCTTCTTCATAGATTTCTTCAAGTTGGCACTTTCTGGATTTCTTGAGAGCTGCTTCTTCATCAAAAGTTACATCTCTACTTATTTCTATGTGATGAAAACCTGGAATGTAAATTCTGAAGGCTTGGATGATTCACAATAACCAACAAATATTCCCTTCTTACCAGAAGGCTCCAACTTGGTTCTCTTTTCTTTTGGAATGTGGATGTACACAGGACACCCAAATATTTTAAGATGACTTACCTCAGGCTTCTTTCTTGTAAACACTTCTTTTGGAGTTTTCAAATCAAGAGCACTATGAGATAATCTATTTTGCACATATACTGTTGTCTTGGCTGCTTCAGCCCATAGATACATGGGAAGATCTTGGTCATGTATCATAGTCTTCACAGCTTCCATGATTGTTCTATTTTTCCTTTCAGCCACCCCATTTTGTTGGGGATTATAGGGAGTAGTTAGTTCCCTTTTAATTCCAACTTCTTTACAAAAGTCTTCAAAGTCCTTTGAGGTAAATTCTCTGCCATTATCTGTTCTGAGAATTTTGATTCTCTTTTCTGAGAGATTTTCTATAAGAGCCTTGAACTCTTTGAATTTTCCAAAGACTTCATTCTTACCTTTTAGGAAGTATATCCAAGTTTTCCTTGAATAGTCATCAATGAATGAAAGATAGTATTCAAACCCACTTAGAGAAGTAGTGGGCATTGGTCCACATACATCTGAGTGTATTAGCTCTAGAATGTTCTTAGTCTTTGTTTCACTCTTTGGAAAGGGGTTCTTGACATTTTTCCCTTTCTTACATCCTTTACATGAGCCATCATGATCAGCTTTCAAATATGGTAATCCTATGACTACCTTGCTTACATAGGGTAAAGCTTTATAGTTGATGTGAGCTAATCTTCTATGCCATAGCTCACTGGGGCTAGAGATCTCATGAGCAAGGGCAGCTTCTGGATGACCCTTGAGCTTATAGAGACCTCCTTCTTCTTCACCAATGACAACTGCATCTTTAATTGTCTTTCCTTTGGACCACATAAGTACTTGTCCATCTATGAAAGCCACTCTAAAGCCTTTCTTATCTAGTGCTGAGATAGAGAGTAGGTTCTTCTTTAAACCTGGTAGATATAAGATGTCTTTCATCTTCAAAGGTGTTCCAGAATCTAGCTTGTAGCTAGCTTCACCAATTCCTTTGATGGGATATTGGTAGTCATCTCCTAGAGATACCTTTTGTGTAGAAGACTTTTCTTCAATATTTGAGAAAGTCTTTCTTTGACCTGTCATGTGCTTAGAAGCACCACTGTCAATGAACCATGTATCTTCTCCAGGAGATATAGATCCAGAGAGTGCAGAGAATAGGACATATTCTTTTGGATCTTCTTTCTTCACCTTATATCTTTTCCTTTTAGGTCTTATCTCTACCTCTTCTTCTTCTTCTTCATCTTCTTCCTCTTCTTCACTATCATTTTCTGCCATATGTGCATGGTGTCTTTTATGAACAAACTTCTTCTTTTGTGAAGGACAAAATCTGGAGATGTGTCCTAGTTTATCACAGCTGTAGCATTTGACTATGGAAAGATCTCTTACTGGAATTGGTCCTTTTCTCTTTTTAGGTCTAGAGAAGTGTTGAGATCCTTTGTGGTCAACTTTCTTGAGATGACCCATTCTTCTTCTTTTGGTATGGGTGGCCAAAGCTTGGTCATCCTCTTTGAGAAGAGCTTCTCTGTTGGCTACCCTAGCTTCTTCTTGAACACAATCCTCCCATACTATATCAAACTTCATGCTCTCTTTCCTGGCACACATGGTTTGTATGAATGATTCCCAAGGTCTAGTGAGACCATTGAGAGCAGTCATCACAAGTTCATCCTCATCAAGAGTATCACCGATTGCATCTAGTTGTTCCTTGATTTGTGAAACCCTTGAGAAGTAGTCTTGAATGGATTCTCCTTTGTGCATCTTGGTACTCTTCAATTGAGTCCTTAGGTTCATCTTCCTATTGATGTTCTTTCCTTCATACATTCTTCCTAGTGCATCATACATTTCCTTTGGAGTCTTCTTGGAGGCCACTTGGGGAATCAAGTGGTCTTTAATAGAATCAGCTATGATTCTCTTTGCCCTAATCAAATCCTTCCTATGCTTTTCTTTGGCTTCATCTCCTTCTGGTTCTACAACTTCATCTTTAATATAATGAGCAAGATCATTCTCTTTAAGAATGAGACCAATTCTATATTTCCATGCCCAGAAATTCTCTATACCTTCTAGCTTGTCCTCAAGCTTAGTGTTTGGAGCCATCTTCTCTTGGGGGAGTCCAAGAGATAGAGAGTACTTATCTGAAAAGTTACCTTTTACTTTTCCGGATCCTGAGACAGAAATTTATCGCACTTTTGGTAGAATTAGGGTTTGACTTTCCCGGAGTTCTACCCAACCAAAAAGTTCGATCTAGGGCTCAAAAGATTTGTCTTGAGAAGGAATATCCAGCCATGTAATCCGATTTCAACAATACCAACTTTTTGCTGAGACCAATTTCTGGTTTATTGCACTTTTGGTAGAATTAGGGTTTGACTTTCTGTTAACACCTAAAAAGTGCTCACTAGCTCATTCCCTTACTCACATGACCCATTTGTCCACTTTTCCACCATCTGAGCCTCTGAAACCAACATAAGGTCACCAAAAGACCTTAGTACACCCCTTTTTTCCATTAAAAAAGATTATTTTTCCAAGAAAATCATAAAAAACCCTCAAAAAGGGTCCAAATTCCCAAAAATATTAAAAAGGGAATTAAAATATTATTTTTATTCAAAAAAGGAAAAAGGAGGGAAAAGTACCTAAACCATGTTGGTCAATACCATTTGGTTTCCACAAAACCACAAATGGTATTTCCCACCACCAAAACCTATAAAAAGGTGGTAGGGGCTCCTCATTTCACATCTGTCCATTATCTCATCCTTATGCTGCTGAAATCTCCCCTGAGCATTTTAGCCATTGCAAACCACATTGGAGAAGAGACCATTGGAGATTGGAGTTGCTCATCCTTGGAGCCTTTCAACCTCACCATTAGAGGTATTGATTCCGCAAGCACTTGCTTGCCCATTCTTTCAATACAAATTCTTTATTCTTACATGTTCTTGTTCTTGATTTTAAATTATTTTTGTTATTTGCTTAATATCTTTGCTTAGATCCATGAATAGTCTTGTTTAATTAGTTTATCGTTATTTATTTCTATTGAAACTGCTGCTACTAGTTAGCAGGTGCCCATAGCACTAAGCCTGGTTGCAAAACCGGGCCAACAGTTTTTGGCGACTCCGCTTTGGTTTGAACTATAGATCTCTAGTTTTGCCTTTAATCTTAGTTGTTTATGAGTTTTTAACCTTTAGATCCATAGATCTGCCATCTTAGACAACAGATCCATTGCTGCTTTGAGATTTGGCCCCATAAACAGCCCGAAATTTTCAATTTTCGGGTTCGTTTCTCGGTTTCCGTGCATGACTTCCGCCTCGCGGTTTTTTTCCAGAAAGTCGCGCGGTCCATCGCGACTTTTCTGCGTTTTTCCGCGCTGCACACCGTGGCTTCGCGGCCAGTTTCCGCGCTGCCCATCGCGACTGTGCGGTTAAAACCCGCGCGGTTCATCGCGACTGTGCATCTAAAACCCGCGCGTTCCATCGCGACTGTGCGTCCAAAACCCGCGCGGTCCATCGCGGCTGTGCATTCAAAACCCGCGCGGCTGAATTTTTCATTCGGCCACCCCGATTTTGAAAATTTTTTTTACTGTACTTTCTGCCCATAGCACATTTTTTACAGTATTGAATTCTGCATATTTTACAGCTTTGAAAATTTTTTTACTATTTAAAAGTGCATATCTAGAAATATTTTTAAAAATTTTCAAGAAAGTGAAAGAAAGACTCATTTTGCATTTTCATCTAGATTCAAATTTTTTCTTGTTTACTTCTTTAAAATCTTGCCCTTAGCAATTTTTCTTGAAACAAAGAAATCCATTTATTTCTTTTAAAAAGAAGTCTATTATTTGCTTTCAAAAATCCAAGAAATCCTTTTTTTTTTGAGTTTTTTTTTTTTAAAAGCATTTAAATTTCTTTTAGTGAAAAAGTCTTAAATATTTGCTTTTTATTTTTCGAAAAATCCTTTATTTTTTGAAAATTTCCTATAAAGCATTTAATTTTTTCAAGTTCAGTTTACAACACCTCACGTGCACTCACACGATCACTTAATTGAACTAAGCCTTAAAACGTACCCTAATTTGAACACACTTTTAACCCCACTTGGGGAACACTAAAAGAATTCTTGTAGCTAGGTAGTATTGGGGGGATAGGTGTTCCAATAACACCCCTCAGTTCTTACATCTGAGACATAGAAGTTGTCCAATTAGGGAGCTAAAATCTCTTAGTACTTTTTGGCACGGTCACAACCGGTTTGTGGGAAGGCCTCTCCCTTAGGAGGGTTGAAGTCGCGAGGATGGTTCCGGAAGCCTGAGTGGAATACCGAAATCCATTCAGTAACCGAAGGGCTAGCATTCGCAATTCTCGGGATATCCCTGTATTGGGATATTGCGATCAAAGGACCAAACGACAGATTTACCTTTTCTCGACGCATCATGAACGGAGTATCCTAGTAGTCTGTCTTTAGGATTGATTACCTGGTGTCCCTCCCGGTAGGGGGATATCTAGCCGTTGTCTCAACATTCATATTGTCTGACTTGGATTTCATCACCTTGCAGAGGATATCGTCTGTTTGAGTCACAATACTTTTAGATTAGGTGTTTGCATGATTTCAACCTACCTGTGGTCTAGTTACACCTATTTTTTCTAGGATCCGCTTGCATGTTGGTATTCTGACCAGTTGTGGCATTCCTCCACTTATTGTAGCACAGCTGCTAGAATAAGTGCCTTTTTTGAGGATTGATTTTTTGGCCTGTGAGCCTTCTTTTTTTGCTCCCCTTCTTGCACCCTTGGTTGCAATAGGGTTTTGAGTCTTTTTTATATATCACCACCTGATACCTAAATAAATTTTTTACACACAAACATTTTCTCACCATTGAGACTTTTAGACGCTCCCGTCGTCTACAGGGCGAACTCCCAGAGTTTAGTCCACTTGGCTCTCCACGTCACGGACGCAGAGCATTATCCCTTGATTCGACACATCGTCAATCAATTAGACAGTCATCCGATTCTGACATACCCCACTTCACCTTTGATTTGGAGGTAGAATCCGAAAACCCCACAGAGTTACCACCAACCACAATTATGTCTGGAACACCATTTGATCCACTATTTACAACTACCATAGGTCAGACATCTGCAGACTCTTCTGCTGTAGTACCATCCACGGCAACAACCACCCCCCTGGGTATGCCCAATATGGGTAACACTCCACATTCAGGAATGCCTAACACAGGGCCACCACCTGTCATGGGTATACCCAACATGGGGGTCATACCCCCTTCGGTTTCCACAAACCCTATCCCAGGAATCCCTAGTGCGATTCCTAACCCAAGTGTAACCCATGTTGCACTTGGGAGTGCTATACCAGGAATCCCTAGTGCGGTTCCTAACCCAAGTGTAACCCATGTTGCACTTGGGAGCACTAACCCATATCATACCACACCTATTGGAGGGCACATACCCTCCATACCTAGCATACCTTTAGGCGCTACTGGACCCCTACACCATACCACAGTGGCTAGGCATGTCCCAGTTCCAGTCCCCACATCTGCTAGTCTACCATACATGGCAAGTCTGAACCTGCCAGATTTACCTAGGCTCACAAATGACCCCATTAGACATGATTCGGCGTGGCCTCAAATGCCCACCAAACTCCCCTCTGACATCCCTAAGTTTGAGGGTAAGGCAGGAGAAGACCCCCAGAACCACATCATGTCCTTCCATTTATGGTGTTCCTCCAACTCCATAGTGGACGACTCTGTCCGCCTCCGTTTATTACAGCGCACCTTCACTGGATCTACAGCCAAATGGTATATCGAGCAACCCCATGGGACGCATTCCACATTTACCTCCCTTGCCTCGACCTTCCTGCAGTTCTTTCAGCTACCGGTCCGCTATGATGCGGGCGTCGAAATCCTACTGTCTTGCAGACAGAACACAGCCACGCATATCACTGACCATATTCATGATTGGCGCCGGCGCCGAAGCCTATGCAAGATCAAATTAGACGACCGAATCTTTTTAGACTGGTTCCTTAAATCCCTCCTTCCTCTCATTGCGAAAGATGTAGCATCTGAAAGACCCCAGTCTGAGGAAGAGGCCATCCTCAAGGCCCAACAGTTTGATCTCATCTACGCCCAGTCGGGTTACCTATACACGATCATACCGGACGCCCCACGAGGCGACTCTGCACGCGGTGACACACCGGGGGCATCACATGCCGCTGATGGCATTATTGGCCAAATTACACCGCAAGCAAAACCTTTCAGTATGGTGAGCACCATGCCCGCCCCAGACCTTTCTAGGGCTACATCTAGTTCTGGAGCGACGACTTCCTATGCTCCAACAAACCAGACCCATCACGTTCATGGACCCTCTTGTCCACAACATTGTTATGGCCAAGCGCCATCAGCATATGTACCTCCTACATACTATGCTCAACCTACGGTACAGACCCCGATGCAGTTCCCACAACAGCCCATGCATTACCCACAACCGGTTGCACCAGCTAACCTCACACCTCCACCAGCTCAGGGGTACCAACAACCCCAACAGGCAACTGGACCACCTCCAGCTCCACCTGCATACCATCCACTGCAACCTGCTCCCGCACCTGCGGCTCCTCAGAATCCCCCCAATGCTCAAGGGCATGTGTACGCACAACAACATCAGCCCCAATACCAAAATAACCAACGCAACCAGGGTGGGCAACCAAACCGCGGAAGAGGACGCAACCGTGGAAACAATCAAAACCGTAACCAAGCTCCACAACCTACCCATCCTCCGTAAAACAATAACGCGGCGCCTGCTCATCAGAATCCTGATCGACCACCTAAGCAAGCCAAAAATGCTAATTTACGAACAAACCATCCTTGTTCCATTTGCGGTGTCTATGGCCACTATACCCACGCTTGCCCACATCTGGAGCGAGCTCGACAACTATGGACAAATGACGCCCATCGTCAAGGGCAGGCGGCTCCTCAGCCTCCACCCAACCCCCCACCACCTCCACAACAACCTTTGGTACTACAAAACCCTTTTCCAACACAAGGAGTGGTGAACACTCAGCCGTTAGCCCCCCCACAGGGCAATGTGCAACCACAACAAATTACTTACGCAGCTCCTGACCAACCCATGTTTGATTCAGGCACCCACCACTTATTGATGATGTCCACTGCCGACATCAATATACAAACCCGTCGGAACCAATACGGACCAACTGCTGAAGCCCCCCCCACCGAAAAGGATACTAATGCTCATCCCACTGATCAGACATTGCGTATACCTCAGGTTCCACTCGATGGCGCTTCTAAAGCACCTCGCTTCCCCCTTCGTCGAATCAACAACAACCCCAATGCACGGGCTGTGTCCAATTACAACATTGTAGATGACTTAGCTCAATCTCCCGTAGCCATGTCTACGTTAGAAGTCTTAAAAACTTGTCCTACTCAGCGCAAGACTTTACTTTCCGCCATTGGGGCGATTGACCCAAATGATTCGAAATTGATGACCTTTGATTTAGACTAGTCTGAACCACGGCTGCCTTCCACCATAGCAGTCCAAGTTTCCGTTTCTATTCGGAATCTTGTCATCCATCGATGTATCATCGACGAGGGTGCCTCCACATGCGTCATGTCCACTTTTGTTTGGTAGAAGTTGGGATCTCCTACTCTCCAGCAATCCACCACTGCATTGCGGGCATATGACGGCCGGTCAGCTCAACCTCAAGGTCTACTACCCAAGGTCCCCGTCCAATTGGGTGGGAAAACTGTGCTCATCGACATAGAGGTCATTAACGCCCAACTCGATTATAACCTTTTACTTGGCCGCAGTTACATGTACGCCATGAAAGCAGTTGCCTCATCCGTTTTTCGTACCATGATGTTCCCCCATGAGGGACGCGTGGTCAAAATCGACCAACTCACCTACTATGATCCCAACGCCCCTGCAACACCCGAGAATGTTCTTCCAATGATTGAACAACCCGCTTCTAGTGCAGTCACCTCCTTTGTGTCTTCTGTGGCACCCGGACTTTATTCGGATACACCAATGACCTCTACATTCCAGGCCATTCCACCACCGTCACCAGAGACCCATGTTGCAAACCTCTGTACCCTTTCACAGAATACACAAACACCCGGTAGTCAACCACCATTGGTACCGAGTCACATCGGTGTTACACCCATCCACACCATCCCCTTTCTATTCCCCCCTTCAGGTGTAGTGAGCCCCCCGGTTATGGCTACCCTTAGTCTACCCGGTTTAACATTGGGATTACCCGTGTGGTATATTTCACCTCCCGTTCTACCGCCGACACCAAACGTCATCCTCCAACCGGTACAACCCATTGTTACCTCAAATCAACCTCCTCCTGGCGTCGCAATCCCTTCGTTGTCAATGAAACCTCCTCCTAGTCTCACGATTGGTTCGATGTCAACAAATCCTCCTCTTCTTGCTAAGCCCACTGGGGGTAGAGGACCAAAACCGTACACTGCTATACCACCCCCTAAGGCAGTTAAACCCCCACCAGTGTTTCAAGCTCCCCCCAAATGCTCATTATGCGATGAGATAGGCCATCCAACTCATCAATGCCCACACTTACCGGCACTCCAAGAGCATATGAATATGTTGGACGATGACATCACCATCCCAGTAGTCAGATTAGAGCCACCTCTACAGCCTCACGACAAATCACTGCGCACCAACCATCCTTGTGCTATATGCAGTGTCTACGGCCACTACTCTCACCATTGTCCTGATCTACCTGACTATAGAGCAGCGTTGTACGAGTTAAACAACGTTGACTTAGAGATATCTCCTCCCCTCATCGAGGAGATCCACCCCCCGCCATCATCCTCGTCGGAAGAAGTCAATACAATATATATGATTTCAACAACTTTCAAACCAGAACCCCTTGATTTTTGGTCTGACTACTTCAATACTGATGAGCAAATTTTGGAGACACTCACTGCACCCGACTACCCTTGGGATGATATGCATCATCACTCGTACTTCCTCCCGAAAGCATCTACATCCACCGCATCCAACCAACTATCAGTCGAATCGAAAGATTTCATACCCACTAAGGTCGATTGGTTAAAGGACCCCATCCCAGCACCGGATGCCTTTGAAGAAGGGAACATGTCGAACATTTCCCCCACTATACAGATAGACATTTCCACAACACCAGGGAAACCTGAACTCATCTCGCTGGGCGCATCTTGCACTCAAGCAGAAACTCAGGCATACAAAAAGCTCTTTCAAGAGTTCCGTGATGTCTTTGCCTGGTCCTATACCGAGATGCCTGGTCTCGACCCCGCCATTATTGAACACCACATTGATACATGGCCTGAGGTACCTCCTGTTCGGCAGAAACAGCGACCCATTCACCCTTCCAAGCTCCCCGCCGTTAAAGATGAGGTCGAGAAACTCCGCAAAGCAGGATTCATTTATCCTATTCCGTACACCACCTGGGTGTCGAACCCCGTTCCGGTTAACAAAAAGCAAGGCACCCTTAGAGTATGCACTGACTTCCGAGATTTAAACCACGCTTGTCCAAAAGACAATTTCCCCACGCCATTCATTGACCAACTCATTGATGAGTGTGCGGGCCATGAAGTCCTATCCTTCATGGACGGGTTTTCCGGATATAACCAGATTCACATCCGCAAGGAGGATCAGTACAAGACTGCTTTCACCACCCCATGGGGCACCTTTGCCTATCGCGTCATGCCATTTGGCCTTAAAAATGCTGGTGCCACTTTCCAGCGAGCCATGACCTATTGCTTTCACGACTTGGTCCACATCCTGCGAGTCTATCTTGACGACCTCACAGCTCGTTCCCGAAAACGATCAGACCACCTTAACGACCTCCGGCAAGTTTTCCTACGTTGTCGCAAATATAAAATCCGCTTGAACCCACACAAGTGTGTCTTTTGCGTCCCGGCAGGCCGGTTGTTGGGTTTCATTGTTTCCCAAGACGGAATCACTGTCGATCCCCTGAAATTCAAAGCCATCTTAGAACTTCCCCCTCCTCGCACGCTTCGGCAGCTTCAGAGCTTGCAAGGGCGGTCCAATTTTCTTAGGCGCTTTGTTCCTGATTACGCCACCAAAGTCCATGGATTTTTACGCTTACTTCGTACCCACATACCCTTTGTTTGGGATGAGCAAGCAGACATGGCATTCGACGCCCTCAAGAAATCTCTCACACAAGCCCCCTTGATATCCCCACCGGATTTCTCTAAAGACTTCACCCTGTATGTCTCGGCATCTGAACATGCTGTATCCAGAGTTTTGGTCCAAGAAGATGCCTCCCACAAAGAGCATATGATTTATTACGTCAGCCAGACCTTATCTGGCCCACCTCTAAATTACCCATACGAGGAAAGATTAGCCCTAGCTGTAGTCTTTTCCGTACAAAAATTGCGACACTACATCCTACTCAGTCATACCACGGTCGTGGCCGACTCCAACCCCATGGTCTATCTCCTCACCCGGCGGCTCCTACAAGGTCGTGTTGCTAAATGGGTCATTATCCTCCAAGAATATGACCTCACTTTCAGAACTCCCAAAAGAACCAAAGCCCTCGCGCTTGCTCACCTCATTACAGACCTCCCATCCTCTTCAACATCACCCGTTATCCAAACGGACCTGATTGACGAACAGATCTTCATCATTTCGTCTGACGACCCTTGGTACGGAGACATTTTGACTTACCTTCGTACGCAAAAATTCCGACCACACATTGATCGTGATGGACGCCGTCGCATACGACACCACGCCCCCCGATACCTCCTAATTGGGGATGTACTTTATCGATGCGGCGTTGATGCTATCTTGCGCCGCTGCCTATCCCATAGTGAGGCAGAACAAGTCCTCAATGATTGTCATAGCGGTGCCTGTGGAGGCCATTTCTACGGCATGGCCACCGCCCAGAAAATCATTCGGGCCGATTATTTTTGGCCATCATTGTTTACTGATTGCATCACCGCAGTCAAGCATTGCCAGAACTGCCAACTATTTGCCCCCAAAGCAAGAACCCCGCCCGCCCCCCTTCATCCAGTCATCACTGTTGGACCATTCTGCAAATGGGCCATAGAATTCCTCGACTGCAACCCCCCGTCAGCCGGCGGTCACAAACACATCATTGTGGCTGTAGATTATTTCACCAAGTGGGCAGAAGCCATGCCAACCTATAATTGCAAAGCCGACACTGCATCACGGTTTTTCTTCAACCATGTTATCGCTCGTTTCGGAGTACCACAGCAACTAGTCTCTGACCACGGCTCTCACTTCGAAGATGCCGTCTGGAAGGAATTATCAACCATGTTGAAATTTGAACACCATTTCTCTTCCGCTTACTATCCCCAAGGAAACGGCCAAGTCGAAGCGATCAATAAAATTTTGAAGACCATTCTCCAACGTACTGTAGACAAGCACAAATCCAATTGGCACCACATGCTTTTCCCGGCACTATGGGCCTACCGCACCTCAACCAAAACCGCCACCGGTTTTACCCCGTTCCATTTAGTTCACGATGTCGAATCCGTCCTCCCTATTGAGTGCCAGATTCCAGCCTTACATATCGCCGTTGAGCTCCTACCGGACACTTCCCCGATCGAGCAACGTTTACTGCTCCTAGAGCAGGCCGATGAAGATCGGCGCACAGCCATTCAAAACATGGAAGCTGCTAAACAACGATCGAAACTAAGTTACGACAAACGCGTCCACCCAAGAACCTTTTCAGAGGGAGACCTTGTCCTCGCTTATGATCAAGCTCATGATAAAACCGGAAAGGGAAAGTTCGTGTCTATGTGGCAAGGCCCCTACATTATACACACCTGCCTCGGGCAGGGGGCATACATTCTGACCGATTCAGAAGGAAACACCCTACGCAACCCACGCAACGGGTTGTACCTTAAACGATTTTACCCATAGAAAATCTGATGGACACCATCGTCCATTTTAGTATAGGCATACATTTTTTGTTCACAAAAATTTCAAAAAACCTAAATATTTGTTTTTCTCTGCATGACCACAGATGGAGCCTCTTCCACTTCGCCATGTCGGTTTCGCTGATGGTGCAAGCCGTTGGTCTCCCAATCTCGCCTCCGCAGCTTGGGTAATATACTCCCCTTCACATGAGTTAATTCACATTGACGGAGTATGCTTAGGTGCCGCTACCAATAATCAAGCTGAATACGATGCCGTGACCGGTCTCCTGGCCGCTGCTCTCCAGATGAGCATACGTCACCTCAACGTTTTCTTGGACTCACAGCTCCTAGTTTCCCAGCTCAACAATGATTACCAGGTACGCGATCCCTGTCTTTTCAGAAAATTCCTGTGCACTAAACACATGGTTAGACAGTTTGAATCCATTACATTCACACATGTCCCAAGACACCTCAATAGTGTAGCAGACAATATGGCCAACAGTGTCCTCGACTGGCACACCAATCACATCATGCCATATCCATAAACAAAAATGCATCCATGTGCATAACACGTGCCTCCACGGGCATATACAAAAAACCAATATCGCATCCACGTGCGTAACATGTGCCTCCACGGGCATAAAACAAACAACCAAAATAATGCATCCATGTGCATAACATGTGCCTCCATGGGCATACAGAAATAAACAAACATACTGCATCCACGTGCATAACAGGTGCCTCCACGGGCATATACAAAAGACAGAGGTGCATCCACGTGCATACACAACAATATATCCAAATATATATCCAATATATATACAAATCAAATAGTCAACATGTCATAAGTTCCCTCAGCACCCGATATACAAAAATACTACTGGCATACAAAAATGCTTCCCCATATGCCCATGAGCATTTGGGGGCAAGTACAATGTCATCTACTCATCTGGATCCCTAGGATCCTCCGGCTCCTCCTCCGGCCCCTCCACCGCCGGCCCCGCCGGGTCAGGACGACCCCGAAATCGCCGCTCTACTGGCCCCGCTGGATCGTCCCTCAAACGTATCCTCCCCTGAGCCGGCCCTGTCGGAGCATCTCCTCTACCATCCCCGTGCCTCGCCGCAAGCACCGCTGTCCTCAACAGGAGCGACTGCCACTCAGGCGGCGCACTAAGACATCCCTGCAAAACATCCCGATCCAGGTCCCTCCAACCATCCTCGGGGAACCTAGCTAGAATCCGGGCAAAGGTACGTCGGACACCATCTATGGCGTCACCATCAGGGCCAACCCCTCGCCCATGAGATGCATATCCTCCACCACGCGGAGGAGGTATAGGTACAGGGGGACGAGCGACCACCATCGCCCGCCCCTGCCGAGCCACATAGTCAGGTGGTGGCACTGGACCCACATCTGCACAAAGCAAGTAAACCATTAGATACTATATACAATGAAATCATCAATGATAAATCAAACAACACATGATATAACATCAAATAAAACACAAAAACATACCGTCCAAACTCCAGGCCTGTCCTGGGGCACGAGGCATCTCTGGGTGACCCCGGTAGTCCATGCCGGCGTAGGGATAGTCCTCGATCACCAGAGGCATCTGCTCCCACTGCTGATAGAAATCCTCTGTAAAGTAGCCGCGGACACCACCGCCGGCACGGGGCATCATCTGCCCCCACCTCATCATCCGAGGCTCACTCGGAAGACCAGCACGAATGGGTACCCGTGGCCGCAAGGTCAGCACCCCCTTGAAGAAAAAACAACATAAAAACGAGGCATAACAAAACTCGCCTCCCTCTCTAATGGCCTTGTCCAGATCTCTCCGGACACCAGCCAGGAACATCTGCGCCCAGGCATAATAAGTACCCTGTAGAACCGAATCCACCATCATCGTCTGCCCCACAGACATACGATGTGGTGCAGCAGCACCCAATATCCTCAGAACGCAAGCACCAACAGCTCGCATATCCCACTCACGTAGGAATCTCAGACTAATAGAGCTGTTTACCAAAACAGCATCATCCACACAGAAAGTATGTAAGAGGTCCTCCATGTCTACACCCGGAGGCAACCTCGGTGAAATATCACCCACCTCACCCAAGCGAGGCAAACCAGTCAAAAAATATACATCCATGAGAGTGATCTCCAACCTCTCACCACCAATAATGAAGGCACCCTCTGCCGGCACCCACCACTGCACGAGCTTGTTCAGGAGCCGTCTCACTGAACGTATAGGAGGGATCTGAGCGAACTTCAAAAGTCCGCTCATAGCTAGGGTCTGTCTCACCCCTCCATCAGTCTCAATCCTCAGCATGAGATCACCATCGATCTCCCTCTCCCGCCACACGGACTGAGGTCTCCGCAACATCCTGCCAGGAAAACACAAGAAATTTTTAGCCCCAGCACAAAAAATTTAGAAAAATCCCATCGCGGCTTTCACACAAAAATCCGCGATGCCCATCGTGGCTTTTCCACAAAAAGCCGCGATGACCATCGCGGGATCCATGCAAAAACCCGCGATGGACATCGCGGGTTTTGGCCGGACAGTCGCGATGAACATCGCGACTATCCCCCATGAACACGCGATGAACATCGCGGGTTCCGACCTCACAGTCGCGATGAACATCGCGACTGTGAGCCTAGAACCCGCGCGGTTCATCGCGGGTTCAGCCCCGAAACCCGCGCGGTTCCACGTTGGAGAGTCAACGTGGAGTTTCGCGACCTTTGGGGGCCCGCCGCCAAACAAAAAAGACATAATTGACAAGGTTAAGGCGAATAGAGTTACCTGCAACTCGCTAAATCGAAAACCAACGGTGAAATCTCCCGGAAATCAAGAAATAGCTCTGACAGCTCTATCAAACTCGCACGTAACAATGACAACAGATTTGGGCCCCACGTCCTATTTATAGAAAATATGCCAATTTTCCAACAACCATTGCGGTGTCATACGAAGTCCATTTCTCAAACCGTTGGTACCGTTGGGATCAACACAGTGAGAACTTCATAGAGCTTCTTTCCGTTTCCCGTTTTCACGGGGTCCATTTTTTGACCATTTTTTAGCCTCTCTCGCGGCCTCGGTTTGCGTGCCACATCGACCGTTCTCCGTTTTAGACGTGCCTTATATCGCCAGATTCAATTTTCCGTGCTCGTGATGATGCTTGAGATCATTTCTCGCTCTCACGTTCAGATTTTCTGAGCATTTTTTCCCATGCCCCCTCGTCACCTCGGTTTGCGTGCCACATCGGCCGTTCTCCATTTTCGATGTGCCTTATATCGCCGGATTCAATTTTCCGCACTCGTGATGATGCTTGAGATCATTTCTTGCTCTCACCTTTAGATTTTCCGAGCATTTTTTCCCATGCCCCCCTCGTCGCCTCGATTTGCTTGCCACATCGGCCGTTCTCCGTTTTCGAGATGCCTTATATCGCCGGATTCTGTTTTCCGCGCTCGTGATGATGCTAGAGATCATTTCTCGCTCTCACCTTTATATTTTTCGGGCATTTTTTCCATGCCCCCTTGTTACCTCGGTTTGCGTGCCACATCGGCCATTCTCCGTTTCCGACAATCCTTATGTCACCGGATCCAGTTTTCCGCACTGATGATGATGCTTGAGACCTTTTCTCGCCCTCATAAATCCATTCTTGTTCGGTATAATTTTATCCCTTTTTCGGGCCGAGCAACCCCTTTTACGAAAAAGGCACTTACAGAGTTTCTGTTAAGCTCTTTTCTGACTCCTAAAACAATGAAAAGATCGCCGAGCAATCTTGCTTCCTTTCATGCTCGCTAAACGTATCTGAAAGGGCGTCTACCTGGTATAAGTTTACCCCTTTTCCGGACCTCGTAGACTAATTACGAAAAAGGTATACTCTAGTCACATCGGCTAGAAGAGTTCTCCATCCGCATCATTTTATGCTTTTTCGGGCCTTGGAGACTAAACTTATGAAAAAGAAACACCAATAGAGTCCACTTACCGCTTTCAGACTCTCTAAACATGAAAGCAACCATGAGCATGAGCCGTCCTGGGCTCACAAAATCCACAGGACCGTACCATTTCAGAGCATACTTTTATCCCTTCTTGGAGCTCATTAAAACTACGAAGAAGGAATCAATGGTGCCCCTTGGCGCCACGACAGATCACATCTACTCATTAGGCCGATTCCCCATTTTGGTCGCCTTTGTTCAGAGTATTCTGCAGTATGTCACCTTGACAATTCCCCGACGGCACCTATCAGCTCGTCCTCCCCCCCAGAGTCACTATATACCATTCAGTCAAAGCAATGATCCCACACCTACAAGTCAGTTCCCTACGCTGCCAGGTCAACCATGTCATCATGCTCTGAACAAAGGAAGTTTGAGTCTACCCATTTTTTGACCCAGTTATTTCCCATCCCCACAAGTATGTCAGTCCTACCATCAGTACTACATCACTTCAGTTCTACACCTCCTGCTCCTATCAAGGAAACATCATTGCCTTGTTAGTTGCTGGTCTCCCTCTATCGACGACAACCACATTGATTCCAGAGGATAGACCTAGAGGTCCCTGTGTCTTGGACTCATTACCATTTATAATGAGTGCCTACGAATCATTTCGAGAGGAATCCTTAGTGCCTCTCCGAATCGTTGTTTCTCACATGCTCGACTTCAACACCTTGATCGCATCGTTGAGACTCGCACAGGGTATTGGTCCGTTCAGTTATTAGTCGAAGACCCCGGATACCACCTGACTCCTCCACATTTGAGAGTCTACCTATGGATACAACCAGTTATATTTTTTCTATAGATATCCGGGTTGCGTATGGCGACAGTATTCAGATGTACCCCAGTTTTATACTCCCTCGAGTATACAGATACAAATACTTCCCAGAGATGGCTCACAGTCATTGAGTCCATACAGATGTTGGACACCTTCAGTTTCAGCAGTTCAACAGTTATTCCAGTATATCAGTTATTGATATCAGCCATGATCATGAGTATATCCCACAATAATGTCCCCTCTGGACCATTATGATGTACCAGTATATTTCTTCATGTATTAGATCCCCCTTCTTGGGACTAATTGTTTTGTATATGTCTTGATACGAGCATGGGAATGCCCGCCTCGTCCTTTATCAGAGATTATACCTCATTCATATTGAGGCCTTGTAATATTTTTTGTTTTTGCAGCTTCCAAGGACCGTGGCTCCCGTCTCCAACCGGTCTCTTCTCTCCCCTAAACCCCAGAAAAAAGGACAAAAGAACTATGATGTCTATCGGCCATACGATGAGCTCCTGCTCTCACACATTAGGGGGCAATCTATTAACACCTAAAAAGTGCTCACTAGCTCATTCCCTTACTCACATGACCCATTTGTCCACTTTTCCACCATCTGAGCCTCTGAAACCAACATAAGGTCACCAAAAGACCTTAGTACACCCCTTTTTCCATTAAAAAAGATTATTTTTCCAAGAAAATCATATAAAACCCTCAAAAAGGGTCCAAATTCCCAAAAATATTAAAAAGGGAATTAAAATATTATTTTTATTCAAAAAAGGAAAAAGGAGGGAAAAGTACCTAAACCATGTTGGTCAATACCATTTGGTTTCCACAAAACCACAAATGGTATTTCCCACCACCAAAACCTATAAAAAGGTGGTAGGGGCTCCTCATTTCACATCCATCCATTATCTCATCCTTATGCTGCTGAAATCTCCCCTGAGCATTTTAGCCATTGCAAACCACATTGGAGAAGAGACCATTGGAGATTGGAGTTGCTCATCCTTGGAGCCTTTCAACCTCACCATTAGAGGTATTGATTCCGCAAGCACTTGCTTGCCCATTCTTTCAATACAAATTCTTTATTCTTACATGTTCTTGTTCTTGATTTTAAATTATTTTTGTTATTTGCTTAATATCTTTGCTTAGATCCATGAATAGTCTTGTTTAATTAGTTTATCATTATTTATTTCTATTGAAACTGCTGCTACTAGTTAGCAGGTGCCCATAGCACTAAGCCTGGTTGCAAAACCGGGCCAACACTTTCCCAGAGTTCTATCCAACCAAAAAGTTTGATCTAGGGCTCAAAAGATTGGTCTTGAGAAGGGATATCCCCTAAAACATAACCTCAGGGCCGACCCCCACATGGTGGGTCTAATAACCCTAGTTACCACAACTCCTCGGAGGAATAAACATCTCCGGATACATAATAGAATCACCTCGGAGGGATGGAACATCTCCAGAATAAATAATGTACAAATATAATATTCTTAGAAGTTACAATATTCAACACTGGAGTCTACTGAAACTGCTTGGAATGATATATACAATGAATATGTACAACAAAATCTGCCATCTTAACATGTATGAAACATCTTTAAGAATCATCCATTAACTGGACCTAAAATCTCATTACCACCGAGAGTCTATAGAACAAAAGTATTATTTCCTAAAATATTCACAACTATGAATGGTCCCAACCACAGATTGTCAAACTTACGATGTTTACCTTTATCCTCATTTCTAGCATCCCATCTTAGCATTGTATCACCCACTGAGAACACATTCTTTTTTACTTTCTTATCAAAGCTCTCTTTCATCCTTTTTCTATGCATTTCAGCCTTTTCCATGATAGCTTCTCTTTCTTGTTACAGTTGGATTGTCTGAAACAAACTTCTTTTCTTTTCTTCAGGTTCTTCCTCAGTTTCCTACACAAATTTGATTACTGGAGAAATTAACTGAAAAGGGAACACCGCATCAGTTCCATATACTATTTGAAATGGAGAAGTCCCAATTGATTTCTTTATGGTGACCCTGTCTTCCCATAGAGCAAATCTCAACTTGGTATCCCAATTTCTCTTATTTTCTGACAATAATTTCTTGATACTAGTCAGAATGCTCTTGTTACTGGATTCAGCTAATCCATTACCTTGGGGGTAATATGGTGTATACTGTCTCAAATTAATATTATTTTCTTCAGAAATTTTTATCATTTTTCTACATTTAAATGCAGCAGCATTAGCAGTGACCAATTTTCTAGGACATCCAAATCTACTAAGGATATTATCTTGAAGAAAATTAATGATAACTTGGTTTGTTGCATTTCTTGTTGGGACTGCTTCTACACATTTAGTAAAAAATTCTGTTGCAGTTAAAATCCATTTGTGTTCGCCACTAGATGCAGGATGGATTTCCCCTATAAAGTCTAAACCCCACTGTTGAAATGGAGCATCTACTGCTATAGCTTTCAAAGCTAAAGACTATAACTGATGTTTACCTGCAAACTTTTGGCATTGTACACAGGCCCTAATCTGCTGATACACATCTGTGAAAAGAGTGGGCCAATAATACCCAGCTCTCAAAATTTTGAAGTTTGTTGCCTTTCGTTACTTATGCCTTCCACAGACACCAGCATGCAATTCTTCAGCGACAATATTAGCTTCTGCTTTCTCCAAACACTTCAAAAGTAGTCCTCCAAGATCCTTCCAGTATAACACTTGATCCACCAAAACATATTTGAGTGTTTTCAGCTTTAAAGATCTACATTCACTTTTACTTAGTTCTGGAGGACATTGTACATGCAATAAGAAATATACAATTCTGGAATACCAAGGAGAATCATGATACCTGCTGAGAATGCATTCCTTGTCCTGGTCTGTCAACCAACCCTGTTCTGAATTTTCTGCCATCATGTGAAGATCCAATACCTCACAGTTCGATTCTGCTATAAGCTTGGCTAAGCCCTGCCCTTTCACCAATTTGGTAGGTTTGATTTTCACATCGTACTCCATAAATTTTGCAATCCACCCGCCTCTTTTTCTGTCACTATTAGGTTGTACCAAAATTGATTTAATAGCTGAATTAGGAACATAAGCCAAAATTTTAGAATGGAGAACATATATTCTGAAAAATTTAAGTGCTTTTACCAAGGAATATGCTTGTTTTTCCATACTAGTGTACTTCAACTCTGAATCCCTCAATGTTTTACTAAAGAAGGAAATTGGTTGTTCTAAGCCATCATATTTTTTTGCAATAATACAACAGCTATTGTATCCTGTGATGCAAATGAAAAGATTGCAAAATCTTTAGTATAGTCAGGAGCTATCAATACTGGTGCTTCTACAAGTGCTTGCTTAATATTTTCAAACGACTGTCTGGATTGACATGACCATCTTACCTCCCTGTCATTTTTGAGCATGTCAGTGATATACTTAATAGTTTATGCAAAGTTGGGGATAAACCACCTTAAAAAATTGATCTTCCCTATGAAATATTGAATTTCCTTTTTATTTCTAGGGATGGCAATATTTAAAATAGATTTTACTCTTTCCGTATCTATTTTAATCCCTTCTGCAGAAACTATGTGACCCAATAGCTTACCTTCTGTCATGGAAAAGTGAGATTTTTTGGGGTTAAGTGACAAACCAAATTTTCTTCACTTCAGGAAAGTATGCTTCAGATGTTTTAAATGTTCTTCATCAGATTTGGAAAAGACTGTGATATCATCTTGATAAATAACAACAAATTTTTCATTCCCACAAAGGCTATGTCCATTGCCCTCTGAAATGTGGCACTTGCATTCATCAACCCAAAAGGCATTTTTCCATACATGAATGTACCCTAGGGAGTTGTAAAAGCTGTCTTCTCTCTATCCTATGGCTGAACTGCAATCTGGTTATAACCAGAAAAACTGTCAATCATTGAAATTCTTTCTGCACCTACCACTCTTTGCAGGATCTGATCTATCTTAGGCAACGAATAATTATCTTTAAGGCATGATCTGTTTAATTTGCGAAAATCCACGCAGAGCCTTATCTCTCCATTTTTCTTGCGTATTGGCACAAGTAGCTACCCAAGATGAATACCTGAGAGGTACAATAATCTTTGCATCCAGTAAATTTTTCACTTCTTTTTCAATAACTGGTAAAAGTGTTGGATTAAGCCTTCAAAGTGTTTGTTTAAGTATTTGGATTCAATGGGATCTTATGATAGATAATACTAGTGTCGTAAGTTCTAAGATCCTCATATGACTAAGTAAAAATATCTATAAATGCCTTCAGCAAACTGATGTATCTTTTCCTTTCCCCCTTTGAAAGTTTCTTAGATATTCTGGCCATTCTAGGTTCTGCTTCAGAACCAATATTACAACTTAAAACATTTTATTCAGTGGTATATAAATTTGTTTTCAACAATGTGTCATTCTTTGAGAACAACCTTTCCAGTGGGACCAGTCCCTTAGGAATAAAGCTACTTTTTAAATCAACAATTTTATGATCAGCAATTGAATTTGTTGTATGAGTAGTAAATTCAGCCAAATCCACATATTCATCTTGATCGACCCAATCATCGGCAAGCTCTTCTGTCAACTCTGAGAATTATTTTATCTCCTGATCATATTGGAAGACTCTCCAATGTTTAATATCATCTGGAACAGCTGGCCTATATCTCACATCAATTGGATATTTCAAGTGTGTCAATTTTGGAATTTTGAAGTGGGTTGCTGCTAATGCTAAGGAATTTGCTGTCTAATTACAATCTCTTGGAACATATGTTATGTTGAAAGCAAGGAAAAAATTATCTATCAAATCCCATACTTCATTTCTGTAAACTTTCAACAATGACCGCTTTACCTGATAAACATTCTTAACTTGCTGAATTACCAATTCGGAGTCGCCAAATACCACAAGACTTTGAATGTTCATATTTTTTGCAGCTCTCAATCCAAGGATTAGTGCTTCATACTCAGCAGTATTATTGATGGTTTGAAATTCCAATTTATACATTAATGAAATCATCTCACCTCTAGGAGAAATCAACAAAACCTTTGCCCCTGCTCCTTCCTTACTTGATGATCCATCGAAATACATCTGCCAAATGCCTTTCTGTTCTTTTGTGTTGTGTTGAACTAGATTGTCCTTCCGTACTTGCAAAACCCCTGCAGAATCATCATTTAACTGTAACATGCAAGAGCCCATATCTTCTTGTATCGAATAAATGGGATGATTCGTAGGGTTCCTATCATCACTTACCAAGAATGCCAATTGTAATTCTCTGTAAAACCTTCTATATTCACCTCCAAATATAGGAATTGAAGCATATGATAAATCCATTTGTAGAGTGCCACCTATATTTTTATCCCATGACCTTGATAGCAACATGCCAAACTTAGGAGACACATCAGCTACTACCACATCCATAAGGACACTCTTCATGGGTAACTGGGTAAGGTTGACCACAAGGTCTTTTATGACTCCTAAACATTTTACAGCTCTGGAATCAAAAGCATATCAATCATGATAAGGCTTGGTAATAGATATTCCTAGGGCTTCCATAACTTCCTTTGGAATAATATTATGTGAAGCACCTGAATCCAAGAGGCAATTATGTAACATTTGGTCATGTATTGTAAGTGTGATATAGAATGGTGGGGGATAACATGATTTCATATCTGATTGATCAGAAGCTTTTGAACCAATGATAATAGTTGGGTCCTTCTCTTGCAAATTTATCACATCTGATGAAGAATTAACATGTGATGAATTTAAAATTTCAAGGGTAGGTTCTCTATAGGATTTGCTCCTTACCAACTCAGTCAAAGGAATAGGAACCTTGATTTTATTTATCTCATGTTCCAAATCAAAACCAAGAACTTTTCCTACTTCTTCTGATTCAATAATCTTCTTTTTATCTTTTTTTGGTTCTTGTTTTTCTCTAGAATACAATACTTCCTTGGTAGGCATAAACTTAACCTTCTTTTTAAATGGTGCGGCCTGTTTTACACCTGACCTGAGGCCATATGATTTTTGCTTCTCTTGTTGAAAAATTTCAAATTGTTGCTCAATGAGATCGACTTCTTCATAACTAAATTCTGTTGCACCATAATAATCATCGTTAGTCACAAAATTAGAAGAAGAAAAATCATCCAATTGACTAATATCAGTCTCTAAATCCTCAACTTCTTCTACTGGTGTTTCATAAGGATCATCATCTCTTATCAAATTGTTCTGAAAAGGTGGTTGTATCTTCTGATCTTCATTTTCTCTCCTCTCCCTTTGAATATCATTGTTCCTTATTTCTTTGGGGATGAATCTAGGGGGAAAAGGGTGTCTGAACTGATTTTGGTTTCTATTGTCATTATCTTGGACAGGCATTTTTTTTCCTTGGCATTCTGCTTCTTCTTTAAGTTTATTCAATGCCAAAATATTAGATTCAACTTCTAAGGCTGCATCCTACATGTTCATCAGAGACAAAGCTTTTCTTTCCCTTAACCACAAAGAAAACTGATAATCAAAAGCATTTGCATAGGTTAACTTTGTTGCAGGTTCAGTAAGTTTAATATCAAGAGCAATCTTATTATACATTTTGTTAAACCTCTTAGAAAAATCTGCAACTGTTTCATCTGGTTTTCTTTTTAATGTTGTGAACTCTGTATAATAGTAGAGATAATATTTTGTATCTACCCATTGTCTGATAAAAACATGCTGTAACTCCTATAAGCCATCTATAGAATTCTCTGGTAATTCCCTAAACCATTTCCTTACCTCTTTGTCTAAACCATGTACAAACATCCTCATCCAAACATCCCTACTTTCAATGTTGTAATTATCAACATAACTACAAAACTTATCCCAATGTTCTTCTGTAGTTTTTCCACCCTGGCCATCAAACCTAGGCAAGTATTTCTGGTAGTCACCACCAAGAAAAGGATTTAAAGGTCGAGGCATAACCAAGGGAGGATATCTAGATGCTACCATACGGTCCATCATATCGGGAGGTTGACCAACCATATTTGATGGATTAGATATTTGTGAGAAAGATGGTTAATTTTGTGGAGATGGTGGTTTAGTATGTGGAGGAGATGGCAATTCAATTTTCAATTGAACAATGAAAATTCTACTTGTAAGAGGTATCTCAGGTGCTATCAAAGACTTTAAAGTAAAAGTTTCCTATGGAATATGTTTATGTTCAAAAGATAGAGAATTTGAATACACATCAAAATCAACAACCTATGTTGGATTTAAGTCATCAACTTGAAGAATGCACATAGATAAACCCAATTTGTTTTCTTCTTGGCTGTCTATAAAATTTGAAGAGGAAGAACCTTGATCTATATCAACTAAGGTATGCTGAGGGTTATTGGATGATGGATAATTCAACTTCCTTCTTACTTCCCTTAAAATCCTTTCTAGATCAGAAACCTCTGAATGCAGAGGAGACAAAGGATTTCCTCTTGTACCAATCTATCTTGAAGCCACTGTAACCTTATAAATTGCAAGGTGAATATGTAGTCTATAAACAAAAAAAATTGATCTTCTCACCCTCCAAAACTAGATGTAAAGATATCAAACACCCAATGAAGATATACTTTCGTTTCTCTGTCCTCGACAACGGCGCCAAAAGATGTTATCCCTAACGTTGAACCTATATTACTGGGGCTCAAGCTTAAGGAAATATTAATAGTAGATATAAGATAACTAAACAGTAACTCTATGAGGTTTGGTGGTAGATGAATATATGACAAAACTCAAATACAATCAAATATTTAAGCAACAGGGAATACATCGAGTTTCATTATCTGGATATTGAGAGAATATAACAGTGAGCATGACTTTGTGAATATAGTGATTCAGGTTCTATTTAGAAGCATTAGAGAAATAGTTGCATGTATATCAAAGGAATCTCAGTATGAAATATTAAGACCATACATAGATAAAACAATGATAACATGTACTTCAATAATTAAAATAGACAAGGCTCACAGATCACAATCATTTAAAAAAAGTGATTTCTTATCAATATGAAATAAAACCATTTACATGCTTGTAGCTCCTGTCTGTCTTAAATCTTGACTTCCATCATAAGTTCAAAAATTCCAACCCTTTTTACTCTATTACTATCTAATATATATACAAAAGTGTTTTTAATTTGAAGTGTTTTGGAGATCCTATTTTTATGGATCGAATCCTCTCAAAAATAATAAAGTCTTTTCAACTTTAAACTCTCGAAGCATAAACATAGACAAAATAAAAATAACAATCTACCAGCTATCGAATCATCACTATCCTAACTTATCAACAAACTAAATGCTTCTAGAAGACTTTGCTAGGACAGTTAAATCATCAAGAACTTGTGACCTCTTTTGTAATCTGATGTACTCAGCATCTGCATTCTGCTCCTGACCTTGCAACTCTTCGACTTGGATCTTCATTTGTTCCCCTTGTTTCTGAAAAGCCCTCTTCTTCTTTAGGATGTCTTTAGATATGAAAACTAGCTTATGTTAATCAACATCCTTTTGTCCTAGATCTTCTTGTAGCCTCTTATTAGCTAACATCAAATTTTCATTTATGTTGTGTAGGTATTTGCACTGCTCCTTATAATACTGCAAAGTCTTCTTGACTTGATCCAATTCTGGAATTATTTCAATTTCCTCCATATTCATTGAAACTTCATCCATCTGCAAACATTTCAAATTTCATGTATCTACATTTTCAAAATGAGCTTGTTTGTTCACACATAATGCTTCAGCTATATGCCCCATATTCCCCTGAAGATCTATTAAGTTTTCATTTTCAGAAACAAATACATCAGGCACCTGTCTGTCTTTTTCATTATCAAATTCATTAATAGCAATGACCTCACTGCCTTTCACAGGCTTCTCCATCAGTTTTATTTCTGCAACTAACTTACTTCTTGATCTAGTTCTTGGCCTCAAATCCAAACATTCTGTGTTTAGGGTTTTAATCTGCTCACATTCATCAAAACTTGTATTTTTCAAAAGTATACTAATCATATCTGATTCCTCAACATTAAATTGTTCGACCGGCCTCTTACCTTCATTTACACCCAATTTGGCTTGCTCTGCTTCATTTTGTCTCTCAGGCTCGTCTGTTTGCACTTGTTTGCTTAATAGCTCTGACTTTTTTCCTTTTGATTTAACCGGTTTCTTCTTCTTCTTAACCTCAAACCCTGATTCGAGAAGGAAACTATTCCAATCTTGCCCATCCTAGTTCAAATGAGGAATTACCAATAACTTGATAAGACCTTGATGAAAAATAGAGCGATCTGTACACTCTGGATGAATTTTTACAGACGAAATCATTTTCTGTAGACTCTTTAGCAAATAATAGGGTAAATTTAACTTCTTGCTTCCATTTAGATGCATCAATAATTGAAGGTGGCATCTCAACACTCTGTCATAATGGCCATCACAAGTAATATAGTTCTGGAGCATTTCTAAAGGGATTTTCCAGTTTGGTTTTAACTTGTTGATATGCACACCATTTCTCCAACTCAACCTTTCAAATTCTGGTAGCAAGAATTCACTATAATCCCCCTCAAATTCCTGTTGTTTGAACCATCCTTCCCCTTCTGCTAGGACACCAATAGCTTCTAAAATTGATTGCTCATTAATTGCAACGTTGAAGGTTTTGAAATCAACCCATCCATCCCTATAATTTTTAATAAAAGATTTGGTTACCTGGAGGTTGTAACCTTGCAATTTTTCGCAAAAAACGAACCAACCTGCTTCTCTCGTCAATTTTGTTGACATAGGAAACTGAGTGATCCATTCAATGTTATTAGGCTTGATTCTGCAAATGAGACCGCCTGTGTCATGTTCCCAAATTTTCCTATGGTCCATGGGGGTGATTTTAGCCTAAGTCACCTAGGCATTAATTAAATAATTAATGGATGGATGAAGGAATATTCCTAAGGGTGAATTTGAGGAATTAAATGGATAAGGAGGGGCTCCCATGAAGTTATTAAACCACAATTCAAGTGCTAAGGTGATTTATTAATTAATTGAGAAATTAATTAATTGGGGAAGTTTTGAGGCAATTACACCATAGTAGTTAATTAATTACTGGATAATGTTGATGTATATGTAACTTCAGAATGTATTTCACCCATGTATTTCATATATGTATATTGTACTCCTATAGAGATGTTATTATTCCTCTATATGGAAGTGTCGTCATTTATATTGTAAGTGTCATAACTTATACTTGATGGGTTATCAGACCACCTTGTTGGGGTCGGCCCTATATAAGTCACGTGGGTCAAAGGGTAATTAGACCACACTAGTGGGTTTAGGCCATGTGGTTCAAAGGGTTATTAGACCACCCTATTGAGTGTCAGCCCAGTCAGCATTATGTTAAGTGGTTAAGTTGAGGCCGACCTAGTTGAGTAAAGGTCAAGTCAAGTTAGTATATAAATAGAGAGTGTGTTTCTTTCATTTTACACATTCTATTCTCTCTCACACTCTCGGAAGAGTAGTGCACTTGTGGAGGAGGAGAAGCTGCTGCTAGGAGATGTATATCTCTTATGCTTGGGTTGTATCATTTCTCTATCTATCTCTGAGTAAGTTATTGGGGTTTTTCACCTTTATGGTTTTCCCCAAGTAAACTCTGTGTCTCTTGTGTGCTTGCATTATTGTGTTCATGATTGATATGCTGTAGATATGTTGTACATGTTGTTCTCTCAGTTAAGATCCTAGATCATATTGAAATAAATTCTAAAAAATCAACATGGTATCAAAGCTAGCTTGAAAGAAGGCATGGTATGGCATGTATGACACTTGTTGCAATTGCGAAGCTAGGGCTTGATATAGCAAAAACCGGTCATCATAGAACTTTCACTATAAATAAATTTTAGCGAGGTTTGGGGATTTGAAAATCGTACAGGGAGAAGATAAGATTTCCATGTACCTTGTGTCTGAAGGAAAACCTCTAATTCGTTGTACTTTGTGATTTATGATCTATACAATGTAGGCTTTCTACCTCTTCCAGATCTCAGTCAAAAACAGGTGACCTTGGAAAAATGGTCATAACTTCGGCTAGGAAGCTCCAAATGAAATTTAGTAAAAAGTGACAGGTAGGGAGCGGACTATAATTTCTCAAGTAACTTTTGTAGAGGCCGAAACAAAACTAGTGACACGTGGCACGCCGTACAAGTTCGCTCTCCTGTTTTATCCCATAAACAGGTCACGTTGTGACACTTGGCATAACTCTCTCTCAGAGAATCCATTTGAGGTTAGTCCTGTGGGGTTGGAAAGATGATAGGTTAGGCTATCAAAAAAAAATATTTCAGAGCCTCTTGATTGAAAACTTAGGAGTTACACCAGAAATAATCAGGTACATATTTCTGTCAAAACAAAATTATTTTTGAGCACCTTCATTCATGCCTTCCGGAATTTAGGGTTTCGAAGAAAGTTGGAATTTTTGTAATCGGATACTATGGATGAATGCTACTCATCAAAATCAAAATTTAGAGACCAATATCAGAATTTTTGGTTGGGAAGAAGGTCGGGCTTGATCAGACCCTAGTTCGGGACTTTGATTGGAAAACTGGAAAATTAGGGCTTCTGCAAAAATGGAAATTTTTTAAATCTATGACCATGGCTGGAAGCTCCTCAGAAAAATAGAAGCTTAGAGCTTTGGATCGAACCTTTTAATTGGGAAAAAGGGTGGGCTTGATCAAACCCTAGTTCGGGGTCATGTCCAGTGAATCCAAAGTTTCAAAGGCAAATTTGAGGGGTGAAACTTTTCAGTTTTCAAATTATGAGTATACCAACTTGATCAGCTCATCAAGGCGCATATTTCTATCCGTTCGGAAGTTTAAAATTCAAAGTTTGAATTTTTAGGGTTTCTCTGACAAACCCTAATCCAACACCAGATCCAGTTCCTACAAATCAAGTGGATTGGGTTAATCCTAGAAGAGAATGGATTGGTCACCTGCATAAGTGAAGAAGTTCCTATTTCAGAGGGAGATGAGGCTAAGACCTTACATAAGAATATTACAAGCAATCTCGAAAGGTATGACTCATCCAAGTATGTTTCAAGATTTTTTCATGATTAAGTTTATGGTATGTTTGTCTTCATGTTATTACGGTTAATACAATCTTGATTAAATTTAGACTTGTGGTATCACCTTAATAAAATTATGAATGCATGATAGAAGATATTCATTGATTATGTTAGGAACCCATGTCTTTACTTTGTTAGTATATTGTTGTTGGGCGCATATGCTTTGCAAGTCGTCCCGTAGTATTTGTTGATCCATAGTTTGTGTTATTGTTGTTGGCGCATATGCTTTGTAAGTCGCCCATAGTTTTGTTGATCCATGGTTTGTATTGACACATGGTATTGGCAACTAGACTTAGTATATAAGTGTGTGTTGAGGCCTATGAAGGAACTGTGAAGTTAATTGTATTGAGCGTTCTCAAAGGAGGTTTCCCCCTTGAAGTGACCCGTGATCAATATAAAAGTGATTTTGAGTTCTATTATTTCTGATATCTCGTGTATTTGCATTAATTAATTATTGCAGGTTCATCACATCTGGTATCAAAGCACTTTCTTGGGCTTGCTGGGTGAAATTTCTGCCAAATTTTGTTTTCGCTTCTGTTGCAGCTTCGGATTTAGGAATAATCCCTATCCACTTAACTGTGGAAAGTACTTGGGTATAAGCCCTAAAACTCATTGTGAGGAGTACCACAGGAACCCCAAAGTAGCTAGCCCATTGAGAGGACCTGCCAGCGAAAAGGGCAACAACCCCTACCTGATTGACTAGTTCCCACCCGTGAGGTAAACCAAGAGCTGTCGTTTGTGGCAAAGCAGTTCTCAGTTTTACCTAAGCCGTGGAGTGAGGGGTACTGCCCCAATACGCAAGCCGTCAGACAGCATTGGTGGCCGAGTGAAACACCTGAACTGTTAGGAAGCCGTACATACGTGGGGTCCATATCTATTTTCAGTTGAACTGTTATCGATCACTTCCACTCCAGATCCAGCCATTTCAGATATATTTTGAAATTCATTCCAGATCCAGTCACTGTTTTAGATCCATCCATTTTCGATCCCTTCGGCGCCGCTATTGCCGATCCATTTCTGGAAAAAAAAAAAAAAAAAAAAAAAACAGTATAAAATTCTGTTTTTTCGGCCATATCTCCCTTGTTTCAACTCTATTTTCCTTGAAACTTCACTGACATCCCTACAATCCCTTTCTGCATATTTCATTCCTGAAGACCTTATCCCAAATTCCACTTCCCAAGACCAGAAATCCCACATTTGTCTATTTTTTAGGTTTGCCATAACTTCTTCAATTTTCAACCGATTTCCTTCAAATTTTACCATAGAGTTCCCGCTTCTGAAATCCCCATTTTTTGCTTCCCTGTCCCTTAGAAAGTGTCGAAAACCTAGTCAAACCCCAATTACCCCTCCGAGTTTTTCCCAAATCCAAATTTCTCCTTACTAAATAAGCTTGTGTTTGTGTTTTTCTATCCATTCCCCCCCCACTAAAAAAATAAAATAAAAAATTCCTGGTTATGGTTGTCACTCGCATAGGAGCAAAAACCATGGAGGAAGCACTTGTAGCCATCCAAACCAAACTCCAAGATCAGGATGAAAAATTTCTCAGCCTCCATCTTCAGCATTCAGCCATGAATAATAATCGACAACCAGAATCTTCTGCAGCCACTGGTTTCTCTTCTTCCAACAATTTTCGTGGGCCAAAGCTTGATTTTCCTCGCTTCAATGGTATTGATCCGACTGGATGGATATACTGAGCAGAACAGTATTTCAGTCTGCATAATACTTTTGATGTTCAAAAAGTTCCACTTGCATCCTTTCATTTGGAATAGGAAGCCCTTCAATGCTACCATTGGTACATCAAAGCTCATCCTGAGCCAAACTGGACAGATTTTTGCCAACTCCTTTTGCCACTATTTGGTCCTAGTGCTTTTGATGACTTCACAGGAGCACTCACTAAACTTCACCAAATTGGAACAGTGAGAGAGTATCAGACAAAACTTGAGAAATTGGCCAATCACACAGAAGGATTGTCTGATGAATTCTACAGGAATTGTGTTATCAGTGGTCTCAAGGATAAAATCCGCTCAGAAGTCAAAATGTTCTATCCCAACACAATGATGGAAGTCCTAGGGTTGGCTAAGTTGGCAGAGGATAAGATCATAGCTCAACAACGCTCCAAACCCACCTTTGTTCCCTTCAGAAATATGGGTTCCCAACGACCTCCCATCACGCCTGCTCCTCGAACAACTCCTATCAAGCATTTGTCTGAAACAAAGATGCAGGCATGCTAAGAAAAAGGGCTTTGTTATAATTGTGAGGAGAAATTCACTTGGGGACATAGATATGTTCAATAAAAGCTCTATCTCTTGGATGTGGATTCTCCGCCTGCCTCAGAACTTGGTGAAGAAGCTCCAGATACAGTAGATGTTCAGGTCGACATTCAGCACCCACCTGTTGACATCCCATCTCAAGACGACCCACCCAAGATCTCTCTCCATGCTGTAACTGGCGTCACCACCCCACAAATAATGCGGGTCAGGGGATACTTCAAGAAGCTCCCTCTTACCATACTCACTGATTCTCCTAGCACTCATAACTTCATTGACCGTCGGATTGCCAAACAGGATGATTGTTTTGTCCATCCTTGTTCCAACTTTGAAGTCATGGTTTCCAATGGGGGCACCTTACCTTGCAAGGGGAAGTGTCATAATGTGCGTATTTCTATGGAAGATTATAACCTGTGCTCTGACATGTTTTCCTTGTTCTTAGGTGGATGTGATGTAGTTTTGAGTGTTCAATGGTTATGCACACTTGGCCCCACCTTATGGGATTTTGATGAAATTTGGATGCAGTTTTCAGTCAATGGAACACAACACAAATTTATGGGCTTACAACCAGGGTCTGTCTGCATCATCAGCTCACATCACTTGGAAAAGATCCTTAAGAAGAATTCACATGGTGTCATTGCTCAGCTCCATTCCCTTCAGATGCACCCGCCAACCGTCTCCACTACTTCCTTGGATAGATATGCAGGTGTCTTTGTTGCACCAGTGGGCTTGCCACCTTCACGAGACCTTTCCGGTAAGCATTTTGTCGCATCTACATCTCAGCAGGACATGATGGCTATTTTGCATGCATTACAGAAGTGGTAGCCATCCCTATTGGGGAATTATTTCTGCATCAAGACTAATCTCCAGAGTCTGGAAACTTTCCTGGAACAATGGGTCTCCTCCCCAGCACACTTGAAATGGGTTCTCCAACTCATGGGTTATGACTATGTGACCAGTTACCAGAAGGGTAAGGACAATATGGTGGCAGATGCTTCTTCTCGCACATTTGATGACCCAGTTTCTCTAATAGCTATTTCTCTGCTTGTTGCAAATTTGTTGCAATCTGTTCAATGGGGCTATCTCTTCTATGAACTCCATTCTTCTTCATCAGCAGGGCACTCTGGGTTCCTCAAAACATATGACCAAGAACAATGTAATTTCTTTTGGCAAGGATTGAAAATGACAATTCAACGGATGGTGGTTGACTGTGATACTTTCTAGGTCAACAAGGGTGAAACGACCCTCCTTTCAGGACTGCTCGAACCCTTTCCCATCCCTACACAGATTTGGACAACTATTTCTATGGATTTCCTAGAAGCGCTCCAGTGGTATAGTACCACATCTAAAAGGACACCATATGAAGTAGTCTCTGGATAGGCACCACCATTTCTTCTTCCATACACCTTCAGCAGCTCCCTAGTTTAGGCAATTGACTCAATTCTTCGAAACCACGATCAGCTTCTTCTCATTCTGCTGGACAATCTTCACATGGCAATAATTCGACTGAAACAACAAGCCGATCAGCACGGTTTTGCGCACACTTTTCACATTGCTGATATGGTTCTTCTTCGTCTACATCCTTCCATGCAATCCTCCCTGAAACTCAAAAGGCGCCAGTGGCCCGGAATGCAACTCGAGGATGCTACAGGGGACCCACTCCTTCAGATTCTGCATCAATTTCCACATCTAAAGCTTTGAGGACAAAGCTTTTTCTAAGGGAGAGGGGATGTTAGGAACCCATGTCTTTACTTTTTTAGTATATTGTTGTTGGATGCATATGCTTTGTAAGTCATCCCGTAGTATTTGTTGATCCATAGTTTGTGTTATTGTTGTTGGCGCATATGCTTTGTAAGTCGCCCATAGTTTTGGTTATCCATGGTTTGTATTGACATATGGTATTGACCCATGGTATTGGCACCTAGACTTAGTATATAAGTGTGTGTTGAGGCCTATGAAGGCACCGTGAAGTTAATTGTATTGAGCTTGCTCAAAGGAGGTTGCCCCCTCGAAGTGACCCGTGATCAATATAAAAGTGATTATGAGTTCTATTATTTCTGATATCTCGTGTATTTGCATTAATTAATTATTGCAGGTTCATCACAGATTAGGGTGTTGACACTTATGATTGTACTAATGCATTATGGTGTTGTATGAGGTTTATGTTGTCCGCTAACATGAAAGGTACACCAAGAAAGACAAATCATGTTCTAGCTCAAAAACATATGATCATGATGACATGAGGACAAAGATTCATCAATTGTCATGAATCACTTAGAAGATCTATTTGCGAGGTATGTATAACTTGGTTCTATAATGGTTAACCTATGAGATATGCAAGTTACTATCATAAGTCATTAAAGAGAACAAGAAGACATCATGTGGGTATGTTAGACAGAATTAGCTAACATACAAATCTAGGTATGTTTTTCCTATATCAAGTTAGAATCCTACCTTGTGTTAGGATCCCTTATATAAGTATACTTGGTATGATTGGTTATGTTTATTCATAAAGTTAGAAATGTGATTAATCAAGGGTTTATGCATTTTATGTCTCTTATATTGATTGATGATTTAACTAACCAAAAGAGTCCTATGATCAAATAAGAATATGCATGAGTAAAAGAAGACTTCCCTGAAACCTTGAATACTAATGTTTATTATCTGTGTTTGAAATGATCATGACTATACATGTTTAAGATTATTGTGTTTTGATAGTATGAAGATTATACTAATGAATGTGTGATTATGTATGAGACCTCGAGGATAACACACTGATGATACTAATAAGCATGCATAGTGATGGATATAAGTTCAAGGTCAGGTAATCCAAGAAGCAAAGATCAACAGGGAGCACACTCCAGTTGTTCCTGCAAGGAAGCAAAGATCAAGAGGGAGCACACTCCAGTAGTTTCTGCAAGGATGCAGATATTCAGAGGGAGTTGACCACTTCTCACAATCCACATCATAATGGAGTTGCAGAAAAGAAGCAAAGACTAAGAGGGAGTCAACCCAACAAACAAACAAAGATAAGTATTTGAATTATCATTCCTTGCATATTTTATTGTATAAATAATACTGTTCAATAATGTATATACTCATGTTCCTAGAATTAGGTTGTGTATTATGCATAGTTGCATTGATGAATAGTATACTACTAATATACATGGGTAAGTGGCCTATGGCACTGTACAACATTCCATTTCTACTTATCTAGAATGAAACCTCTTTGCTGACATGTTGGGAGTTGTGCACACTCTTAACAATGTTTTGGTAGAGATTAGAAGGCATCCAGAAAGTTACGGGATATGGATAAATGTTGTATTGAAGCATTGGCTAAGATAATTACATGACTCTATGACATATTTCTTTATGTGTAAGAATTTGTTCTGAAAACTATGAGATGTTTTCTAATCATGGAATTTAACTTGTTGTGTAGGAAAGATCTTATACCATCACCTACAAAAGAAGGACTACAACATTTGTTCAGCAACAAAGTTATCTATTGAAAATATTGAAGATATTGAAGTTCCCAGGATCTGGGAAGAATGCCATGATCGAGGAGTACCAGTCGATCATGAATATGTTTGGGATGCAGTCCCAAGACCTGAAGGGGAGTCTGTAGTGACTTCCAAGAGGATCTACAACATCAAGCATGCTGCAGGTGGTAGCATAGAGAATTTTGCTCCTATAACTAGATACACTTCCATTAGATCCATACTTGCTCTGGCTGCAGTGATGAAATGGAAGATACACCAGATGGATTTCAAGACAGCTTTCTTGAATGGTGTAGTTGAAGAAGAAGTGTATGTGGAGCAGCCACTTGGTTCTGAGACACATGACAGGGATTCATATATGTGTAGAACTTGGTATGGTAGGATAGACAGCTTTCTATCCAGTTTGGGCTTTACCAAGAGTAAAGCAGATTCCAACCTTTACTACAAGGTTGAGGAAGGCAATTCAGTGATACTACTTTTGTATATGGATGACCTGTTTATTATAGGTGAAGATAGATTGATTGCCGACACACAGTGGAAGCTTGCTGTCGAGTTCGAGATGAAGAACTTGTGGATGATGCACTATTTTATAGGTATGGAGGTGTGGCAGAGTGCAGATGGAATCTTCCTTGGACAAGGGAAATATGCAGTAGAGATCCTGAAGAGGTTCGGGATGATGGACTACAAGGCCATGGCCAAACCTATGGCATCAAACCTGAAGCTTCTGTGTGATGCTTCATCTGAGCCGGTTGATATCACTATGTATCGTTAGATGATTGGGTCTTTGATGTACCTGACAAACACAAGACCAGATATTTGCTTTATGGTGAACACATTGAGCCAGTTCCTGATGGATCCGAGGAGTGTTCACCTGGCTACTGTAAAGCATATTTTGAGGTACCTGAAGGGTACAGTTGATTATGGGATCAAGTATGATGTGAATCAAAAGTTTAACATGTAGGGTTATGTTGATTCATATTGGGCAGGAAGTGCTACAGATAGGAAGAGCGCATTTGGGTGCTGCTTCAGTATGGGATTAGGTGTGATCTCTTGGTTTAGTAGGAAGCAGTCCTATGTAGCACTAAGTATAGCTGAGGCAGAGTATGTTGCAGCCTGTTCGGCTAGTTGTGAGGCAGTATGGCTTCGGAAGCCACTGTCTGAGTTATTTGATATACCACTGGAGGCTACTAGTGTCTTTTGTGACAACCAGAGTTGTGTAAAGCTGTCTAAGAACCCAGTGTTCCATGACAAGTCGAAACACATAGAGATCAAATATCACTATATCAGGGATATGGTGCAGAGAGGAGCAGTGAATCTCCTGTATGTTGTGACGGACGAGCAGATTGCAGATGTGCTGACAAAGCCACTAGCCAGAGTGAAGTTCGAGTACTTCAAAGAGAGGCTTGGTGTTCTTCAGATTGATAACACTTCGAGGAAGAAGTGATTGACACATTTGCAGGAGCCATTCCAAGCATGGTGACAGGAGGATCCTTCCATGGCTATGGATGTAAGCGCTGGATGATGAGCATTAGGACGATGTTCAAGTTTCTGCTCTGTATGATCAGTTGGATCATTTATATGTATATGTATGTATGCATCATGTTGGATGCTGGATATGATCAGTTGGATCATTTATGTATGTATGCATCATGTTGGATGCTGGATATGATCAATTGGATCATTTATGTATGTATGCATCATGTTGGATGCTTGGACCATGTATTTGTATATGTATCAAGTGGATATGATTGTATGATTAGGTAGATCATGTATGTTGATATATATATCAGGTGGATACATTGTATGATCAGGTGGATCATGTATCTGATGATATGTATCAGGTAGATACTTGGTATACGTCAGGTGGATGCATTGTATGATCAGGATGATCATGGATGACGAGCTTTAGGATGTTGCTCTAGATATGCATCAGGATGATGCAGTGATGAGTATCAGGACGATAATCTAGATGATATGAATCAGGATGATGTTATGATGATGATCATATGTATCAGGTGGATACATTACATAATTAGTTGGATTATGCGAGATGAGTTCTGAAGACACAGATGCACAGTTCCTTTTCGACATGGTGGTAGATGTGTTCTCCCATGTGCGTTGATGTAAGTGCGGAGCCTTTTCGACATGGTGGTAGATGTGTTCTCCCATGTGTGGTGATGTAAGTGCAGAGCCTTTCCGACATGGTGGTAGATGTGTTCTCCCATGTGTGTTGATGTAAGTGCAAAGCCTTTCCAACATGGTGGCAGATGTGTTCTCCCATGGTTGTTGATGTAAGTGTTGTGAGCCTTTCACAGATGGTGGTAGGCTGGTCCTCCCATGCCAGTGAGTGTAAGTGCTGTGTGTGTGCATCTGGGTTGTGCTTCGTGATACTCTGTGAACGTGGACAGGTTGTGCAGTAGCATGTAAAAGGTCCTAGGAGATCCGATAGGTTGAGCTATGTGCTCGTAATCAGTCCTAGCATGCTCTTTCAAGGTTTTGTTGACTCACGTAATAAGTCCTGAGGATTCCACAGTATGGCCAGTGATGATGAAGACATGCAGGTGGTGGGCCTACATCCAGTATGAAAAAGGACTGGCTCTGTAGAACTTCCTATGATGAGTAGATTCATAGATTGATTGAGATATCAGTAGCAGTGACGATGACGATGACTCGATGACGATTATCCAGTGACGATGATCCAGAGAGGAAGACTTGTGCTAGAGGACCTGTGTCTAGAAATACCTTCCTAGTTAAGAGGGAGTGTTGATGTATATGTAACTTCGGAATCTATTTCACCCATGTATTTCATATATGTATGTTGTACTCCTATAGAGATGGTATTATTCCTCTATACGGAAGTGTTTGTATTCCTATAGAGATGTTATTATTCCTATATACGGAAGTGTTGTCATTTATATTGTAAGTGTCATAACTTATACTTGATGGGTTATTAGACCACCTTGTTGGGGTCGGCCCTATAAAAGTCATGTGGGTCGAAGGGTTATTAGACCACCCTAGTGTGGGTCGACCATGTCGGTCAAAGGGTTATTAGACAACCCTATTGGGTGTCGGCCCAGTCAGCATTATGTTAAGTGGTTAAGTTGAGTCTGACCTAGTTGAGTAAAGGTCAAGTCAAGTTAGTGTATAAATAGAGAGTGTGTCTCTCTTATTTTACACATTCTATTCTCTCTCACACTCTTAGAAGAGTGGAGCACTTGTGGAGGAGGAGAAGCTGCTGCTAGGAGATGTCTATCTCTTATGCTTGAGTTGTATCATTGCTCTATCTATCTCTGAGGAAGTTATTGGGGTTTTTCACCTTCATGGTTTTCCCCAAGTAAACTCTGTGTCTCTTGTGTGCTTGCATTATTGTGTTCATGATTGATATGCTGTAGATATGTTGTACATGTTGTTCTCTCAGTTAAGATCCTAGATCATATTGAAGTAAATTCTGAAAAATTAACAGATAATTAATTAATTGCTTAGCTAAATTATTTATGAGTTGTATTATTGTCATTTAAATGTTTATTACTAATAAATGTGCCAAGTGGTTGATAACTTGGATAGGAAATTCGAATTGATCAAGTAGGCCAAACTTTCTTAAGTGATAAATCTCATAAAAGCTAAGGAATCTAGTGGAGACAAGTTGGCAAGATGAACCCAGAAAGGAAACTAACAAAAGCTAGCAAAATCAGACAAAAGCAGGAAAGAGGAAAGTAAAGAAAGTGGAAAGATTTAGAAAAGCTTTCAAAAAGAAAATAGCAACAACCAGAAAAGCTACCTAAAGCGCACTTGCCCAAATTCAGTGAAGGAGGTGAAGGAAAGAAAGTTTTGAAAGCTCAGAAGTTTCTATTCTCCAGAGAATCCATTGTGCCTATTTGACCATCATAACTCAGTTTTGTACCCACCCAGTCTAGTAAGCATATGCTGGTGCACCCAGGAAGCTTTGCGGTAGGCTACAGCGGTAGCTGTTGTCCGAAGCATAAATGGCCCCAGTGATTTTTGCTTAGGACTCTCCCTCTGATATTAATATTTGTTGCTGCACATTTCCCCATACAAATTACATAACTGAGAGTTCATCCCACCATCCTCAAACTCAGTGTCCATCCCCCTCACTAACATCCTGCTCTGTTTGAAAAGATTGTTAAGAAATTATCCAGTGAATTTTATTAAAATTTATGAAGTTGAGTTAATATCTTGGTTAAATATTCCCAAGGATATTACAGCCTGGTTTCTTCTTTGTCTGGCTCTTTGAAGTTTCTTCCATGTTTACCCTAACCAATGCAAAGTAGACCAGAACAAAGCTAACCCTAAACTACAAGGTTCATTTCAATGCCAAGTACCTCTGTCCATCAAACTTGATGAATTCGATATCTCGATAGCTGTACACACAACTCGGTACTGACTATTTGATAGCTGGAATATATGTATGACTGCCACACCTCATGAAAGTACATAGTGCATTAATAATCACAATTCATCAACAATCATGGTACATCAAAACTATAATGCAAGGCTTTAACACCTGCATAAATAATAATTATGCACTTTTTATATTACTGGCAGCATTATTATATTTGGGATTTTAATATATGCTGTTAGTTCACTTTTAATCAAAATGGATAATAGCAATGTTCCCAAGAATATTCGAAATGACTTTTAACTAAGGAATAAAACTTTATTTTGAAAATCAAAATGAACCATGAGCCCTGTCCTTATTTTAATTATGAAAACTATAATAAAGTGTAACTAGGATAAAATCTGAGACTAAGAAAAATGAAGAAAATGAATAAATGGGAAAATGGGAAAAGGAAACTAAGATGAATAAGGAACGAAAACTAGGTAAAAGTGGTACTAGTCTAAGAAACAACCCTAGAGATAATAGTAGGTATCTCGGTAAAGGGCGCGGTTCAGGGTGCACTGGGGCATCCGAAAAACGCGGCGTGCCACGTGGGTTTGCTCAGCCTAGTTGCGCTCTGTAACACAGCTTTCATAAAGGAAAGCGCGCTTCAGATCGCAATTAGGGGCTGGTGTGGCTGCGGTGTGCAGAACAACCTTCTGAAAGGAAAGCACGGTGTACAGCGCGGGGAGAGGCTTATCAAGTGCGCTCTGTAGTGCACGTTTCAATGGAGAAAGCATGCTCCATAGGGCATTTGAAAGCCTGAATTTTGTGTTGGGATATGGATCTGATGGGCTTTATTGTTGTGATTGGTAGGATGCCAGAGGTTGGATGGATAGAGCGGGAGGTTCCTCCCAACATACGGAGGAGTATCCGGACAGACATGGTGGTTCGGGAGGCACTAGCTAATAGTGGGATCCTGAAGTTCGCAAAGATCCCATATATGCGTTCAGCACCTCTATTGCTAAACAAGTTAGCTGAGTTCTGGGATTCAGACATCAAGGATTTTATGATTCAGGGCGAGTGACTAGATATGACCCTGACCGATGTGTATTTCTTGACTAGACTTCCCAGGTTGGACATGGTTGGTGATACCCAGCCGAGGAGGCCGTGGAATGTGTCGATGTAGACTTTATTGGACAGGCATTGTCTTCTGGTGGCAGAGGTGAGTGGCTCTTCACTTATTCTTTGTGATTTGGAGAGTCCAACCACCCAGGGGATTGCGGCAATGGTGGTACAAGTTTTGGGTTCTCATGGTCCTAATCATATGTTGGGAGGGTAGATGTTACTAATAAAGAGCGTCCTTAATGGGACGTATTATGCGTGGGGACAAATGTACTTGACAACTGTTCGGTGAGAGATGAGCAAGGTTAGGCATCTGGGGAGGGAATGCTATTACCCCTCCTTTTATGTGCATTTTTCTTTGAGCGGGTCCCTACACTGCGGCGTCACAAAGTCATGCAATAGGTGCCACCGACAGAGCCGCAGATGCGGCGATGGAGCGAGATGATGAGTCGCGGGGGTGGAGGGCTAGTGGGTCGTTTCTTCACAGAGGAACTATTTTTACAGTGGATGCAGATATCGATATCCATTGAGGATTACCCATATGGACGGATGGACTTTCTGGGGGATCTAGAGCTGCCGAGGCCTCTTGGTTAGGCATGGGGCCCAGATGGTATGATTTTTTTTGTTTTGTTTGGTTTTAGGCACAATATTATGTTGTAGACAGTTGGTATTTATTGATGTTTTGATGTTTCTCTTTGCAAATGTCGAACCTTGACCGCCATTGGGGTATCGGGCATGAAGAGGCCATGTGGAGGGGATAGACCCAGTAGGTCATGGACAGGGGAATCGTCGAAGTGCCGCTGTTACTTTGGATGTTTTGCGACAGGGCATTGATCAGCTCTTGGAGGGGATCGAGAGCAATGGCTAGAAGCATCTAGATCAGGCGTTGATAGACATATGCTATGATGCTCCATAGGAGTGGAGGCTTATCATGCGGTGCATTGCGATGGCTGCACAGACAGGGAGAGATTTCACTCGGGGGATGTACCCTATCTTAGGGAGGATGATGAGGATTATCCTGAGGAGGATGAGCTAGAGGAGGAGGTGCCTGTAGAGGAGGACAGTGAGGAGGAGAATCCTGAGGAGGATATGCTTGAGGAGGAGTAGGGGGAGGATGAGCTGGTAGCATAGGAAGTTGCAACTACTGACAGTGAGGCAGGATAGTCAAAGTGGGATAATGATGATGAGGACTACCAGGAGGAGTCTGACTAGGCAGTTGACAAGGATGCCCCCACTGTGATGAGCATGTGGGATTTTTGTATATACACCTTATGATACTTACCAAGGATGCTGTTGGGGCTCCTCCCTGTGTTTATATGTATATTTGGGTACAGCGGGTACTTATGAAATTTCCATGATATATATATTTATTGGCACGTGGATGCCTTTTGTGATGATGTTTTTCTTTCTATGCACATGGATGCACCTATCATTATGGTTGTTTTATATGCATGTGGATGCAGTTATGATTATGCACGTGGATGCAATTGTGGTGATGATTTCTTTTTGTGATTTTTGTGGTTTTTTAATGCCTAAATGATATTGTTATGTACATGCGAGTGGTATGGTTATCTATGTATGATTGATCCTCTACGTATGATGATTTGTATGCCAGTATAGAATATTGTTAGCCGTTTGGTCTTCTACACTATTTTGATTTCGTGGGACATGAGTGAATGTAATGGATTCAAACTGTCTGATCATTTGTTTAGTGCGCAGAAACTTTCTAAAAAGGCAGGGATCCCGTACTTGGTAATGGTTGTTGAGTTGAGCGACAAGCAGCTAGGAGTTAAGAAACACACGAAGGTGACATATTCCCATATGGAGGGTGGCGGTTAGTAGACCGACCACAACATCGTACTCAGCCTGGTTATTGGTAGCAACACCAATGCACAGTCCATCAAGGTGGATTAGCTCATGTGAGGGGGAATACAAGACCCAAGCTGCAGAGGCGAGGTTCGGGGACCAGCGACTCACACCATCAGCAAAACTGACGTATTGTGGTGGGAGGGAGCCCATCTGTGATCATGCAGGGTAAACAAAATGTAAGGTCATAGATAAAAAAGGTGGGAAACAAAAAGGAATGAAACTATACAAAAGGGACTGGTGGGTCCCCAAAAAGGGTGTTATGGGTAGAAGCGTTTAAGGTACAACCCCTTTCGAGGGTTGCGTAGGGGGGTCCCTTTAGAATTGGTGAGGATGTATGCCCCATGTCCCAAATAGGTATGTACGATGTATGGGCTTTGCCGCATGGATTCGAATTTTCCTTTCCTGGTCTTATCGTGTGCTTGGTCATATACGAGGACAAGGTCTCCTTCCCGAAAATTGCGAGGATGAACATGTTTGTCATAGCCTACTTTCGAGCAGTTTTTAGTAGCCTCAATGGTTTGGAGGGATATCTGGAGATCCTCGTTGATTTGTTCTAGGAGGATGAGGCATTGTTCAAGTGGTGAGGTGTCAAGTAAGAGTTCAGCAGCGATGTGGAGGGTGGGAATCAGGAACTCAATGGGGAGGACCGATTCGACACTGTGTACCAAGTGGAAAGGGGTGAACCCCATGGCAGTCTTCGTGGATGTGCGATAAGCCCATAGTGCGGGAAATGACATGTGATGCCAGTTGGACTTATGGCGATATACGTTGCGCTGAAGAATGGTCTTCAGTATTTTATTGATGGCCTCTACCTGGCTGTTCCGTTGCGGGTAATAGGAGAAAGAGTATTGATGCTTGAATTTCAGGAGAATAGAGAGCTCCTTCCAGATGGAGTCCTCGAAGTGTTTCTCGTGGTCTGACACAAGTTGTTGTGGGACACTGAAATGCGTAATAACATGATTAAAAAAGAAATGAGCCGCAGTGTCAGCTTTGCAGTTGAACATGGGCATGGCCTCAGCCCACTTGGTGAAGTAATCTACAGCTACCACGATATATTTATGGCCACCTGCTGATGGAGGGTTACACTCCATGAAGTCGATGGCCCATTGCAGAAAGGACCAAAAGTGATGGCTGGATGGATGGGAGCAGGTGCGGTCTATGCCTTGGGTGTGAAGATTTGGCAATTGCGGCAATGCTTAACTGCAGTGTTGTAGTCAGTAAAGAGGGAGGGCCAAAAATATCCTGCACGGATAACTTTTTGGGCAGTGGCCATCCCTGAAAAGTGTCCACCACAAGCTCTACTGTGGCAATCATTAAGGACTTGTTCGGCCTCATCACGAGTGAGGCAACAGCGTAGAATGGTGTCGATACCGCGACGGTATAACACATTTCCTAAGAGGAGGTAACGTGAAGCGTGGTGATGTATGTGTCGACGTCCTTCATGGTCAAGGTCAAGTCGAAATTTATGAGTGCAAAGGTACACCAAGATATTGCCGTACCAAGGGTCATATGAGGAGATGATAAATAAATGATCGTCGAGGAGACTAGTATTGATGGGAGATGAACTGGACGATGATGGCAAGTCTGTCATTAGTTGCATCAATGGAAGGGCCTTGAAGCTCTTTGGTGTTGTAAACGTGAGGTCATACTATTGGAGAATAATGACCCACTTAGCCACATGGCTTTGTAGGAGGCGATGAATCAGAAGGTAAACCATAGGATTACAGTCAGCCACAATGGTAGTTCGGTTCAGCAATATATAGTGACGGAGCTTTTGTACGGAGAAGATGACTGCTAGGGCCAACTTCTCTTCTCGGGGGTAACGCAACTGTGGGCCAGACAAGGTCTGACTCATGTAGTAGATGACGTGTTCTTTCTGCGCACTATCTTCTTGAACGAGCACCCCATAGACGGCGTATTCTGATGCTGAAACATACAGGATAAAATCTTTTGAGAAATCTAGGGGGGAGATCAAAGGGGCATTAGTTAAGGTTGTTTTAAGGGCTAAAAAGGCTGCTTGAGCTTGCTCATCCCAGACAAATGGGCTGCGGGTGCGGAGTAAGTGGAGAAACCCGTGAACTGTCGTGGAGTATTCAGGAACAAAGCGGCGAAGAAAGTTGGCTCTCCCTTGTAGACATTGTAACTGACGTATAGTGTGAGGGGGAGGTAGATCCAAGATGTCTTGAACTTTTAAGGGGTCAACAGTTATCCCTTTCTGTGAAATGATGAATCCTAGCAATCATCCTATAGGAATGAAAAAGACACACTTGAGAGGGTTCAAGCGAATTCTATATTTGCAGCAACGTAGGAAGACTTACCGGAGGTCATTTAGGTGGTTAACTCGTTCTTTGGAGTGAGTGGTAAGGTCATTTAGGTAAACCAGGATGATATGAGTTAGGTAATGGAAGCAGTATATCATGGCTCATTGGAAAGTGGAACTCGCATTCTTTAGACCAAATGGCATGACCTGGTAGGAAAAGGTGCCCCGGTAGTGAATGCAGTTTTATATTGGTCTTCTTTCCAAATGTGTATTTGGTTATATCCAGAAAATCCATCCATAAAGGAGAGGACTTCATGTCCGGCACAAGTTTCAACGAGCTGGTTGATGAAAGGTGTGGGAAAGATGTCTTTGGGACATGCATGATTGAGATCTCAAAAATATGTGCAAACATGGAGAGTGCCCTGTTTTGTATTGAGGGGTACAGGGTTGGACACCAAGGTGGTGAAAGTGATAGGATAGATAAATATGGCTTTCCGAAGCTTCTCAATTTCAATTTTGACCGTAGGGAGTGTGGAGGGGTGAATTAGTCTCTTCTTTTTGCAGATAGGTGGGACCTACGGCCATGTATCAATGTGGTGTTCAATGATGGTAGGGTCCAGGACGGGCATCTTGATATAAGACTAGGAAAAGACATTGTGAAACTCCTGAAAGAGATTTTTGGATTCCCTGATTTCGTATTCCATGCGAGCGGCACTTATTGTGATGAGTTCGGGTGCGCTAGGTGTGACAGAAATATCAACTTGTATGGTTGGTGATATATTGGCCATGTTTCCTTCCTCGAAGGCATCGGGGTCGGGAATAGGGTTCTTAAACCAGTTGACCTTCCTTGGGAGAAAGTCTTTTGTTTCAATTGCCAGTTGTTTGGCTACGATATGGGTGGACTCACCAGGGATGAAATATGATCAATGCTGCATGTCATCCCATGGGTAGTTAGGTTTTGTAAGGGCTTTGATGATTTCCTCATTGCTTCGGAAGTACTGAGTTGTCAAGTCATACGAGGGAAGGGTATATGTTGGAGATGACTCGTGCCTATCGACCGTAGAGATCATGTACATGGTATTGATTTCTTCCGAAGAGGAAGATTTTGGGGGATGAATTTCTTCAATGGTAGGACGGGATTTCTCTAGGTCGACATTATTCAGTTCGTAGAGAGCTGCTTCGTAATCCGAGAGGTCGGGGCAGTGATGTGAGTAGTGACCATATATTCCACAGATAGCGCAAGCGGGGTTAGTATGTAACGCTTTGTTGCATTAATGGGCTAGTGGATTTATTACGACTACGGGGATGTTAGGCTCATCGTCCAAGGTCTGCATGTGTTTTTGGAGATCGAGGAACTGAGGGAAATTGTGGGTGGCGTGGCCGATATCATCACATAAGGATAACTTAGGGGGTGATCGCGGGGGTGGTTGAAGTGCCACAGGTTTTCTTGCCAGTGGGGCGATATAATTTTGCTGGCCTCTGCCCCCAGCGTTTTTAGGTGGTGGTGGGGGAGGGTTTGTAGCAGATGTGGATGCTGCGCCAGAAGGAAGATAGTTGGGCATGTTCGCAACTCCTGGGGGTGGACGGTTGTAAGTGTTAATAGGTTGGACTGGTTGAAGGACGACTTGTGGTGTTGGTGGAGGAGTAGGGGTAGGTAAATACCACACGGGTATACCTAGGGTTTAACCTGGGAGGTTCAAAGTGGCCATCACGGGTGTACTTATCACTCCAAATGGTGGGAATAAAAATGGGATTGTATGGATGGGTGTTTCCCCAACATAACTTGGTACCGACGGTGGTTGTGGTAGTAAAGGCAGTTGCTGGTTGGGTGCTATGTGGTTGGAGGAAATTATGCAGAGATCAGATATCTCTATTATCTTCATAGGGGGCAGAATGGATTGGAATGTGGAGGTCATGGGTGATTCCAAGTATAACCCAGGTCCGACTGTGGAGACTAACAATGTAGGAGCATTGTGCACGGGTTGTTCAATCACGGGAAGAACATTCTCAGGAGCAGCGGGAGCATTGGGATCATAGTATGTTATTTGGTCTATTTTGACCACAAGTCCCTCATGGGGGAACATCATGATGTTGAAGATGGACGAAGCAACGGCCTTCATAGCATACATGTAACTACGACCAAGCAAGAGGTTGTTATCGAGCTATGCATTGATAACCTCTATATCGATTAGGATCGTTTTTCCCCCTAGTTGGACAGGAACGTTGGCCAAAAGGCCTTGAGGTTGAGCTGCGCGGCCATCGTAAGCTCTTAATGCAGTTGTTGATGGATGTAGAGTGGGAGATCCAAGCTTATGCCAAACAAATGTCGACATTACGCAAGTGGAAGCACCTTCATTGATGATGCATCGATGGATGACAAGGTTCCAAAGTGATACAGAAACCTGGAAAGCTAATGTCGAACGAAAACGTGGTTTGTCTTAGTCTAAGTCGAATTCCATCAATCTTGAGTTGTTTAGGTCTATCGCACCAATGGAAGATAACAATAATTTCCTCTGTGCAGGACAGTTCTTTAGGACTTCAAAGGAAGACATAGCAGTGGGGAACTGGGCTAGATCTTCTACAATATTATAATTTGATGCAGCACGAGCGTTGGGGTTGTTGTTGATCCATCGTAGTGTGAAGAAAGGGGATTTAGGGGCCCCCTCACCATGTGGAGGGGGTATGCGTAAGGGCTGGTCTGTGGGAAGAGCGTTACCAGTAGTGTTGACGGGGGTGGTTTCGGGGTTGGGTCCATATTGATTTTGATGTGTTTAAAGATTGACATTTGTTGATGACATCATGAGGAGATGGTGGGTACCCGAATCCATCAGTTGGTTTGTCGATGTAGCATATGTGATTTGCTGAGGTGGTTGTGCGGTTCCTTGAGTAGGAGGTAGTGGTTGGGTGTTTACTACTCCTTGCGTGGGCAAGGGATTTTGCAGCACCAACGGAGGTGGCTGGGGGTTGGGTTTTGCAGGAAGAGCGACCTGTCCTTGGCATTGGGTGTTGTCTGTCCAAAGTTGACGGGCACAATCTAAACGCAGACAATTATGTGTATAGTGGCCGTAGACCCCACATATGGAACAAGGATGATTCATTCGTAGATTGGGATTCTTTCCCTGACGAGGTGGTCTATCAGGGTTTTGGTCAGGTGGGGAGGCGTTGTTGTTATTGGGGGGGTTTGGTTGTTGAATGCCTTGGTCTTGAGGTTGGTTATTTCTATGGTTTCGTCCTCTCCCCTTATTCTGTTGGCCTTGCTGGTTGCATTGAGAAGGTTGGTTTTGCTGTGGGTGTTGTTGGGAATAAACTTGCCCTTGGAGGTTGGGAGGATTCTTTGGATGAACAGGTGGTGGAGGTGCCTGCTGCGGGTAGTAACCGGGATGTGCTTGAGGTTGAGCCGGTGCTGGTGGGGTTGGCGGTAGATGATAAAATGGAGGAGCTTGTGGTTCCGTAAGTGGGGCTTACGGAGGGTAGTAAGCTGATTGAACTTGTGGGTGTGAAAGTGTTGGCTGAGGCGGGTGTTGATAAAAGGTGGGTTGGCTAGCAGGAGGATTATAAGGTGAGTGTACATGGTCATAACAATGCTGTGGGCATGATGGGCCATGATTATGAGGAGGTCAAATGAACAAGGCATATGATGTAGTCACTCCAGAATGGGACGTGGCACACAAAAGATGAGGGCCAAAAGGAGTGGGCATAGCTGTGTACAGTTGGGTGTGTGATTCTACATGCCTGATGATGCTGTCGATGGCATGGGATGCTCCCAAGTGATCGCTTTGGGAGGAATCGGCGTGAGGGGTGTCCAGTAGGATAGAGTATAGGTAGCCAGATTGGGTGTAAATATGATCAAATTGTTGGGATTTGAGGATGGCTTCTTCCTTAGATTGAGGTCACTCGGAGGCCACATCCTTCGCGATGGTTGGTATGAGAGACTTTAGGAACCAGTCTAAGAAAATACGGTCATCCAACTTGATATTACATAAATTATGTCGTTTATGCCACTCATGGATGTGGTCCGTGATGTGGGTGGCAGTATTCTGTCTACAAGATAAGAGGATCTCTACACTGGCATCGTAACGAATGGGTATCTAGAAGAATTGCAGGAAAGTGGAGGCAAGGTATGTGAATGTAAGGTGGGTCCCATGAGGTTGGTCAATATACCACTTAGCTGCCACTCCAGTGAGTGTTCATTGTAGTAATCAGAGGCAAATGGAGTCATCCACGATGGAGTTAGAGGAACACCATAAGTGGAAAGACATGATAGGATTTTGGGGGTCTTCCCCTCCTTTACCTTCAAACTTGGGTATGTCCGAAGGGAGTTTGGTGGGCATAGGAGGCTAGGTAGGATCATGTCTTATAGGATCATTAGTCAACCTAGCCAAGTCAGGGAGGTTAATACTAGCCATGAATGGAAAAATAGCAGGAAGATGTGTCGGGGGGGGTGTGTTTGTCATGGCGGGGATGGTGTGGCCACTTCCCCCAATGTGTGGGGCAATGGTACGGGCCGTAGCGGCAATGGTGGTGCCACTTCCCCCAATGTGTGGGGCAATGGTATGGGCCATAGCGGAAATGGTGGGGTCGATGCTCCCAATATTTGGGCCAACGGTGTGGGCCATAGCGGCAATGGTGGGGTCGCTTCCCCCAATGTGTGGGACAACAGTGTGGGCCATAGCGGCAATGGTGGGGTCATTGCCCCCAGGTATGCTACTAGTCACGAGTGGATTTGTATTGGTAACCAATCCACTCCCTATAGGAATGGATGTGGTGGTGGGGATGTTAGGCATAGGCCCTATAGATGACATGACGAGGATAGACATTTTTGTGGTAGCCGGGTGAGTGGTGGGTCCTCCACCGACCATCTCATCGAAAAAGGCGTTGGACGTCATACCAGCCAAGGGGCTAGATGGAGCGGTGTATGTGTTGTACTCTGGTTCCGAGTCGGATGTGCTATAAGGAGCACCTAGATAAGGTGATGAGACTCTACGTCTCTGGTGAGGAAAGCCAAGTAAATTGTGCTACGGGGGTTGGCCCTGTTGGCACCGAGACTGTATTTGGGACTCAATGATGACGATGAGGGTATTCTGGGTGAGGTATGTTGAGTGAAAAGCTCAAAAAATCCTATTGCAACCTTGTGTGCAAAAGGAGAGAGTAAAAATATGACACTCAGGACAACAACAATGCTCAAAACGCTTGTTGCAACAGTTGTGCTACAATCAAATGGAGCGGCAATAAAAATGGTCAGAATACCAACAGATAAAGGCTCCTAAAAAGTGAAAAAAGGTGCACTCACTAGACTCAGGGGAGGTAAGGGAGCATGCAAACACCTAACTAAAAAGGTATGCTAGCTCAAACTAGATGTATCCTCTGCAGGGTGATGAAATCCCAGTCAGACAATATGAAAAGTAGAACCAATGGCCAATGATATCCCCATACCGGGAGGGACACCGGGTAGACAATCCTAGAAGAAAGGCAACTAAGATACCCCGTTCATGACACATCCAGGAAGGTGAATCTGTGACTCCAGTCCTATCATTGTGTGGGCCTAAAAGAAACACCACACACAGACAACGAGTAGGTAGCCATTGATGACTGAATGGATTGCAGTATTCCACTCAGGCCTCTGGAACCAGTCTCACCACTTCAACCGTCCTAAGGGAGAGGCCTTTCCGAAAAATTGGTCGTAACCATGTCAACAAATACTAAGGGATTTTGGAACCCTAGATGACAACAACTATGTCTCAAGTGTAAGCAACAAAGGGGTGTTATTTGGATACCTATCCCCCTTATTCTACCTAGCTACAAACGTCTTCTGTGTTCCCCATGTGGGGTTAAAATTTGGTTGATTTAAGTAGTTTTTTAAGGCTCGCTTGAGTTAGGTGACAATGTGTGTGCAATGATGGTGTTGGCAGCTAACTAGAAATTAAAAATAATGACATTTAAATGCTAGAAAAATGGAAACAATGTTGGAAGTTGAATGCTTAAAAAAAACTAAAAACTAAAATTATTATTATTATTATTATTATTTTAAATAACAAAAATAGTGAAAATTTGAAAATCAGGGCGTGGCTATGGGCCAGATCTACGCGGTGTGCAGCATGAGTTTTAGGTCGGTGTGTGCAGTGTGCAATGGGGAGGTAGCACATTGTGAACTATGCTGTGCAGCGCACGTCTCGGGCCTATGTGTACATTGTGCAATGTGGCAGGAGCGTGCTGTGAACTGCAGTGTACAACACACATCTCGGGCCTATGTGTGGGGTGTGCAGCGTGGCAGGAGCACGTCGTGCAGTGCGGTGTGTAGCGCGGAAGTAGCGCGCCAAGTGGTGTGGTGTGCAACGCGACAGTAGTGCGTCGGGTTGTGTGGTGTGCAACGTGAGTTCCGAAATAGACCATGTGGTGTGCAGTGCGAGATACGGTGCTAATGGCGTAGTGTGAAGTGTGCACTATGGTGGGTTCTCTACAATCAGGGTCACAGAAATGGGAAGGTGGGGAGCGATGGGAACTGCGCAGGTGGCGTGGTAGTGAGCGACGCCACCCGTGTGCAGAGCTCGGCCCGCGAGTAGGCTCGTGTAGACCGCAGTATGGATTATGAGGGGAAATGGGTAAGCTATGGTTTAGAACCATGTGCAGGTGCATTGTGCACTGCGGAAAGATGCAGGAAAGCCACACTTTTGACCGCAACAAAGGGCTAAAGATCCGAGCTTCAGACTGCGCAAAGAAATGGTGAACAGACGCGGTGCTGGCCACAACTATGAGGAAAAAACAAGCGGTTTTCTACACGAAAAACGATGCAAACTGGTTGCACCTGCATAGAAAAACTTGCAGACCTGTAACTAAGTAGATAAAACAAAAAAATAAAACTTTTAACAAATAACAATGAAAGCTAAACCTGTCAGAGAAGGGTTCAGACAATAGATTCGCTAATCTGTAGCTAGGTTTTTACCCCTTCTTGTGCAAAAGGGAACCTATTAAGGGAAAGGGCCCTTAGTAGCAAGTTTAAAGGGAAGTGATCAAGACTAAACTAATCATAAAAACAGTAAACAATTTGATCTAACATTTGTATGAGACTAAAAACAACTTAAAGAAATAAATAATTGATTTTCCAAACAATGTAACAAAGAATATTGAACTTTTTTTACTATGGGCAAACAAGGGCTTACAAAATATTTACCTCGTAAATGAGGTTGGTGAAGCTCTGACAGTGTGTTCCGGAGCTCCTTTGGTTTTGTACTCTCCTCCTCAATGCTTTTGGTGGTGGCTAAAGTTTCTATCTTCTCAAGGGAGGCCAAAGCTTAAAGATGGATGGCTAAGGCTTGACAAAATTTTAGCAGCATAAGGGTAGAGTAGTTGAGGGATCTGTGAAATGAGGAGCCTCCACCCCTTTTATAGACTTAGGGTTTTGGGGATTTTTAGGTTTTTGCCCTCTTTTCTCTTTTTTTGATTTTCTTTTGAGTTTTATTCCCTATTATTTTGATTTTGACCCTCTTTTGGGGTTTTGGTATGTTTTTGAGGGAATTTTGGGTATTTTTGTACCCATTTGGGTTTTCTGGGGTTTTGGAGGCTAGGTTGGTAGGAAATTTGGTCAACAGAGGTGTATTTCCAAAGGGATGAGCTGGTGAGTACTTTTTGCTGTTAACACCTGGTAAACAGTGTGTTGTTGCATCCTTCAGTTGTAGATGAAAATATTGGGTGTCATTGCATCCTTCAGTTGTAGCTGAAAATCTTGGGTGTTGTAGCATCCAGCAAGTTGGTTCTTGCAAATAATTGTAAATATAATTTTGCAGTAATAGAAAGTGTTTGTGGTTTTCCCAATTGGGTTTCCACAATAAAATTCTGTGTTATGTTTCTATTGTTGATTTTTTCTTAAAAGTGATAAAAATTGAAGAAATATCTAAATACTGATTCACCCCCCTCTCAGTATTACTTGATTTTCCAACAATTGGTATCATAAAAGGTCTCTTCACTAAATTCTAACCACTTAAAGAGACATATTTTATCACTATGGATCAACAAGGAAGAATGTCCTCCAAGGTTCCACTATTCAATGGTGAGGATTATGCGTTCTGGAGTGTTAGGATGAGAAGTCATATAATGTCTATTGGACTAGAAGTTTGGTTATCTGTAGAATCAGGGTATATATATCCAAAATATCCTCCCACGGATCTTGAAGGAATCAAACAATTTGGATACAATGCAAAATTTGTTAATGCAATTTTGGCTCGATTAGCCAGAACAATATTTTCCAAGGTGATGCATTTCAAAACAGTAAGGAGATCTAGGACAAATTGCAGACCATCTATTGGAAGAAATGGAAATAATTGAAAAAGTACTAAGATCACTTCCAATGATTTACAATCCTAAGACTTCCACCCAAGAATATAGAGAAAATATTTACAAGCTCACCATGGATGAACTATATGGGATCCTCATAGATTATGAAATGAGGATTGGACAAGATAATTCTCAAAAAAAGGAAGCATATTTTAAAGCATCAAAAGTAGATAATAAATCTAAAACAAAGATTCAATTAGAAGAATCTGATGATGAAGAATCACTTCTTGTTCAAAATATTAAGAAGGGTACAGGTAAGTATAATGGGACATTTCCCTTAAAATGTTTCAACTGTGGGGGAATTGGTCACTTTGCTTCCAAATTCGCTTATCCCAAACAAGAAGACAATGATGAGTGTCCTAAAGACTTCAAGAAGAACAAAAGGAGTTTTAGGAAGAAAAAAAATATAGTTTACTCCACGGATGAAAGCTGCTCAGATGAGTCTAGCGAATATGAAGAAGCCGAAGATATATTCATGGGAATAGAGAGTGAAAACCATGAAGAATAATTAGAAGGAGTGGTATATCTTGAAGTAGATCTCATAAGTGCTCTTGAAGAATTAAGGAAGTAAAAAAGGATGTACAAAAAATTAAAAATCAAAGTGACAGAGTTTGAAGAGAAAAACAATGATACATAAAGAATCATTATTGACTTAAAAAATCAGCTTGAAGAAGCTAAAAGGGTTGAAAACAGTCTAGAACAATAGCTCAAGAAAAGAGAGCAAAAATTAGAGAAGTTTGAAGCTAAAATGGTCTTTGTTAGAAAGATGATTGATGAAGAATCCTTTCAATCAAATTTTAAGAGTAACTCAAATATATTGTTGAGCTAATGAAACAAGTGGTCAAGGAAACAAGTTCTAAATATCTACAAAGCACAACAAAACTTTATGGCAAGAGAATTGTTAGGAACCCATGTCTTTACTTTGTTAGTATATTGCTGTTGGACGCATATGCTTTGTAAGTCGTCCCATAGTATTTGTTGATCAATAGTTTATGTTATTGTTGTTGGCGCATATGCTTTGTAAGTCGCCCGTAGTATTGTTGATCCATAGTTTGTAGTGGCCCATGGTTTTGACCCATAGTATTGGCGCCTAGACTTAGTATATAAGTGTGTGTTGAGACCTATGAAGGCACCGTGAAGTTATTTGTATTGAGCTTGCTCATAGGAGGTTGCCCCATCGAAGTGGCATGTGATTAATATAAAAGTGATTTTGAGTTCTGTCATTTATGCTATTTCGCATATTTTTATTAATTAATTGTTGCAGGTGCATCACATCTGGTATCAGAGCACTTTCTTGGGCTCGTTGGGTGAAATTTATGCCAAATTTTTTTTTCGCATCTATTGCAGGTTCAGATTTGGGAATAATCCATATCCTCTTAACTATGGGAAGTACTTGGGCATAAGCCCTAAAACTCATTGTGAGGAGTACCACAAAAACCCCGAAGTAGCTGGCCCATTGAGAGGACCTACCAGCGAAAAGGGCAACGACCCCTACCTGATTGACTAGTTCCCACCCGTGAGGTAAACCAAGAGCTGTCGTTTGTGGCAAAGCGGTTATCAGTTTTACCTGAGCCGTGGAGTGAGGGGTAATGCCCAAATACGCAAGCCGTCAGACAGCATTGGTGGCCGAGTGAAACCCTTGAACTGTTAGGAAGCCGCACATACCTGGGGTCCATATCTATTTTTAGCTGAACTGTTGTCGATCGTTGCTGCGCCGTTTTAGATCCAGTCGTTCAGATCCATTTTGCAAGCCGTTCCAGATCCAGCCATTTTCAATCTGTTCGGCGCCGTTTCAGATCCCTTCCGAGCCATAGCCGCTCTAGTCTGAAAATAAATAAATAAATAAATAAAAAAATTATCAGTTTTTTCTGCATATCTCCCTTGTTTTCACTCTATTTCCCTTGAAATTTTTGAGGAACCCCTGTCATCCCATTCTTCATATTTCATTCCTGAGGACCCTATCCCCAATTCCCCTTCCCAAAGCCTGAAATCCCACATTTGTCTATTTTTAGGGTTTGCCATAACTTCCTCAGATTTCACCCAATAACCTTCAAATTTTACCACAGAGTTCCTTTTTGAATTCTGCTTATTTGTTCCCCTCTGCCAAATTTTCCCATTCTTTCACCCCGCTTCTGAAATCCTCATTTTTGCTTCCCTATCTATTCAACAGTGTCCAAAACCTAGTCAAACCCCAATCACCCTTCAGATTTTTTCCCAAGTCCAGATTTTCCTTTACTGAAGTAATTTCTGTTTTTGTTTTCCTACCCAGTCAACCGAAAAAAAAAAATTAAAAAAAAAAAATCCTGGTTATGGTTGTCACTCGTGCAGGAGCAAAAACCATGGAGGACGCACTTGCAGCCATCCAAGCCAAACTCCAGGATCTGGATGAAAAATTTCTCGACCTCCATCTTGAACATTTAGCTATGAACAACAAACGACAGTCCAAGTCTTCATCAGACAATGGGTTCTCTTCTTCCAACAATTTCCGTGGTCCGAAGCTTGATTTTCCTCGCTTCCATGGTACCGATCCAACTGGATGGATCTATCATGCAGAACAGTATTTCAGTCTGCATAATACTTTTGATGTCAACAAAGTTCCGCTGGAATCCTTTCATTTAGAATAGAAAGCTCTTCAATGGTACCGTTGGTACATCAAGGCTCATCCAGAGCCCAAATGGCCAGACTTTTGCTAGCTTCTTTTGCAACAATTTGGTCCTAGTGCTTTTGATGACTTCACAGGATCCCTCACTAAACTTCGCCAAATTGGCACTGTGAGAGAGTATCAAACCGAATTTGAGAATCTAACCAACCACACCGAAGGATTGTCTGATGACTTGTACCGGAGTTGTTTTATCAGTGGCCTAAAGGATTCCATCCGCTCTGAGGTCAAAATGTTCTATCCCAACACAATGATGGAAGCCCTAGGGTTGGCTAAGTTGGCAAAAGACAATATTGCATCCCAACAACACTCCAAGCCCACTTTCGTTCCCTTCCGAAATATGGGTTCTCAACGACCACCTATATCACAGGCTTCTCGACCAACTCCTATCAAGCGTTTGTCTGAAATAGAGATGCAAGCACGCAGAGAAAAGGGGATTTGCTATAATTGTGATGAGAAATTCACTAGGGGACATAGATGTGTCCAGGAAAAGCTCTATCTCTTAGATGTGGATTCTTCGCCTGCCACTGAAATTGGTGACAAAGATCCAGAAACATTGGATGCTCCGGTCGACATTCAGGAACCGCCTATTAACCCTTTGTCTCAGGATGACCAGCCAGAGATATCTCTCCATGCTTTAGCTGGAATCACCACCCCCCAAACAATGCGGGTCAGGGGTTACTTCAAGAAGCTTCCTCTTACAATACTCATTGATTCTGGTAGCACTCATAATTTCATTGACCCTCGGATCGCCAAACAAGCTGATTGTTTTATCCATCCTTGCTCCAACTTTGAAGTCATGGGTGCCAATGCGGGCACCTTACCTTGCAAAGGAAAGTGTCGAAATGTGCGTCTCTCTATGAGATATTATACCTCGCGCTCTGACCTGTTTTCCTTGACCTTAGGCGGATGTGATGTGGTTTTGGGCGCTCAATGGCTAAGCACACTTGGCCCTATCTTATGGGATTTTGCTGAACTTTGAATGTAGTTTTCCCTCAATGGCCAAAAACACACCTTGACAGGTGTTAACACCCAAAAAGTGCTCACTAGCTCATTTACCACATTATATGACTCATTTGTCCATTTTCCTACCATATTTCCATTAAAACCCCAAAAAATCCCATTAAAAAGCCTCCAAAAGGCCTAAAATGCCTCCAAAAGGCCATAAAACCCTCAAAATAGCCTAAAAAAGGCTAAAAAACCCCCCTTTTCCTCCAAAAATAGCAAAATCCCCTAAAAAGGGAATAAAAAATATAAAATAATGAGGAAAAGGAGGAAAAAAACCCTATACAGCTGCCTAAAACCATGTGTTTCCTAAAACCATGGGTCAGCACTCCACCACCAAAAAACTATAAATAGGTGATGGAGATCCCTTATTCCATATCCACAATCACAAGCACCCTTACTCTGCCAAAATCTCTCTCGAAACCCTAGTTCACCTTTGAACTATTTTCACCTTGAGAGCCACCTTTGGCCCATCCCCAACATTGGAGAAGGAGAAAGGAGCATTCTGAAGCTTGGAGCATCCTCTTGGACACTGCAAAGGGCTTCATCAACCTTGACACTCAAGGTAACATTAATATAAAACCATTTTTTACATCTTTCATTTATGTCTCATGCAATGTTTAGAGTAGTTTGTTAATTGTTGTTTTAGCTTAAACATTTAATAATATACTGAACTGCTACTAAGGAGTCCATTCTCCTTAGTAGGTGCTCATTGGCACAAGCTAGGGGTAAAACCCTAGCTACAGTTTTGGCGACTCCCCTAGTTTTCGAATTGCTGGTTTCCGTTTTTAAATTTTTTCTTTCCGCTGTCCCTTTCGGCCGCTGCATACCGCGTCTTTTTCCTCTACAGTCGCGTCCCGACCGCGCCTTTCAGGCCTTTACCCGCGATCCGACCGTGGCTCTCAGACTGCTTCCGACACTCTGTCGGCTGATTCAAGTCTGTTACCTGCGATCCGACCGTGGCTAATCAGCCTGTTTGCCGCGATCTGACTGCGCCTGTCGGCCTTTTTCACGCGTCCCGACTGCGGCTTTCTGCCTCTTTCGAACGTCCCGACTGCGCCTGTTAGCCTTTTTGCCGCGACCCGACTGTGTCTTTTTCCAGTTTTCCTGCGTCCCGACTGCCACTGTTGGCCCGATAGCCGCGACCCGACTGTGCCTTTTCCCCTGTTTCCTGCGTCCCGACTGCCTCTGTTGGCCCGATAGCCGCGACCTGACCGCCGCTGTTTCGCTCAAACCCGCGGTCGGCCTGTTCTGATCCGCCACAGACCCGCGGTCTGATTTCTGCTCTTTTCCTGTTTTGAACCCAGCCCCTCTTGCTGCAATATTTTCTGCATTTGAACATCCCTCTGTCCCACCTGCAGCCCACTTCCTTACAGCCTTTCTGCAACATAATTTCTGTTCCTTTTACAGAATCTTTTTCAAATTTCAGTATTTTTATTTCAGAAAATTTTGCAAAGTTAAACTTTCAATTTCCATATTATTGATAGATTGGAAGTTGCCCCCCCTTGTGGCACTTCTATTTTTGGGTTCAACACCTCACGAGCACACACTCTGTCACATAAAATCAAGTGAGCCTTAAAAAGTACCTAACTAAACCAACATTCTAACCCCACTTGGGGAACACAAAAGAATCATTGTAGCTAGGTAGGATCAGGGGGATAGGCTTCCAATAACACCCCTTGGTTATTTCACTTGAGACATAGTTGTTGTCCAAATAGGGAACCAAAATCCCCTAGTACTTTTTGGCACGGTCACGACCAGTTTATCAGAGGGCCTCTCCCTTAGGAGGGTTGAAGTCGGGAGACTGGTTCCGGAGGCCTGAGTGGAATACCGCACTCCATTCAGTAACCGAAGGGCTACCTTTCGCGGTTCGCGGGATATCCCTGTATAGGGGTATTGCGGTCAACGAACTAAATGGCAGATTCACCTTTCTGGACGTGTCATGAACGGGGTATCTTAGTAGCCATTCTTCTAGGATTGACTACCCGGTATCCCTCCCGGTAGGGGGATATCATAGCCACTTGGCTTTCCTACTCATATTGTCTGACTTGGATTTCATCACCTTGCAGAGGATATGTTTAGTTAAGTCAGAATACTTTTAGTTAGGTGTTTGCATGCTCCTTTACCTCCCTTTGGTCTAGTGAGTCCACCATTTTTCTTTTTTAGGAAACCTGCTGCTTGTTGGTATTCTGACCATCTTTGTTGTTACTCCACCTATTGTAGCACAGCTGTTGCAGTGGGTGTTTTGAGTTGGTTGTTGGCCTGAGTGCCTTGCTTTTTAGCTCTCCTTCTGCACACTCGGTTGCATTAGGATTTTTGAGCTGTTTTTATACTCACCTCAACCCACAGAGATTTAGACACCATCTGTCACCATTGAGTCCCTGAGACACTCTCGGCGCCTCAGGGGCGAGCCCCCACAGCACGGTTCTCTTGACACCACACGTCGTAGATTCCGATCATTATCCGTTGATACCACTCATCACAGATCTAGAGCCTTGTCACTTGACTCCACCCGTCAGCGACGTAGGTCTCCGTCACCAGGTAGTGACGCACCTTACTTTACCTCTGATTCTGACGAAGAGTCTGAGAACCCTATTTATACTGCCCCCACTAGCCCCATGGCTGGTACGACTTCCACTCCATTTGTCATAGGGACCATTGGTGGCACATCCACCACTACACCAGTTACTACACCTGTTTTTGGTATGCCCTCCATGGGGCAACCATCTACCGTTCCCCTCACGGTACCTATTCCCACAGCGGGAATACCTATCCCCACTACATCAGTGGCTCACACTACCCATGGTGGTGCTGGACCATCCTCCACTACCTCAGTTCCCCCACTTGGGGGCACCACCCTAAATCTTGTCCCTCCACTTGGGGGCACTGGCCCCAACTTGGTCCACAGCACTACTGTGTCACAGCCTTCTTCCAGTTTGCCGTTCATGGATAGCCTCAACCTACCTGACCTGGCCAGATTGACCAACGATCCTATTCGACACGACCCCACGTGGCCTCATATGCCTACCAAGATCCCCTCGGACATCCCTAAGTTCGAGGGCAAGGCCGGTGAGGACCCACAAAACCACATCATGTCTTTCCACCTATGGTGTTCTTCTAACTCCATCGTGGATGACTCTGTTCGCCTCCGTCTCTTACAGCGCACCTTTACTGGCTCTGCAGCCAAATGGTATATTGAGCAACCACATGGGACCCACGCCACCTTTGCCTCCCTAGCCTCTACCTTCCTGCAGTTCTTCCAGTTGCCTGTCCGCTATGACGCAGGCGTTGAGATCCTTCTATCTTGTAGACAAAACACGGCTACCCATATCACGGACCACATCCATGAGTGGCGTCGACGCCGTAGCTTATGCAAGATTAAACTTGACGACCGTATCTTCCTAGATTGGTTCCTCAAATCCCTTCTCCCGGTTATCGCTAAGGATGTAGCCTCAGAAAGACCCCAGTCTGAAGAAGAAGCCATCTTTAAGGCACAACAGTTCGACCTCATCTACGCCCAATCGGGTTACCTTTATACCATTATACCTGACGCCCCTCGCGGCGAGTCCTCCCAGCATGATGCGCCGGGGGCATCCCACGCTGCAGATGGTATCATTGGCCGTGTTTCTTCGCATCCCCAACCGTTTTCTATAGCACGTCCTACCCCTGGCCCCGACCTGTCGAGGGCTACCTCCCAGTCTGGAGCAACCAACTCATATTCTCCCATGACACATCACCATTCCCATGGACCCTCATGTCCACCTCAGTGCTTCGGGTATGCGACTCCTGCTTATGCTCCTCCAGTCGCCCCTCAGCCTTACTACCATCAGCAGGCTGCCCCAGCTCCTGCGCCTTCACAAGCCCCACCCGCTTATTATCCTCCCCAGGCAGCCCCTGCGGCACATCCACAACCTGCTCCGCAGTCCTATCAGCAACCCTATCAAGTTGCTGCACCTGCTCAGCCTCAACCTGCATATCATCCTCCGCAGCCTGCTCCTGCACCTGCGCAACCTCAGAATCCACCTGCCGCCCAAGGGCAAGTTTACACCCAACAGAACCCGCAGCAAAACCAGAACAACCAACGTAACCAGGGCCAACAGAACCGCGGCAAGGGCCGTAATCGGGGAAACAACCAACCTGCAGACCAAGCTGGTCAACCGGCTAATCCCCTTGACAACAACAATGCGGCCCCCGCTAATCAAAACCCTGATCGCCCGCCCAAGCAGGCTAAAAACCCCAATTTGCGAACGAACCACCCTTGTTCTATTTGCGGGGTCTATGGACATTACACACATGCTTGCCCACACTTGGAGCGAGCTCGGCAGCTCTGGGTTGACGAGGCCCATCGCCAAGGGCATGCGGCTCCCCAAGCACCGCCCAACCCCCCCAACCTCAGCAACCCCCTTTGGTGCTGCAAAACCCCTTACCGACCCAAGGCGTAGTGAACACTCAGCCATTGGCTCCCCATCAAGCCAATGCGCCCCAACAACAACAGATCACTTACGCTGCTCCTGATCAACCCATGTTTGATTCAGGTACCCACCACTTGCTGATGATGTCATCTGCTGACGTCAATCTCCAGACCCGTCGGAACCAATATGGCTCCACCTCTGAGGCCAATCCCATGGATAAAACTACTAACACCCATCCCACCGATCAGGCGTTACGTATACCTCCGCCACCCATAGACGGCGCTGCGAAAGCACCTCGTTTCCCACTTCGCCGAATCAATAATAACCCTAATGCGCGCTGCGTCAAACTACAGCATTGTAGACGACCTGGCCCAATCTCCCGCAGCCATGTCTGCGTTAGAAGTCTTGAAGAACTGCCCTTCCCAGCGCAAGACTTTACTTTCCGCCATCGGGGGGATTGACCCAACTGATTCGCATTTGATGGCATTTGATTTAGACCAGTCTGAACCACGCCTACCTTCCAGCTTAGCCTTCCAAGTTACAGTCTCCGTTAGGAATCTTGTTATCCATCGGTGCATCATCGATGAGGGTGCTTCCACATGCGTTATGTCTACATTTGTATAGCAGAAGCTAGGATCCCCTCCTCTCCAGCAGTCCACCACTGCGTTACATGCCTACGACGGTCGTTCGGCCCAGCCCCAAGGCCTTCTACCCAACGTTCCAGTCCAGTTAGGTGGTAAAACAGTTCTTATTGACATAGAGGTAATCAATGCCCAATTGGATTACAACCTTCTACTTGGCCGCAGCTACATGTATGCCATGCGGGCGGTTGCCTCTTCTGTCTTTCGCACCATGATGTTCCCCCATGAAGGACGCGTGGTTAAGATTGACCAGCTCACCTACTATGATCCCAGTGCTCCGGCGGCACCGGAAAATGTTCTCCCCATGGTTGAACAACCTGTTTCCCCTGCCACCACCTCGTTTGTTTCCTCTATGGGGCCTGGGGTCTACTCAGACGCGCCGATGACCTCCACCTTTCAATCCATTCCTCCGCCATCATCTACGCCCGAAATGTCTGACTTATGTACCTTGTCCCATGACATCCTCCCACCTAACAATCAACCATCCTTGTTGCCTAAACCACCATTGGTACCTAGTCACATTGGTGTTACACCGATCCATACAATCCCCTTCCTAGTTCCTCCAGCAGGAGTAGTAAGCGCCCCGGTCATGGCTACCCTTAGCCTCCCTGGGTTAACCTTGGGATTACCTGTATGGTACCTTTCGCCTCCCGTTCGCCCGCCGACACCTGATGTCGTCCTCCAGCCGGTGCAACCCATGGCTACTACCACTCAGCCACCTCCCGGTGTCTCTACCCCTTCGTCCTCCACGACACCTCCTCCTCCTCCTCAACCCACTGGGGGCAGAGGTCCTCAACCTTACACTGCTGTCCCACCTCCCAAGACAGTCAAGAACCCTCCAGTGTTTCATGCTCCTCCCAAATGCTCGCTGTGTGACGAGTTGGGCCATGCGACCCACCAATGCCCAAAGTTACCCGCATTACAGAAGCACATGCAAATGCTCGATGATGACCCCAACATCCCAACTATCGAACTCAACCCTACTCCTAAGCCTAAAGATAAGTCCCTACGTACCAACCACTCCTGCGCCATATGCGGTATTTACGGGCACTATTCACATCATTGTCCCGATCTCCCGGATTACAGAGCAGCTCTTTATGAGATGACCAATCTGGACCTTGAGACGGCACCACCTACCATTGAGGAGATCTACCCCCCGGTCTCTCCCCCTTCTGAAGAGGTTAATATCATTTACATGATCTCTTCAACCAACACTTCCACTACCCCCTCGTCAACCGATTTGACGACGCAGACTTTCCGTACTGATGAGGAGATTCCTGAGGCCCTAACTGCCCCGGATTATCCTTGGGATGATATGCACCACCGTTCCTATTTCATCCCAGAAGCGTCTTCCTCTAGCACCGCTACCCAATACGCGGTCGAATCCAAGGACTTCCTCCCCACCAAGGTTGACTGGTTCAAGGACCCTATTCCTGCTCCTGATGCCTTCGAGGAGGGCCACATGGCCAACATCTCACCTGTCATCCAAGTTGATATTGCTGCTCCAGGTCGTGCTCCTGAACTCATTACTCTAGGAGCATTCTGCAGCAAACAAGAGATTGAGGACTACACACACCTTTTCAAAGAATTCCGTGATGTCTTTGCCTGGTCTTATACCGAAATGCCTGGTCTTGATCCCGCAATTATAGAGCACCACATTAACACATGGCCTGATGTAACCCCCGTTCGTCAAAAACAACATTCTCTTCCTCCCTCAAAGTTCCCAGGATATGCCCCTGAACTCATCACTTTAGGAGCCTCCTGCAGCGAGCGGGAGATTGCGGATTACATACAACTCTTCCAAGAGTTCCGTGATGTCTTTGCTTGGCCCTCTAACGGAATGCCCGGTTTCAACACCGCAATTCTCAACCATCACATAGACACACGGCCAGAGGAACTCCATGTTCTTACTGAAACCAACTCTAAAGGCCTCCCTTTACGCAACCCCCATGATGGGTTGCATCCTACGGAATCTCTATCCATAGAATAATTCGCGGCCCCCCTTTTTGGTCCGCATTGTACAGTTTGCTCTCTTTTTGTTTTTCACTTTTTTACCATCATCTTACATTCATCCTTTCTGCATGATTACAGATGGACCATCTTCCACCTTGTTACACTGGCTTCGCTGACGGCGCAAGCCGCTGGTCTCCCAACCTGGCTTCTGCAGCATGGGTCTTGTACTCCCCTTCCAACGAGATGATTCACCTTGACGGGATATGTATAGGCGCTGCTACCAATAACCAGGCGGAGTATGATGCCGTGACCGGTCTCCTGACTGCCGCCCTCCAAATGGGCATAAGTCACCTTCATGTGTTCCTTGACTCCCAGCTACTTGTCTCCCAGCTCAACAACTGCTACCAGGTGCGTGATCCATGCCTTTTTAGAAAATTCCTGCGCACAAAACAACTCAGTCGACAATTTGAATCCATCACATTCACACATGTTCCCAGAGCTCAAAATCGTGTCGCAGACCAAATGGCCAACAACATCCTAGACTGGCATATCAATCACGCCATGTAACATCATGCATTATCATCCCATAGCACCTCATAAAAATACATATAAAAACCCAAAAAGATTGCATCGCATCTACATTTGCATCCCTGTACATACACCACATGCATATCCATAGGGGCATCCACGTGCCTAAACATACATATATCATGTCACATCACATAAAATACACAAGGGGCATCCATGTGCCTAACATCCTAACCTACTTGCATCCACGTGCAATGTAAACATATCATAACACATAAAGCGCATCCACGTGCGTACAAATACAACAACATCATATAAAAAGGTGCATCCACGTGCATATATATATCTCTCAAAAAATATACATGTTCAGTGCTATACATGTTCTGAGTACCCCTGTACTCAGCTATACAAAAAATGGCTATACATGCCTACAACCTCATCTACATACATGCCGTAGCTACAAAACTCGGGGGGAGTCCCCTGCACTCCCTAATGAGAGTCGTATCCTGCATCACTGCCAACATCGGCTGCCTCTGAGTCCTCCCCTCGCTCCTCCTCCGGCAAGTCCTCCTCGCCTCCGGCCTCCTGTTCCCGAGCCCGGTCCACCAAAATCGCCACCCGAATCGCGATGGACCTAAACTCACGGGGTGCCCCCATGCAATCCCGCACCACATCCGGATCGACATCTCGCCAACCCTCGTCGGTCACTCCTATCAATAACCGATCTAAAAGCTCCCGTACAGACTCTAGGGTCACCTCTGGGTCCCGGCGCCGCACCTCTCCTCGTCCAGGCAGAGCTGGCACGGCCACAATACCCCGTCGGGCCACATGCCCTGGAGGTGGCCTCGGGCCCACATCTGCACAAACCAACCATATGTCAGTCACCGTATATCCATCTACTATCATATACATAAAATATGACATACATAACATGCAATAAAAACACACACGTACCGTCGGGACCCCATGCCTGTCCTGGTGCTCGTGGCGCCTCCGGATCTCCTGTGAAGTCCATATCCCGATACGGGAAGTCATCCAGCGTCAGTGGTATCTGCAGCCACTGCAGGTACAACTCCTGCGTAAAATATCTTCCCACATCGCCGCCACCACGGCGGTGCATCATCTCACCCCAACGGACCATCCTCGGCTCCCTCATCCCTCCTGCCCTAATCGGCACCCGTGGCCGCAGTGTGGGTACCCTCTCCATAAAGAAGGCACATAGGAAGGACCCAAAGCAAAAGCCCTTGCCATCTTCCTTCGCTGCCGTCAGCTGTCGCTGAACGCAGGTCAGGAACATCTGGCCCCAGGCGTAGTACGTCCCATCTAAGACGCGCTCTACCATCTGCATCTGCCCCCCAGACACCTTCTCCGGTGACTGGGAACCCAATACCCGCACCACACACGCCGCCATGGCCCGCACTGCCGGCTCCTGTAGGTCCTTCACCAGGAGTGCATTCCTATGCACAACCGCGTCCGGACCGCAGTACCTCTCTAACATGTCCTCCATGTCAACATCCGCGGCAACCCGCGGCTGTGTATCTGCCACCCTGCCCAGGAAGGGAAACCCCGTCAGAAAGTAAACATCGGTCAGGGTGAGGTCCACCCTCTCACCCTGTACCCGGAACGCCTGTATGTCCGGCTCCCAGAAGCTGATCAGACGGTTCAGCAACAATGTTTCTATCCGTATCATAGGTATCTGTGCGAACATCAATAGTCCGCACAATCCCAGCACAGTTCGCACATGGCGATTCCCTCGAATGAAACCCATAGTCTCATCCGGGATCTCCCGCTCTCTCCAGAGAACCTGGGGCATCCTGCCAATAACACAAAGTGAACTCATCAGACCCATGTCAACTAAAGTAAAAATACTTTTCCCTCTACCAAAAGCCCTAAAAGCTCGGCCCAAAACCGCGGCTTTCGGGCTTCCTGCCGCGGTTTTCGACCGCGGCTGTCAGGCATATGGTCGCGGTTCCCAACCACGCCTGTCTGCCCTAAACCCGCGGTTGGGAACCGCGTGTTCCTCCTTGGAACTCGCAGTACTCGACCGCGGTTCCATCCAGGAATCACGCGGTCTCCAACCGCATGGTTCGGCCCGAAACTCGCGGTCTTCAACCGCGGTTTCGACCCCCTAACCCGCGGTCCACCCCACGTGGACCGTACAAGTCAACCCTGGGACCCACTACCCAACCCCCAACCCGAAAAAATATGCAGGTATGAGTTTAATGAAATACCTGTATCTCGCGGATCTGCAAACAGCCAGACGGATCGTCCAGAAATGCCACCTAAGCTCTGGTCCACTCAAATCATGAGTCAAAGTCAACAAGTACAAATGACACATGTCATGTTGGACCCACCACTATTTATAGTCAGTCGACTTTTTCTTGTTTTGGTCATTCTGGCCCCATACGGCGTCCGTTTTCCAAACCGTTTCCACCATTGGAATCAGCACGACGCGACCGTCATAATGGTCAACTCGTTGCATTATTTTTACCCTGTCATTTTTTACCCATTTTTCAGACGCCACTAGTCACCTCGGTTTGCGTGCCACATCGGCCGTTCTCCATTTTTCACATGTTTTATATCATCGGATTCATTTTTCCGAGCTGGTGATGATGCTTGAGATCATTTCTCGCTCTCACCTCCAGATTTTCTGGGCATTTTTCAAAGTGCCCCCGTCACCTCGGTTGGCGTGCCACATCGGCCGTTACCCGTTTTTTACATCCTTTATATCACCGGATTCATTTTTCCGAGCTCGTGATGATGCTTGAGATCATTTCTCGCTCTCACTTGGTACAATTTCAACATTGTGTCCCAACACCTTGCTGCCTCGGTTTGCGTGCCACATCGGCCGCCATCGGATTGTTCCACATTTTTACATGAGCCATTCACTCCTGTCATACTGCAAATGTTTCGTTATTTTGCCACCATTTTATCCACCCCGCAAGGAGGTCCATCAGTGTTCCCTACTACCATCGCTCTTGGTCATCATTACTGTTCCTTGATTGAACACTCCCTCCTTGCCTGGCCATTCCTTTTGTTCGGTATAATTTTATCCCTTTTTCGGGCCGGACAAGTCCTTTACGAAAAAGGCACTTAGGGAGTTTCCGTTAAGCTCTTTTCTGACTCCTAAAAGAATGAAAAGATCGCCGAGCAATATTGCTTCCTTTCATGCTCGTTAAAGTACCTGAAAGGGCGTCTATCTGGTATAAGTTTAACCCTTTTCCGGACCTGGTAGACTAATTACGAAAAAGGAATACTCTAGTCACACCGGCTAGAATAGTTCTTCATTGCATCCTTTTATGCTTCTTTGGGCCTTGGAGACTAAATCTACGAAAAAGCAACCCCCTGGAGTCTTCTTACTTGCTTTCAGACTCTCTAAAATTGAAAGCAACCACGAGCATACACTGTCCTGGGCTCGTTAAATCCACACGACAGTACCATTCCATCACTTCAGAGTCTTCTTATCGCTTTCAGACTCCTTAAAATTGAAAGCCACCACGAGCATGAACTGTCCTGGGCTCGTAAAATCCACACGACAGTATCATTTTACACACACTTCTTCTAGTTCCTTAACCCATGAAGAAGTATCCTCCTGTGCCTCCTGGCACTATGATCGATCATCTCGGCAGCACCCCCAATGAGGTCGCCTTTGTTCAGAGTATTCTGCAGTCTCCTGCCATTTTACACCAGCTTGAGTCTCCCTCAGCCAGTTATCCTCCCAGATCCATTCCAGCTATGATCCCTTTCCCCTCAGTCAGTTTCATATGCTGCCAGATCATCCCCATTATCATACTCTGAACAAAGGAAGTTTGAGTCCACCCACTCTACTTGCCCAGTTTTCCCCCCACAGTTTTGTCAGTCATTCCATTAGCATTATCACATTTCGGTTGTTTACCTCGCGCTCCTGTCAAGGAAACATCATTGCCTTGATAGTTGCAGGTCTCCCTCTGTCGACGACAGCTCCTCTATTCCATAGGATAGGTCCAGAGGTCCCTACGCCTTGGACTTATCACCATCTGTGGTAGGTGCCTACGGATCATTCTAAGAGGAGTCATCATTGCCTCTCTGAGTGGTTGTTCCTCACATGCTCGACTCCAGCACCTTGATCGCATCGTTGAGGATCGCGTAGGATTATATCCCATCATTATTTGTCGAAGACCCCGGATTTCCCCCGACTCTAGCACATCGGTGAGTCCCTTCGGAACACCCAGTTATATGTTCCCGTGGATGTCCGGGCTGCGTTGGCGATTGTATTCGGAAGCCATCCAGCTATATGCTTCCTTGAGTACCCAGTTCCGTTCTAGTTCAGTGTACCATCGAGGTTGTTGCTCCCAGTCATTCTGATCCAGCAGCTCATCAGTTCCTTTGGTACCACACTTAGCAGCACTGTTGATATTCCAGTGCACCAGTTCTTCAGATTGCACATGGTCCGCCCAGCAGTATATCCCAGCGTTGTGTCCCCTCTGGACACCTATGATGTACACAGTGGCTATGTATCTTACAGGTCCCCCTTTTTTCAGGCCTTACAGTTCTGTTTATGTATCTTGATACGAGCATGGGTATGCCCGCCTCGTCCATATATTGAGATTATTCCTCAGTCAGTATTTGAGGTCATGTATATTTCAGGTCCCCATTTTTTGGACCCCATTGTTATTATGTTATATCCTCATACGAGCATGGGAATGCCCGCCTCGTCCATATGATCAGATGATTCCTCATCCATTATTGAGGTTATGTACTTTTAGTTCTTGCAGTTGTTCGGGATCGTTGTTCCGGGCTCCAGTTTGTTTCTTCTCTTCTCTCCACACCCAGGAAAACCATTCATGACTTATGATGTCCATCGGCCATACGATGAGCTCCTGCCCTCGCACATCAGGGGGCAATCTGTTAACACCCAAAAAGTGCTCACTAGCTCATTTACCACATTATATGACTCATTTGTCCATTTTCCTACCATATTTCCATTAAAACCCCAAAAAATCCCATTAAAAAGCCTCCAAAAGGCCTAAAATGCCTCCAAAAGGCCATAAAACCCTCAAAATAGCCTAAAAAAGGCTAAAAAACCCCCCTTTTCCTCCAAAAATAGCAAAATCCCCTAAAAAGGGAATAAAAAATATAAAATAATGAGGAAAAGGAGGAAAAAAACCCTATACAGCTGCCTAAAACCATGTGTTTCCTAAAACCATGGGTCAGCACTCCACCACCAAAAAACTATAAATAGGTGATGGAGATCCCTTATTCCATATCCACAATCACAAGCACCCTTACTCTGCCAAAATCTCTCTCGAAACCCTAGTTCACCTTTGAACTATTTTCACCTTGAGAGCCACCTTTGGCCCATCCCCAACATTGGAGAAGGAGAAAGGAGCATTCTGAAGCTTGGAGCATCCTCTTGGACACTGCAAAGGGATTCATCAACCTTGACACTCAAGGTAACATTAATATAAAACCATTTTTTACATCTTTCATTTATGTCTCATGCAATGTTTAGAGTAGTTTGTTAATTGTTGTTTTAGCTTAAACATTTAATAATATACTGAACTGCTACTAAGGAGTCCATTCTCCTTAGTAGGTGCTCATTGGCACAAGCTAGGGGTAAAACCCTAGCTACAACAGGATTACAACCAGGTTCTCTCAGCATCATTAGTTCACATCGCATGGAAAAACTCCTCAAGAAGAATTCACATGGTGTCATCGCTCAACTCCATTCCATTCAGATGCAACCTTCAGTGGTCTCCACTACTCCTTTGGATCTACAACAAATTATGGATCGATATACAAGTGTTTTTGCTAAACCAGTGGGATTTCCACCTTCCAGGCCTGAAGACCATCATATTCAGCTCCTTCCTGGCAGCGTTCCTCCCAACATCAGGCCCTATCGCTACCTATTTCACCAAAAAACAGAGATTGGAATGCTCGTTCGGGACTTATTAAAGCAAGGTATTATTCGCCCAAGCACTAGTTCCTTTTCTTCTCCAGTTATTCTTGTTTGCAAAAAAGATGGGTCTTGGCGCCTCTGCATTGAATTCCGAGCACTTAATCACCTTACCATCAAGGATAAGTTTCCAATTCCTGTTTTTGATGAGCTTCATGGGGCTCACTTTTTCTCCAAGTTGGATCTTCGTTCTGGGTATCATCAAATTCGGGTTCATGAGGATGATATCCCTAAAACAGCTTTCCACACACATGATGACCATTATGAGTTTTTGGTCATGCCCTTTGGCCTCACTAATGCTCCTTCCACATTCCAGGCATTAATGAATAAAATATTTTGACCCTACTTGCGGAAATTCATTCTGGTATTCTTTGATGATATCCTCATCTACAGTAAAGCATGGGATGAACATCTTCAGCATCTGGATCTTGTCATGCAACTTTTCTTTGACCATCGTCTCCATGCCAAGCAATCTAAATGTGTTTTTGGACAGAAGGAAGTTGAGTATCTCGGGCACATTATCTCAGCACAAGGGGTTCGTGTAGATCCTGCCAAAATCGATGCCATGAACAATTGGCTGCATCCTTAGACACTCAAGAGCCTTCATGGTTTTTTGGGGTTGACTGGCTACTACCGCAAGTTTGTCAAGGATTATGGGAAGATTGCAGCTCCATTAATGGCTCTATTGAAAAAGGATGCTTTTACATGGACACATGCTGCTCAGTGTGCATTTGACAAACTAAAACAAGCTATGTGTACTACACTTGTTCTAGCTATGCCCGATTTTTCCAAGCCCTTCACTATTGAGAACGATGCTTGCGGCAATGGACTTGGTGTTGTTCTCATTCAAGATGAACACCCCATTGCATTCACCAACAAAGCCCTTTCAGGTAAGAATTTAGCTGCCTCTACCTATGAGAAGGAAATGATGGCTATTTTGCATGCAGTATAGAAGTGGTGCCCATACCTATTAGGGAATCATTTCTGCATCAAGACTAATCACCAGAGTCTGAAATATTTCTTGGAACAGCGTGTCTCCTCCCCGGCACAACAGAAATGGGTTAGCAAATTCATGGGTTATGACTATGAGATCACTTACAAGAAGGGTAAAGAAAATATTGTGGTAGATGCTCTTTCTCGCACATTTGATGCCCAAGGTTCTCTTTCAGCTATTTCTATGCCTGTTCCAAATTGGTTCCAATCTGTTCAATAGGGTTATGTCCATGACTCTTCCTTATCTCAAATCATCCAATGCTTGACCAACAACCCTTCTGTGGTACCACATTACTCTTGGGATGGTGCTTCTCTGAGATACAAGGGTCATCTGGTGCTTCCCCAGAGCACAGATCTTCAATAGGTTGTCTTCTATGAACTCCATGCTTCGCCATCGGCAGGGCACTCTGGGTTCCTCAAAACGTATGAACAAGCACGGCGTAACTTCTTTTGGTAGGGCATGAAAAGGACAATTCAACAGATGGTGGCCGAATGTGATACCTGCCAACGCAATAAGGGTGAAACAACACTCCTTCCAGGATTGCTCGAACCCTTGCCCATACCTACACGGATTTGGACAGATATTTCTATGGATTTCATTGAAGAGCTCCCTAAATCTGGCGGGAAGACAATGATTCTCATTGTGGTTGATCGCTTCTCCAAATATAGTCATTTTTGTGCTCTCAGCCATCCCTATACAGCCTCTTCAGTCGCTCAAATTTTCCTGGACCAGATCTTTCGTCTTCATGGCATCCCTTCTTCCATTGTCTCGGATCGTGATGTGACTTTCACCAGTCATTTTTGGACTGAACTATTTTTCCACACTGGCACCAAACTGAATATGAGTTCAGGGTATCACCCACAAATAGATGGTCAGACTGAAATTATCAATAAATGCTTGGAAACTTATCTTCGTTGCTTCACCTCTGAACAACAACATCAGTGGGCAAAGTGGCTCCCTCTCGTTGAATGGTGGTACAATACCTCTTAGCACACTGCCTCTAAAATGACCCCATATGAAGCAGTCTATAGTCAGGCAGCTCAGAGCCTAACCATAGCCTCCACCCAGGTTCAAGTCACAGAGCGGGTGGCAACACTGGCATTGCAGTGTTCGCCCGGGGCTCGTATGGTGCAAAGGGGACACCACCGTACGGGTGCACATCCAGCCCAGAGTATGGACTGCGGAGCGTGGTGGGATGTTAATATCCTAGTGGGCGGCCTTCACTAACATCTCAAGGTTTTGGTGTAACAGTTTGTATCATTTGGTATCAGAGCCTCCACCCAGGTTCAAGTCACAGAGCGGGTGGCAACATCGGCATTGCAGTGTTCGCCTGAGGCTCGTATGGCGCAAAGGGGACACCACCGTATGGGCGCACATCCAGCCCAGATTCTGGACTGCGTAGCGTGGTGGGATGTTAAGATCCTAATGGATGGCCTTCACTAACACCTCGGGGTTTTGGTGTAACGGTTTGTATCAAGAATATATTTTTGTATTAATGAATATAGAGAACAGGAGATTACAACCATTTCCTTTACATTGCAATTTGTTCCAACTAATATTTTCCTCAAAGATCCAACTTTGTCTCTAATGGATGAAGGGATTTCAACTCTAGTATAATTTCTCCAGCATTTAGGTGATCTAATTCATCCTCTTCCTAACCATGAAGAGGAATATTGTATATATAGGCTAAAGAGCATATAAGGATTTGAATATTTTATGAAGAAGGCTAAGGGATCATCCCAAGAAGTTAGAGGATCGACTGCCAGCTTCACTAATTTATTGGGATAAGATTCCATGAAGACACTTGTTCTAAAAGGCTCCCGAAGCTTCTCTTTTTCCTTCCTAACTGAAAGTGACACAATTTGTCAACCAAAAACCTGCCTTATTGAAGGGTGATGCATGTTGATCAAAGGAAAATCGTTTCAGCAACGTACTTTGTCAATGTGCAAAGTGCGTCGTCAAGGACCTGACGCATTTTTCCAATATACAAGGTGCATCAGTGTGACAACATAGGGAAAAAACATGCCAAATCCTTTCCTTCAGTCAATTTAGCATCAATGCTTTAGGAATTAGAACAAGTCAAGGATACATATCTCATTATGATGAGATTTTTGTGTAACAAAACCATCACTATTGACCCTCTCGACACTCATGGAAGTTTTGACATACGTTATTGCATCGTGTCAATGAAAAATGACAAATTCCCATCATTTGTAAATTTGATAAATGAAAAGTTATGTCATGATAGGGTACCCCATTGGTACATTAGTCATATTGTTCCTTAATTCTTATTTAAAGTTCCTTCAACTTCCTTGTTCTCAATTTCCAAATTGGATTCCACATTGGATTGTTTGCTATGGATTATTTTGTGAACTTGTGTCATATTCCTCCTAAATAAATTGTAGGCACCTCAATCTCACCCATCAAGTTAGGCCTTATTCTTCCATCCTCTCTTCATTTTATTTTATTTTAATAAATACATACTCAATTATCAATTTCACCACTGCCTTTCCACTAGCTTCTCTAAACACCAATATGTTTTATCTCCACTCTCTATACACCAAAATTGTTGATTTGAACTCTTTCTTGCACACATCTATTACATCCTCAATTCACCTATCACCATTTCACCCATATACTATCTCATTTGCATTGGTTGAAATTACTGTCTCAATATTCTAGCATTTAGTGAAATCCAATAATTTTCTCTCTACTACTTTGATGCCCTTACATAGTGCTTCACTTTCCTATTTTCAAAAAAAATATCTCAACAATAGTGACATTGAATCACTTTCCACTATTTCAAATGCATGACTACTTATCCAATTTTATAATATCAATATGTTATAATCCAACTAATCTTCATCCTCTTGATACTAATGTCCTAATGGCTTCAATACCCAATCAAATTCCTTGATCATAATTTCCATGAAAATATTATGTGCTTGTATTCCGCCTTTATACGCATCTTTTTCTTAAACAATATTTACATGTTTATTCCTTACTATATGCAATCTTCTTCCAATACAACAACCGTTGATTTGACTCTGTTAAATTCCCCTTTTATGTGGAAGGGTATCACTTATATTCTATCATTTGATTTGATAGAATCTATCCATTACTATTTAAAAGTGATTAGCACTTCTTTTACTAGTGTGTTAGGCCTTTATTGCTCTATGAAAAATACCTATTATCAGTCAACTTTATAGTTTCCTCTAAGAGATGATCCTATCAAGGAGGGTAGAGGGACTAGACAACTAAAGAGGTGACCTAAGAGGGCCTTGATTCCGATATAGATTGGTTTTCATGCAAATCGAGGAACTCTTCACTTTATGCTATCAAATCCCTTGATAGAAAAGTGGAATACCCTAATATACTCCTCATAGGATATATCTAACCCAATCACCAGATCAGACTAAGAAATAGAATACGTAAGGTGATGGATGTAAGACCCAAGATCTAAGGAATGGAATCACTATAGAGGCTAAAGAGAGATGAGATATCAATTTGAACTGTTTTAATTACAATGACTCATAAGTTAAAAGTGGATATAGGATATGAGTGCTAGGGTAAATGCTCAAATTTAATTTCCTTGGGAAATGTGAATTGAATCTTTGGAAAATGATCCAAGGTGATATATTTGGATGAATTAGGGATTTCTAGCACAAGTTGATGACATATCTGACAGTGTCTTAGCTCACAAGCAAGAAAGGAAACTCAAATAACTCAGAAAAGAGGAAAAATTAAGGAGAGTGAAAGGGTTGGAGACCAGTGCCTAGGTATTTCGGCAAGATGGAGTCCCTTAGGGGTGACGCCCTAGGAGATCCACTTTGGACTAGGCTTAAAGATAAAAACCCATAAATATTTTTCCAAGATTCCAAATTTTTTAACCTATAGAAATTTTTAAAATTTTAGCAGTTATGGTTTGAGCAGTAAAATTTAATGGCCAATGATTTGAACTTCAAAACAAAATATTATGGGTAGATCTTACCCATAAAATATTGTAGATTCCTTGCAAGTGATGATCCATCCCTTCTTGATAAATTTGAGATGATTCTATGGTGTTTCCAAGTGAAATCAATTTTCCCAAGGAAGGTAGTGTGCCCCTCTCTCTTGCACAAAAAAAATACCGAAGTGAGATTTGATGCTCAAGAAAAACAGACTGTAAATACATGAGAAATATCAAAGAGCATATCAAAGATCAAATATGTTATTGAAAAAACCCCTGATAGACAACTTCAAGAGAAACGAGTTGAGGAACCCTACAAAATGGTTCAAGTGAAATCACCCTCTTGCAATAAAACACTATCTCCACAAAAATATTTCGGATCCACAAACAATATCTCAAATAATAAGAGAAATAGACTTGCCAATCACGTACTAGATCATATCACAATGAAGATCCAGGAATTTCTGCAAAAATCTCTTTATTATGAATATCCAAGAGCCAAAGTCCCCTTACAATGAGGGGGTTCTCTCTCTTAAATAGAATTGAGAGAGACAAAAACCCTAACCACTTTTTAAATGAGTGGTTGAGATCCCTAGATAATAAAATGGGAACAACTGCTAATAAGATTCGGATACAATATACTGTTGAGAATTGGTTATAATTTATGTCAACTAAAGATGATGTCAATTGTTTGACCATCATCCAATGTCAAAGAGGATGTCAACTGATTCAGCATGAGTCATTGATATTAGCACAAATCAAAGTGGATACAACAATCCAACAAAAATATGAAGAAGCCACTTTGAGGAAGTGTATTGCACATGATGAAGAAAACTTGAACATCGGAAGCATATGTGCAAGAAGTGAGGATGAGAGATATGCAATTTTGGAGTATATCCAAAAGCATAAACATATGAAGAGGACAAGAAGGATGTATGTGCACGATGACTGAACATACATGGATTCCAATCTGAAAAATTATATCTAGTTACTACATCCATTTTGTCTGAATATGTTTACAATGTCTTGAATCTTATCTATAATAAAAGATGTGAATCAAGGATGCATTGAGCATCCAAATTTGGAGTATATATAAGATGTGTATTCATGTAGAAGATATCAAGGAGATAGTGTACATGATCCAGTATGAAGAAGTACATAAGATGACACTTCATACATATCCAAAAGGATACTCCATGATGATGTAGTTCAAGAAGGAACACAAGCAATGTACTCTACATGATGAAGTCCTTGCACAGACATTGAGTCCACCAATTCGTACTCTATCATGTCAAAAAATTCAAAGGAGTTGGTTGGACAATGATATAAGCGCCCAAACTACCAAGAATATAATTGGACTAGAGGGACAAGCAAGATAGAAATTCTATGTCTTGCTTGGTTGAAAGTTGAGAGTGCGTTGAAGGAAAGGAACAACATATGGATGAACAATCCTGAAAGCGTGCAAGCACAACAAATCATAAGATGCCTTCAAGTGGTGATAATTGCACAAGTTTCTAAATGGGTATGATTGGTTGAACACCACAATGGACAAATACCACATTCGATGAACAACAAGTTTGCAAGCCCCACAAGAAGGAATAAGATAGAGTTCAAAGTCCCACAAATGAAATGTAGGCATGTGCGTAGTTTCTGTAAAGTTTCAATACAACAAAAGTGCATCACCCAAATGCAATGATGAGTATGGGTCACAAAACCACTAAGAAGAAGTCAGAGAATGTGCAGACTATGCAAGTTGGTAATAACAAAAGGGTGCATTACCCACAAGGGATGTCACAACAAACATCATTAAAAAAACAAAGATCATGGACAAGGTGATAGATTGTGCACATACCAGAATGCAATGGTACATCTAGAGCAGAATGGTACACCAATAAGGTGGAAAGCCCCACTACGTTTTGGATCCTAAAGGTGATTGATACATCATATATGAAACATAAATAGTGCAAATGATGAAACATGGAATATGCACAATCTGTGAAGTATGGAAGAATGGATTCCACGACCAACTTGAAAGCATACAATCCGTGTAGGAAATATATAAATAGAGATGCAAGTTGGAGATCTAGAGGTGTGTGTGTGGAAGTAGAATCAAGAAGACTGCAAGTTTCAAATTTTTTTCAGGGTATCAAGGGGCTCACGGACATAACATAATGATATAGCGAAGATCCGGATGTGAACATGCAGCAGAGCGAATTTTTTATGGTACGCAGAATGATGCCATAAGCCTATGACAATTGTGCAAACAATGAAAGGAATTAATACTAAAGAATGTGCAAGTGTTGGATATCTTGTAGGACTGTATCATAATAAGCACGCTGATGGTCATAGAAGTTGAAAATATAGAAGTGCAAAGAAAAAATCGATGGATATCAAATATTGCGTGGATGGCTTGCTTATGCAGATGAAATGAAGTGAAAGTGTGAAAAGTTGAAGATAACATATGATGCACAACATCAAAATAGAAGTAGATTCATACAAGTGCATCATGATGCAGATGATTTGATACAAGTGTGTTATATTGAATTGACCAATCATTTAATGCACAGGAGGTCACAAATCATCTGAAGAACTAAAACACTTATTCAGAACAGACACATCATAAGGTGCAAAGTTACCACTGTTACTAGTGCTTCATTTTAGTACAACATATCATCAAGCACAGTATCAGTTGATATTTGCAGCTATGTAAAGAAGAACGTTGAACCAGAAAGCGCAGATTGTAACATCATCAAAGCACACGACCCAAGGATTCATCAGCATAAGTGTGAAATGAGAAGATTGAGAGGTCATGTGGTGTACGCAGCGCAGTAACAAAAAATAGTCTGCATATGAAAGTTGCACACAATAGAATCATTATCAGAAGACCTGAAGAAGTGCACAGAGTTGAAGGATGGAAAGACAGTAAAATATATCACATATCAGGGTGGTCAGACAGGGTAGGGAGACAGGGAGTTGGATATTCCTTCAGGTTGGTGCATGCAAACAACAAAGAGACATGGAGTAACAACTTCCTTTAGGTTGGTGCCTGCAAAACTAAGCGAGAGGGGGTCGGTGCCTCCTTCCAGTTGGTGTTGGTAAACATAGGAAGTTGGTGCTTCCTTGAATGTATTATTTCATACTATAAAGAAGCATTCTGTGGTTTTCTCCCATTTGGGTATCCACGTGACAATTATGCGTTTTATGTGTTGCTGATGTGGTGTATGTACATGTGAATTTTTATTTACTGATGCATAAATGATGATGAATTTTAAGTAAAGTTTAGTATGTTAAAGAAGGTAAAAATCTACTAATGACCGTGCTAATACTGATTCACCCCCCTCTTAGTATTAAATCAATTCCAACAATTTGTATCAGATCTAGTGTCTTCACCAATAGATTAACATCTAGAAGATAGATCTGTGCGTAGTTATGGGAAAGGAAGGTTATCTAAGTGAAACACCATGGTTATAGGAAAACAACTATCTAGAAAATCTCTCTATTGTAGAAGCACGAGATATCATCCACACATAAAGAAAGACGATAGAATAACTTAAGAAGATAGAAACAAGGACTCTAAACATCCTGAAAGGAAAGAAAGATGAATCTAAGGAATTGGTGACCGCTCTCTCCTATCAGCTCCAGGAAGTTAGAGAGGTCAATCATAATGAAAGGAAAAGGAATAAAACCTTGGAGAATGAACCAGAAAGATGGACTACAGACAATCATAACCTTGAAAAAAGGATCATTCTTCTCAAGAAAGAATTAGAAAAAGTCATAGAAGAAAAGGAAGAAAAGGGAAAATAAGTTATGTCATTGAGACTCCAACTATAGGAACAATGTGAAAATCAAGATCGTATCTAGGAATATCAACAAGAGGTCATCACTCTCAAAGAAAGAAAATTGGAATATAAAAATCATCTTGATGAACAACGAACTATCTTACAAGCAAAAGAGGAAGAATTGAAAAGGATACATGATAAAGCCATCATAACAGAAAGCTTTGCAAAAAGAAATGAGGTTCTAAATGAAATCCTAAAAAAATGCATATCTCCTCACAACGGAGATCGCATAGGTTTCAAAGACAATCATGAACAAAATGTGAAGAATACTATGCAACTAAAAATGTTAAGTCATTACACTTCCCAAACAAAAGGAATGAATCTGCACAAACCTACTCAGTGTTGGAAATGTACAATGACTAGACATGTTGGAAAAAAATGCAACAATGTGATTTGTTATAAGTGCAAAAAAATAGTTCACAAGGCATTGGACTATGAAAGATCTAAAAAAATCTAAAATGGTGTATAAAGAAGATTGACAAAGTGTCAGAATCAAATATCGAAGGTAGCATTGATAAGGGACAAAGCAAAATTCACTGCTATGAAATAATTTGGAGGAAGAAGAGTGAAAATAGCAATAATGAGCCAAGCACTCCTCTCAATGAATGGAAAGACGCAGTAGACCCATCTGTATCCATCTCAACACAATATTAATTCATCATTAGTTGAACCCATCACAATAAGACACATGCGACAATGGGGAGAAACATTATTAACTTAGTGGAACCATGGCACAAATGACAGTAATTATGTAAGGAACCTCCAACAAATAATTAATTAAAATGCACGATTTATTATAAATAATAGAACATAGAAGATATTTATTGATCACGGGCGATTTCGAGGGGGAAATCTCCTTTGAGAAAGCTCAATGCAAAATAACTCTTGGATACCTTCATTGGCCAAAACACGTACTTATATGCTAATTCTATGCACCAATACTATGGATCAATACCATGGAATATATAATACTACAGGACAACTTACAAAGCATATGCATCCAATATTATGGATCAATACCATGGAACATATAATACTACGAGATGATTTACAAAGCATATGTGTCCCATAACAGTATACTAACAAAGTAAAGAGAAGGGTTGAAATGGGTTCCTAACATCCCCTCCCCCTTAGAAAAATATTTGTCCTCAAAGCTTTAGATGTGGAAATTGATGCTAAATCTGAAGGAGTGGTTCCCATGTAGCATCCTCTGGTTGCATTCTATACCCCTGAATTAATACCTTTGTGATAGATCGAGAGAGAAGATAATGAGTGCACCTATTAAGGATGGCCTCCGGATCCAATAGAATGGATCCTTCATTATGCAGTTCTAGTAAAATAGGTTTTCCTCTGATGTTGGTGCAAATAAATTTCGTCAGAGAAGAGACATGAAATACTGGATGAATGCGGTAAGAAGGATAAAGTTCCAATTTATAAGCAACAGACCCAATATTCTGAAGAACCTTATAGGGCCCATAGAATTTTGGAGTGATCTTATGACGCCCTTTCAGTACGCTCAGATGAAGGAAAAACCATATCACCTGCTTGAAAAGTGCGCTCAGAACGGTGTTGACCGGCTTGTTGTTTCATTTGAATTCTTTCCATGTGAATATTGTCCTACAAAATGTGAAGAATCTAATCATGGTTTCGAAGAACCATGTCAACATATTGAACTGGTGAACTGTTGAGGATGTATGGAATATGAAATGGTAGTGCCTTACCATAGATTGATTCATATGGAGTCATTTTAGATGCAATATTGTACCACCATTCAACAAGAGGGAGCCACTTCTCCCACTGATGTTGTTGTTCGGAGGTGAAGCAACGAAGATAAGTTTCCAAACATGTATTGGTAATTTCAGTCTGAGCATTTGTTTATGGTTGAGACCCTGAACTCATCTTTAGTTTGGTGCCAGTGCAGTGAAATTGTTATGTCCAAGAATGACTAGTGAAAGTTGCATCGCAATTCGAGACAATGGAAGAAGGTATTTCATGAATACAGAAGATATGGTCCAAGAAAATTTTGTGAGGAACCTGAAATAATTAATTAATGATAAAGCATGAGATATCATAAATAATAGAACTCAAAATCACTTTATTGATCACAGACCACTTCTAGGGGGAAACCTCCTTTGAGCAAGCTCAATACAAATAACTTCACGGTACCTTCATTGGCCTCGACACACACTTATATACTAAATCTACACCCAATACCATGGGACATATAATACTATGGGACGACTTACAAAGCATATGCGTCCAATACTATGGGGCAATACCATGGTCTAATACAAACTATGGATCAACAAATACTACAGGACGACTTACAAAGCATATGCGTCCAACAACAATATACTAAAAAAATAAAGAGAAGGGTTAACAAGGGTTCCTAACATCCCCTCTCCCTTAGAAAAAGATTTGTCCTCAAAGCTTTAGATGTCGAAATGGATGCAGAGTCTGAAGGAGTGGTTCCCCTGGAGCATCCGTTGGTTTCATTTCGTGCCACTGAAGTAATACCTCTGTGATAGATTGAGAGAGAAACTGATGCCTGGTGAGTTTCAGGGAATATTTCTTGGAAGGATGTAGACGAAGAAGAACAATATCACCTGCGTGAAAAATGCACTCAGAACGGTGCTGATTGGCTTGTCGTTTCAGTCAAATTATTTCCATGTGAAGATTGTCCTGCAAAATGAGAAGAATCTAGTCATGGTTTCAAAGAACTGAGTCAATTGCCTTGTTGGTGTAGGTAATTAATCTAGAGGTTTCCAATGTAGACCTAGGTACTTCACGGTTCAAGGAACCAACAAAACTCCTATTCACGGGCCCTTTCGGCAACATACTGCGAGTAGCCTAAGGTCTCACCCGAGGCGAAGCTGAGGGGGTGGTTGCAGAATCATGTTTCCACAATCTGGTGATGCGAGTGTCAAAGAGACTGATGGGAAGTGTGGTAAAGGACTGTTGCTGTGGACAGAAGACTATGCAAAGTCTATACTTCGTGTCAGATACTTTGGCAAGCCGAGGCACTTGCGCAACCAATGCATCCAAATACTACATGGTATTGGATACTTCTAGGGTTACGACGATAAGCTATCAACATCTTACCTCGCAGCACTCACAATGGTTCATCGCGTCAACTAGACCATGCGTCTACTTCAGGACTTGATAAGCTGTAATCAACCTTACTTAACGATCTTTATCCATTCATCAACACTTAGGTTATTATCTTTATGGTGTATGTAAATGACTGAAACACACAATACTGCGTGCTCTAACGCTACGCTCAAATCCAGTGCGTAACTATGCGATTATCCAACAGATTCATGCATTTAAAGACTTAGAAGTGCTTAATACTTAACATTCATCCACATATGTATTACTTAACAAATTATTCCCATCATTCCTGCGGCAAATACATATAAAAGAAATCACATAACAGATAACTACGGCATTAAATATCCATACTAAGTAAATGAACAGTTGCAAAACACACAACAATCACACTACACAGTATTTAACATGGTTCACTCCCGGATGGAGGCTACATCCACAAGAACTGTTGTTAAATTAGTCTTTTGGGAAGGCTACAAGAGTTCTTAGTCTATGCACTCAGTTGCAGACTCTCTTCTCTCTCAACTAGATCTCTGAGCACTCAACTTGCAGAGTCTTTACAATAGCACTAAGCTTAAAAGATGCAACAATATTCAAAGCTTAACCAAAATGAAGATTCAGAGTAACCCTTTCCCATACAAAAATGCCTTATTTATAGATCATGCATGTAGTTCATGTCTTTAAAATCTGCAGGCAAAAACCCTTAGGTTTACAAAACTATCACGGTTTCCCCAAAATTGGACTACTGGCTCCTGGTAGCGAACATTCCATCGTGGCGGTCTTCCACGCATGCTTCACGTCGCTATCAGCCTTCCTGTTGCGCGCATGCCAACAGGTCACTTTCACCGAGTTGTTCTTCCTCTAACGGCCTCATGTGACTGGTTCAGGTAGTGGTATCTTTCACATGTGTGACCAGTTGCTTTCTTCCCGATTTTCTCCTACCCGTCGCTTGGAAATCCTGGAGCATCTACCAAAACTAGACCACCGACGGTCTAACCAAAACACATGCCATATTCCATCCAACACTCTACCTTGCTGGATCTCTAGAGACTGGACACTTCGCAGCACTATCTCCTTGTAGCACTGTACTTCGCAGCTCTTCCGATGCTGCGCTGTGTGCAACTTCGCAACATCCCAAAAACTTATACAAAAATGTTCCAGCTAAACTGCACTCCGCTCCGTAGTTCCAAAACTCCTTTTTGCTCAAAATTGGCCCACTTGGGACAACCCCAACAGGCCCCTAACACTCAGATGAGGCTTGTCCCCGAGCCACCTACAAATTCGGCTTCCCCAAGTTGTTCCGCCTCCTACAGAGCTATCTTCCTAACAAACTCATTGTATGCAGAAATCAACTTCTGGACTGCTTGCTTCGTGTCTTGCTTGATTTGGTTGACTGTTTCCAGCATCTCATGTGTGATCTCATCACCTATCTGTCCTGCAACCTCTTCATGGTTCTCGCGCAACTCTTTTAACTTCTCCTCGATCTCCTACGAGATCGTGCTGGCATCTGCCAGTAAGGGCTGCGACCTATCTCCCAATTCGGTCTCTTTTTCCCGTAAGGCCTGTACTTCTTTATTAAGCACATTGATTTCTCGATACTTTGCAAGCCTGTCTCTTGACAACAGGGCTTTCACTTCTGTATCCAACTGCTCTAGCGCTGCCTGCTTATCTTTGATAGCCTTTTTCACTTGCAACAATCCTAGGTCTTCCTCGAGGGCTGTAAATGCCTTCAATGCATCATATAATAGACTCTGGCACTTAGCCACTTCGGCAGCAATAGTCTCTACTACGGCCTTCACTGTTTCTTCTCTTAGCTGCTGCTCATTTGGTGGGGTCTGTGGGTTTATCTGCTCCTTCAAAGCAGCGATGTCAGCCTCTTGTTCAATCTCCATATCCTGCAACTTTGTCTTAAGACTGGTAACCAGCTCACCAATCTTAAGAACTGTATCTGTAGGGTCTACCTGGACTTCAAATTCATCTATTCAGTCTACGACCACAGCGATCATAGATTCCAGCCTCTGGCAATGATCGAACTCATCTTGCATTTCCATAGCTCTCCACGAGCTAAACTCCTCCAACTATCGATTAGTTGCTTGCAGCTCAGCCTGGCCCTTCAGCGTGTCAGTGGTTCGCTCATGCATTTCTTCTACACACTATAGATGTAAATAGCGTAGGCCCGACAGTGGTATTTTTGCTAAGTCAAGCTCCACACACTCGACATCTTTTGTTTCCAACATTAGTTGCTCTGGAACTGTCAAGCTGACTGTTATCGGATCCAGATGGATGATCCGGGACTTTGTAGGGACGGTCATGGTTAATTGCGGTGTTCTCTGCTGCGAAGTTCCTCCCGACTTGACTTCAGACTCTGAGTCCAGCGGCAGGGGGAATCTTTTATGGACTTCTTCGGTTTTCTCCGTAATCCCCTACAGCACGGTCATATTCTTCTGCAGGCCATCCTGAATGACTTTATCCTTTTTCTCCTTCTTAGTGAGCACATCTTCCATCAACTTAGTGACCTTCGTCGTAATTGTTTCATAATCCTCCTCATGGAGGACTACGTCTGACTGGCTCTTATTAGCCTTCTACTTCTTTCTCGCTCCCTTTTTCTGTCCTGGGCTCTCAGGCTCCTTTCTTTTTCCTGCCTCCTTGTATTCAACGATAGGACATGGAATGGGTTCGTCCTCAGTGGAGTCGCTTTCGACATCTACAATTTCCACTCGAAACTCAAAAGGCCATTCCTTCATCATAGTTTCAATATCGTCTTCGTACATATGGTAGTTTCCTACGAACCATTCCACCTTCTTCTTCTACACTTTGGCTTAAATATGAATACTACGCATGTTAGCATAAAATTAATAATGCGGATGTACTTACTAGTTACCTGCTTTGTTATTCGCGATGTGGCTATGATTGCATCGCATAGCTGGATATAATATTCGTAGAACACCTCAGCTATCGCGTGTTTCCTTTCTGAGTTCAAATTTTCCCAGAGGTTTGCATATCGGGGTCCTCTGCAATCGTTAGTCTCAGTGATTACGCCAACGTAATCCTTCGGCTCCTTCTGGCCGGCAAAGTAGATCAACACTATGAGCCAAGTGTAATGGAAGTTTCCTCCATTGAGCTACGTGTCATTGAGTTCTTCCATGAACTCATTCAGTAAATACTGAGACCAGTTAAAATGTTCTCCTTCCGCGGCCGCGGTGCCAAGCAGTACTACACCCCCACTGACCTCTAGAGGCCTGCATTTTCTTAAGATCTTGCCTACTAGAAGCTGTGTGACAAACTTCATTTCTTTATAATCGATGTCATCCTTCTGAAAGCCCCACTTCCCTTTGATGACCGTTAGATTTTTCTTCATCTTTGCCACAGCTTCTTTGTCCTTGCTCTTTCCGTGGAAAAATTTCCTGGGATCTTTACCCCTTTTACTCAGTCCAGTAATGCGGTGAATGATGTCAATAGTTAAGTCGACATTGTGGTCGAGCCACAAATAACCCTGGTGAATGCGTTCCATCAGTGTGCGCACCACCACTTTCAGCTCTGGTGACCTATCAAAATGTGGAAGTCTGAGCAGATTGAGCTGTAGCTAGGGTTTTCACCCTAGCTTGTGCGAATGAGAACCTACTAAGGAGAAGGGACTCCTTAGTAGCAGTTCAATAAACAGTAAATTAAAATGCTAAAACAAGATAAATTCTAAACTAGCATGAGCATTAAGAAACATAACAAAACATGGAATATAAATGGTTTTTCTTTTGTATTAAAATTTTACCTCAAGTGTAGAGGTTGGTGAAGTTCTTGCAATGATCCAAGAGGGTTGCTCCAAACTCCAACTTTGCTCCTTCTCTTTCTCCAATGGTGGAAATGGGCCAAAAGGGGCACTCAATGGTGAAATTAGCTCAAGTGTGAGCTAGGGTTTCAAGAGTGATTTTGGCAGAGTAAGGGTGTATTTGATTGTGGATATGAAATGAGGGGTCTCCATCACCTATTTATAGTTTTTGGGTGGTGGAGTGCTGGCCCATGGTTTTGGGAACCATATGGTTTAGGTCAGCTGTATAGGGTTTTTTCCTCCTTTTTCCTCCTTTTTTTTTAATATCTTTTATTCCCTTTTTAGAGGGTTTTTGCTATTTTTGGAGGAATTTTGGATAATTTTTGGGGGGGAAAGGGGTTTTTTAGCCTTTTGGAGGCTTGTTTGATGGTTTTGTGGCCTTTTGGAGGCTTTTTAATGGGATTTTTAGGGTTTTTAAGGCAAATATGGTAGAAAAATGGACAAATGAGTCATGTAATGGGGTAGATGAGGTAGTGAGCACTTTTTCAGTGTTAACAGATTGCCCCCTAATGTGTGAGGGCAGGAGCTCATCGTATGGCCGATAGACATCATAAGTCGTGTATGGTTTTCCTGGGGTGTGGAGAAGAGAAGAGACAAACTGGAGCCCGAAACAACGATCCTGAACAACTACAAAAACTAAAAGTACATAACCTCAATAATGGATGAGGAATAATATGATTATATGGATGAGGTGGGCATTCCCATGCTCATATCAAGATATAGATCAATCATCACAATGGGGTCCAAAATATGGGGACCTGACATATACATGACCTCAAACAATGAATGAGGAAGAATCTCAATATATGGACGAGGCGGGCATACCCATGCTTGTATCAAGATACATAAAAAATAACTGGGAGGCCCGAAAAGGGGGACCTGTAAGATACATAGAGAACCACTGTGTACATCATAAGGGTCTAGAGGGGACACAAATCTGGGACATACTGCTGGGCTGACCATGTCGGAGCTGAAGAACTGATACACTGGAATGACAACAATGCTACTGAGTGTGGTACCAGAGGAACTGTGGAGCTGCTGGATTATAGTGACAAGGGGTCACACTCTCAATGGTACACTGAACTGGAACTGGACTGGGTACTCAAGGAAGCATATAACTGGATGGATTCCGAATACAATCGCCAATGCAACCCGGACATCCACGGGAACATATAACTGGGCATTCCGAAGTGACTCACCAATGTGCTAGAGTTAGGGGAAATCCGGGGTCTTCGACCAATAACTGAAGGGATATAAGCCCTGCGCGATTCTCAACGATGCGATCAAGGTGTTGAAGTCGAGCATGTGAGAAACAACCATTCGGAGAGGCAATGATGACTCCTCTCAAAATGATCCATAGGAACTCACCATAGATGGTGATGGGTCCAAGGCGCAGGGACCTCTGGGTCTATCCTCTGGAATAGAGGGGATGTCATCGACAGAGGGAGACCTGCAACTAGCAAGGCAATGATGTTTCCTTGATAGGAGCACGAGGTGGAGAACCGAAGTGTGAGAATATTAATGGTAGGACTGACAAACTATGGGGGATAACTGGGAAAGTGGAGTGGGTGGACTTAAACTTCCTTTGTTCATAGTATGATGGCAGGGATGATCGGGCAACATATGAAACTGACTGATGGGAAAGGGATCATAGCTGTAATGGATCAAGGATAGTGACTGGGATGAGGGAGACTCAAGCTGGTGTAAAATGGCAGGATACTGTAGACGACTCTGAACAAAGGCGACCTGATTGGGGGTGCTGCCGAGATGATCGACCATAGTGCCAGGAGGCACGGGGGGACTTCTTCATGGGTTAAGGAACCAGAAGAAGTGCGTGAAAAATGGTACTGTTGTGTGGATTTATACGAGCCCAGGACAGTTCATGCTCGTGATTGCTTTCAATTTTAAGGAGTCTGAAAGTGATAAGAAGACTCTGGAATAATGGAATGGTACTATCGTGTGGATTTGTACGAGCCCAAGACAGTTCATGCTCGTGATTGCTTTCAATTTTAAGGAGTCTGAAAGCGATAAGAAGACTCTGAAATAATGGAATGGTACTGTCGTGTGGATTTATACGAGCCCAGGATAGTTCATGCTCATGGTTGTGTTCAATTTTAGAGAGTCTGAAAGTGATAAGAAGACTCCAGGGGGTTGCTTTTTCATCTGTTAGTCTCCAAGGCCCAAAGAAGCATAAAAGGATGCAATGAAGAACTCTTCTAGCCGGTGTGACTAGAGTATTCCTTTTTCGTAATTAGTCTACCAGGTCCGGAAAAGGGGTAAACTTATACCAGATAGACGCCCTTTCAGGTACTTTAACGAGCATGAAAGGAAGCAAGATTGCTCGGTGATCTTTTCATTGTTTTAGGAGTCAGAAAAGAGCTTAACAGAAACTCCCTAAGTGCCTTTTTCATAAAGGACTTGTCCGGCCCAAAAAAGGGATAAAATTATACCGAACAAAAGGAATGGCTAGACAAGGAGGAAGTGCTCAATCAAGGAACATTGATGATGACCAAGAACGAGGGTGGGGGGGAACACTGATCGGCCTCCTTGAGGGATAATGAATGGTGGAAAAATAATGAAATAGTTGCAGTATGACAGGAGTGAATGGCTTATGGAAAAATGTGGAACAATCCGATGGCGGCTGATGTGGCGCGCAAATCGAGGCAGTAAGGTGTCAGGACACAATGGTGAAATTGTACCAAGTGAGAGCGAGAAATGATCTCAAGCATCATCACGAGCTCGGAAAAATGAATTCGGTGATATAAAAAGTGTCAAAAATGGAGAACGGTCAATGTGGCACGCAAACCAAGGCAACGAGTGGTGTCTAAAAAATTGCTCAAAAACAGATATGGAAGAAATAAGAAAACAAGAGGACCATCATGACGGTCTCATCGTGCTAATTCTAATGGTGGAAACGGTTCGAAAAATGGACTCCGTATGAGTTCAGAATGGCCAAAACAAGAAAAAGTCAACGGACTATAAATAGTGAGTGGGTCCAACATGACAAGTGTCATTTGTACTATTTGACTTTGACTAGTGATCAGAGTGGACCAGAGCTAAGGTGGTGTTTTTGGATGATCTGACCGACCGTTTTCAGATCAAGGAGTTACAGGTATTCCGTCGAGCTCATACCTGCATTTTTTTCGGGTTCAGGGTAGGGGGTGGGTCCCAGGGTGATATTTGTACGGTCCACGTGGGGTGGACCGTAGGTTTGGGGGATGGAACCGCGGTTGGAGACCGCGGGTTCTAGGGAGGATCACGTGGCTTGGGACTGCGATGTTCGGGTCAGAATGCGCGGTCTGGTACCGCGCGTTCCGAGGATGAACACGCGGTTCAAGACCGCGAGTTCGACCCCTACAGGCGCGGTTGAGGACCGAGACTATAGACCTAACATCCATGGTCAAAAACCGCAGTAAGGGGCCCGAAATCCGCGATGGGAGTGAGCCATTAGGGCCTCCTGGGAGGGGGGTAGGTTGATTGCTTTTGTCATGAGTCTGATGAGTTTTCCTTGTGTGTTTGATAGGATGCCGCTGGTATTATGGAGAGAGCAGGAGGTCCCGGATGATATAGTGACTGTCGTTCGGGAGGATCGTCATGTGCGGTCGATGCTGGGATTGTGCAGACTACTGAAGTTCGCGCAGGTACCTATGATGCACTCAACAGGGTTGCTGCTGAACAGGCTAGTGAGTTTCTGGGAGCCAGATATACAGGCATTCAGGGTGCAGGGTGAGAGGGTGGACCTCACCCTTACAGATGTATACTTCCTAACGGGGCTACCTTGTCTGGGTAGGGTGGCGGATACACAGCCGTTAGTATCCGTGGATGTAGATATGGAGGACATGCTGGAGCAGTACTATGTTCCAGAGGCTAGAGTTCATAGGAATGCACTCCGGGTGGTGGACCTACAGGATCCATCGGTACAGGCCATTGCAGCCTGTGTCGTTCTTGTGTTGGGGTCGCAGTCACCGGAGAAGGTCTCTGGGGGCCAGATGCAGCTAGTGGAGCACGTACTGGATGGTGTTTACTATGCGTGGGGCCAGATGTTCCTCACCTGTGTGCAGCGGCAGCTGACATCGATGAAGGAATCTGGCAAAGGATTCTGTTACGAATCCTTTCTATGTGCGTTCTTCATGGAGCGTGTACCGACACTGTGGCCACGGGTGCCGATGAGGGCAGGAGGATTGAGGGAGCCGTGCATGGTGTGGTGGGGGGAGATGATGCACTTCTGGGGTGGCGGCGAGGTTGGTAGATAGTTCATGCAGGAGTTGTACCTGTAGTGGCTACAGATACCATTGACACTGGATGACTTTCCATACAGGGATATGGATTATATCGGGGATCCAGAGGCACCTCGGGCGCCAGGACAAGCATGGGGACCAGATGGTACGTATAAATTTTACTTGCATATTATGGATCTCAAGTTCTATGTATGATAATTTTTTGGATATACTGTTGCTGATTGATGGGTGATCTGCAGATGTTGGCGCGAGACCACCTCCAGGGCATGTAGCACACCGAGGGCATGTGGCGGTACCAGCCTTACTAGGTCGAGGGGAGGTGCGTCGACGGGACGCAGACGGGACTTTAGAGTCCGTACGGATGTTTCTGGATCGGTTGCTGGTGGGAGTGACCAATGACGGGTGGTGGGATGTGGATCCAGAGGTGATCCAGGACTGTCTGAGGGCGCCACGAGAGTTCCGGTCGATCGCGATCCGGGTGGCCATCTTAGCGGACAGGGGGCGGGCACATGGGCCCGCAGGGGATGAGGATTTGCCAGAGGAGGAGTGAGGGGAGGACTCAGAGGCTGCAGACGTAGGAAATGATGCAGGTTATGACTCTCATTAGGGAGTGCAGGGGACTCCCCCCCGATTTTGTAGCTACGACATGTATTCTATGAGGCTTTAGGGATGTATAGATATTTTTTGTTTAGCTGAGTATAGGGATACTCAGGGCATGTATGACATTCATTTTTTGATATATATATATGCACATGGATGCATCTTTTGGCGATGATGATTTTGGTCTACGCACGTGGATGAGCTTATGATTTGTTATATGTTTGTACTGCATGTGGATGCAACTAGGATACGATGTTGGGCACATGGATGCCTTTTGTGTATGTTATGCGATGTATTGCACATGGATGCAACGCTATGTAGGTAGGATTAGGCATGTGGATGCCCCTGTATATGAATGTGTTTTTATTTTTAATCGCACATGGATGCAAATGTTTATGTGATGATAGGCACATGGATGCCCCTTGCAATCTTTTTTTTTTTGGGGGGGGGGTTTTATATATTTTTATGAGATGTTATGGGATGATGATGCATGATGGAGGTTTTTACATGGTGTGATTGATGTGCCAATCTAAGATGTTGTTAGCCATTTGATCTGCGACACTATTTTGAGCTCTTGGGACATGGGTGAATGTTATGGATTCAAACTGTCGGCTGAGTTGTTTTGTGCGTAGGAATTTCCTAAAGAGGTAGGGATCATGCACCTGGTAGCAATTGTTGAGCTGGGAGACAAGTAGCTGGGAGTCGTGGAACACATGAAGGTGACGTATGCCCATCTGGAGGGAAGCAGTCAGGAGACCAGTCACAACATCATACTCCGCCTAGTTATTGGTAGCAGCGCCTATACAGATTCCGTCAAGGTGAATCATTTCATGTGAAGGAGAATATAAGACCCATGCTGCAGAAGCCAGGTTAGGAGACCAGCGACTTGCTCCATCGGTGAAGCCAATGTAATGAGGTGGAAGATGGTCCTGTTGATGTATATGTAACTTCGGAATGTATTTCATCAGTATATTATATATATATTTATTGTACCCTTATAAGAGATGTGTTATTCCTCTATAAGGAAGTGTCGTCATGTGGATTGACAAGTGTCGCAAGTGTGTGTACTTGCCGATGGGTTATTAGACCACCTTATGGGGTCGGCCCTAATTAATATATAATATAATGTGGATGTACTCAAGTAGACAAGTCGGCCCCAGTAGGTCACTGGGAAAAAAGGTGAGTATAAATAGAGATAGGAGATCTCTATTTTACTCACTCGGAAAAGCATCTATCTCTCTCTCTGAAAAGTGGCGCACTAGTGAGGAGGAGGAGGATCATCTGCTAGGAGACTATCTCTGTATTATTTGGTTGTATTTTGGTTGAGCCATTGCTCTCTCTATCTCTGAGGAAGTTGTGGGGTTTTTTCACCTTAGGGTTTTCCCCACGGAAACTTTGTGTCTCTTGTCTCTATGCTTTTGATTCTTGTGATGCTTGTGATGCTTGTCATATTATGATTGTCATGCATTGATATACTGTAGATGTTATTCTCTCAGCAAAGATCCTATAGTATTGTGATTTAATACTGAAAATTTAACATGGTATCAGAGCTTAACTGAGAAGAAGACATTTTGCAGTAACAGAAGCTTGTATTGCTTGTTTATTGGGTTTCTCTCCACAGATTTTTGAAATTCAGTATAGTAGATTGGATCTACTCATCAAGGCGCATCTTTCTGTCCAATCAGATTTCAGTTCCGAGCATTTTCAGTTTTGGCCCTAAAAATTAGGGTTTCCACAAAAATAGGAATTTCTGGAAACTGAAGGTATAGCTGGAAGCTCCTTGCAAAAATCGAAGGTTTGAGCTTTGGATCGAGATTTTTGGCTGGGTAGATCTCTGGGAAACTCAAACCCTAATTCAGGGCTCTCCCTAGTGAACCCGGGAGGACAAAAAGGCAATTTTGAAGGGCAAGACTTTGCTGATCTCAAATTCTGAATGTACTAGGCTGATCAGCTCTCCAAGGTGCATCTTTCTATCCTTTCGGAATTTTGAAATTCACATTTTGAATTTTTAGGGTTTCTCTGACAAACCCCAATCCGGGACCAGATCCAGTTTTCATCACTTCAAGTGGTAAGTTCTAAATCTTTTCTATTTCCATTTGAAGTACTCTTAAAAGATGTCTCTTCACACCAAGCTTGAGGATAAGCTTGAAGGGGCTGATAACTTCCGAGCCTGGAAGTATAGGATTGGGCTAATCCTGGAAGAGAATGAGTTGGACTCATATGTGAAAGAAGACATCCCTATCCCAGAGGATGAAGAGGCCAAGGTATTGCACAAGAAGAACTTGGTGAAGGCAAAGAGAATCATTGCTGATTCTATCAAAGATCATCTCATACCCCATGTGTCTTCTCTCAAGACACCCAAAGAGATGTTTGAATCTTTGACCAAGTTATTTGAAGGAAAGAACATAAATCGGAAGATGACCCTGCAGAACCAATTGAAAGCAGTGAAGTTTCAGAATGGAGAAACCATTCAATCCTACTTTTCAAGGGTCTCTCAGATCAAGGAACAATTAGAAGCAGTAGATGAAATGGTGGAGAATGGTGAAGTGGTGATGACCACTCTAAATGGCCTACCCAGGTCATGGGATTCCTTTATCCAAGGAATTTGTGCAAGGAAGAAGTTGATCTCCTTCAGTAGACTTCGGGAAGAATGTTCTCAAGAAGAAGCTAGACTTATAGCTCGTGAGGAAAAGATGGGAGGAGAAGATCAAGCTCTTGCAGCTCACACCAAAAGAAGCAAAACTAAGAAGGATCACCCTCGCCACAATAGATCCTATCAAAAGAATAAGAAAGACCTAAGATGCTTCACATGCAATGAGAAGGGTCACTTTGCTTCAGATTGTCCTAAGAACAAAAGGGATAATAACAAAAATCCTAGTAAGAAGAAGAAGGGCAGCAAAAGAAGGTTTCATGCTCATGCTGCTGAAGATGATGAACCCCCAAAGAAGAAGGCTAAGGCAGAAAGTAGTAGTGATGATGATTCATCAAGTGAAGAAGAGTATGTTCTGATCTCTGCACTCACTGGTACCATCTCCCATGGTTGTAATGATTGGTTGATTGATAGTGGGGCTTCCAAACACATAATTGGGTTCAAGGAATCTTTTGTGAACCTTTCTGAACATGAATCACCCCATAAGGTGAAACTTGGGGATGATTATCAATACCCAATCAAAGGAAGTGGTGAAGCTTCTTACAACCTAGATTCTGGAAAATCTCTGAAGATGAAGGAAGTCCTCTATGTACCTGGACTCAAGAAGAACTTACTCTCCATCTCTGCTTTAGATGCAAAAGGTATGAGGGTTGCATTTGTTGATGGCCAAGTACTAATGTGGCCAAAGGGAAAGACCATGGATGATGCGGTAGTGATTGGAGAGCAAGAGGGAGGCTTGTATAAATTAAAGGGTCAACCTGAACATGCCATGGTACATGAATCCATGGAGCCAAGTGAACTTTGGCATAGAAGACTTGCTCACATGCACTATAGAGCACTTCCAATTGCAAGCAAGGCTGTAGAGGGTCTTCCTGAAATCAAGACTAAACATGAAGGTGTTTGCAAAGGATGTGCAAAAGGAAAGAACATTAAGAAGGCTTTCCCAAGCAGTGAAAGCAAGGAAAAAGATATCCTAGAAATCATCCACTCAGATGTATGTGGTTGTTGGAGAGAACTTCCGCAGCATTTAGGAAGCTGCTAATTTTGGGAAGGATAACTAATTTTGGAAGGAAAGTACCAATTTTGGCGGTAAGACAAAGATATCGCCGTAGCGCAAATTCCGGCGGGAATCACGGCGATAGGTACAGAAAAGTTAAGAAGATGGTACAAAGAAGAGGCCGAAGGGAGAGCTCAACCACCGCAATGAAGGCGCCGAAGATGAAGAGAGGGTTCAGCTACCCTCATAAAGACGAAGGACTACAGTCAGCGTTGCTTGAACCAAGAAGAAGCGACGGGCCGATGCATTAAAGACTAAGGACTGCAGGAAGCGGCGACAAGACAGAAGGCGGCCATGGAAGTACAGCCAGTTGACTGTAAGTGGTTAGGGTTGAGTCACTGTTGGGATAAGGCCCACAGTTTTGTAACTGCGATGAGACCTTCGGGCCATCTATATATAGTAGTCTTTTTATAGGATAAGGGGTTGGCCACATAGTGATAGAGACATCAGGTAGAGGCTAGTGTAGTCTTCTGTTGTTGCAAGTCTGGACATCCCTGAGAACACAAGGGCCGAACTGTTGAGAGAGAGTGCAATCCGCAGGGATTGCGAGAGGAGAGAGAGTGCAATCCGCAGGGATTGCGAGAGGAAGAGAGTGCACTGTAAAGGCAAGAAGAGAAAAGAGGTCTATAGAGAAGGGCTCCCACTGAGGTGGAGTTTCCCAGAAGACCCCTATTGTAAAGAGTGGAACGGAGCTGTGTTTATTCCCCAGAGTTGTAACAAGAACCGCAGTTCCCCTGGGCGTAGTCTTTACCCTGGGGGTATCAATGTGCTTATCTAAGTAGCGCTATTGTAATTGTGTAGCCATTATTCTCATTTCACGTGTTTATGATATATATGAATGCTCAATCTGTTATAAGTAATGTACATGGTCGTCAGTTAACTTCTGAATGATGTATAACGAGTGCGATAATCGTAGCTAACCTCTTTGCGAACTAGATACTTGTTAAACAGAGGTTAATGTGCGAGTAAGAACTGAATATGAGGCATGAATGGTTTAATTAGACATTGCGCAAAGTAATGTTCTACTCAGTTACGTGTGGCGAGGTATCAAGGGCCGACTTCAGTAGTGAGGGTTAGGCTTGTAGGCTGAATGCTGTTGCTAACTGCAGTACCAGGATAAGGATAGCTAAGACCACCTGTTAACCCAGGAAGCGGCCATAGTTCGCTTGCCGCAGGAGCTAGAAGAGCCAGATATTGCACCTACGATATCTTGGGTATCGCTAGACGGTTTCACCTAGGGAAAGACTTATCGCATTCCCTGCGTACTGCGATAAGACAGAGGTGTAGCCGGAGTAATGGAATGAGATAGACAGCTTCTGTGAAAGGGGCTAAGGTGGGTGTGAGCACCGTGGATGCCTCGGAACTTGGCTGGGGACACTTGAGTCTCCTGCCTCCCATTAGAATCACTTCGGGTGAGACTTCAGGTTGCTTCTGCGACCTATCGCCGAAAGGGCCAGTGAGCTAAGGGTTCTGTTGGTCTAAAAGATTACCGCACGCCCGGGTCTGCCCTGAAAGAGGGGATAAAAGATCAGCAGTGGTCCTATGTCATCCAGCTCCCTGAGTGGGTATGTTTACTATGTATCATTTATTGATGACTTCTCCAGGAAGACTTGGGTATACTTCTTGAAGGGCAAAGATGAGGTGTTTGATAAATTCAAGGAATTCAAAACCTTGATGGAGAATCAAACTGACAAGAAAATCAAAACATTCAGATCTGACAATGGTGGGGAATTCACCTCAAATGACTTCAAGAAGCTTTGCAGTGATTCAGGGATTAAGAGGGAGTTGACTGCTCCTTATAATCCTCAACAAAATGGAGTTGCAGAAAGGAAGAACAGAACTATCATGGAAGCAGCAAGGGCAATGCTGCATGACCAGGATCTACCTATGCATCTATGGGAAGAAGCAGTTAGAACAGTTGTATATGTGCAGAACAGAACTCCCCATAAGATATTGGACAACAAGACACCAGAAGAGGTCTTTTCTGGGTTCAAGAATATTGATGTCAGCAAATATGAATATAAGGATAGATAATCCAGGAAGCAAAGATCAAAAGGGAGCACACTCCAGCAGCTCCTGCAAGGATGCAGATCTTCAGAGGGAGTTGACCATCTTCCTACATTCCACAACAGAGAGGTGTAGAAGAAGCTACTTCAGCAGCTCCTACCAGGAAGCAAAGATTCAGAGGGAGTCCACCCAAACAAACAAACAAAGATAAGTATTTCAATTATCATTTCTTGCCTATTTTGTTTGTTTAATAATATTATGCTTATGTTCCTAGACTTAGGAGATGTATTGTGCATATTTGAATGATTGCATTAATGAACAGTATACTACTAATATGCATGTGATGGGTAAGTGGCTTATGGCACTGTACAACATTCCAGTGCTACTTATCTAGAATGAAACCTCTTTGCTGACATGTTGGGAGTAGTGCAAACTCTTAACAATGTTCTGGTAGAGACTGGAAGGCATCTAGAAATTTGTGGAACATGGATAAATGTTGTATTGAAGCATTGGCTAAGATAACTGCATGACTGCATGACATATTTCTTTATGTGTAAAGAATTTGTTCTGAAAAATTATGAGATGTTTCTAATCATGCAATTTAACTTGTTTTGTAGGAAAGACCGTATATCTTCACCTACAAAAGGACTACAACATTTGTTCCAGCAAGAAAAATATCTATTGAAGATATTGATCCGTAGATCATGAAGAATATGTTTGGGATGCAGTCCCAAGACCTGACAGGGAGTCATATGTATGCAGATTGAAGAAAGCCTTATATGGCTTGAAGCAAGCTCCCTGAACCTGGTATGGTAGGATGGACAGTTTCCTATCTAGTTTGGGCTTTACCAAGAGTAAAGCGGATTCCAACCTTTACTACAAGGTTGAGGAAGAGAATCCTTTGATTCTACTACTGTATGTGGATGACCTATTTGTGACTGGAGATGACAGACTGATTACAGATACTAAAAGGAAGCTTGCAGCTGAATTCGACATGAAAGATTTGGGAATGATGCACTATTTCCTAGGTATGGAGGTGTGGCAGAATGCAGGTGGGATCTTCCTTGGTCAAGAGAAGTACACAGTAGATATCCTGAAGAGATATGGGATGATGGATTGCAAGGCCATGGCCACACCTATGGCATCGAATCTGAAGCTTCTTTGTGATGCTTCATCTGAGCCAGTTGATGTTTCTATGTATCGTCAGATTATTAGGTCCTTGATGTACCTGACGAACACGAGACCAGATATTTGCTTTGCTGTGAACACATTGAGCCAGTTCCTGACGGATCCGAGGAGTGTTCACCTGGTTGCTGTAAAGCATGTTCTGAGGTACCTGAAGGGTACAGTGGATTATGGGCTCAGATATGAGGCGAATCAAAAGTTTAACCTGCAGGGTTATGTTGATTCAGATTGGGCTGACAGTGCTGCATATAGGAAGAGCACATCTGGGTGTTGCTTCAGTATGGGATCAGGTGTGATCTCTTGGTTTAGCAGGAAGCAATCCTGCGTAGCACTGAGTACAGCTGAGGCAGAGTATGTTGCAGCCTGTTCAGCTAGTTGTGAGGCAGTATGGCTACGGAAGCTACTGTCTGAGTTATTTGATCTCCCGTTGGAAGCTACTGGTATCTTCTGTGATAACCAGAGTTGTGTGAAGCTGTCCGAGAACCCATTGTTTCATGACAGGTCGAAACACATAGAGATCAAATATCACTATATCAGGGATATGGTGCAGAGAGGAGCTGTGAAGCTCCTATATGTTGCGACGGACGAGCAGATTGCAGATGTGCTGACGAAGCCACTAGCCAGGGTGAAGTTCGAGTATTTCAGAGAGAGGCTTGGCGTTCTTCAGATCAAGGACACTTCGAGGAAGAAGTGATGGACACATTTGCTGAAGCCATTCCAAGCATGTTGGAAGGAGGATCCTTCACATGGCTGTGGATGTAAGCGCTGGATGATGAGCATCAGGATGATGTTCTGGTTTCTGCTGGATATGATCAGTTGGATCATTTTATGTATGTATGTACGCATCATGTGGATGCTGGATATGATCAGTTGGATCATTTTATGTATGTATGTATGCATCATGTTGGATGCTTGGACCATGTATCTGTATATGTATCAGGTGGATACATTGTATGATCAGGTGGATCATGTATGGTGATATGTATCATGTATTTGTATTTGTATCAGGTGGATACATTGATGATCAGGAGGATCATGTATGATGATATGTATCAGGTAGATACTTGGTATGCATCAGGTAGATGCATTGATGATCAGGAGGATCATGTATGATGATATGTATCAGGTAGATACTTGGTATGCATCAGGTAGATGCATTGATGATCAGGAGGATCATGTATGATGATATGTATCATGTATTTGTATCAGGTGGATACATTGATGATCAGGAGGATCATGTATGATACTTGGTATGCATCAGGAAGATGCATTGATGATCAGGTGGATCATGCAGCAGGATGTTGCAGTGATGATCAGGATGATCATAGATGACGAGCTTCAGGATGTTGCTCCAGATGACATGCAGCAGGATGTTGCAGTGATGATCAGGATGATCATAGATGACGAGCTTCAGGATGTTGCTCCAGATGACATGCAGCAGGATGTTGCAATGATGATCAGGATGATCATAGATGACGAGCTTCAGGATGTTGCTCCAGATGACATGCAGCAGGATGTTGCAGTGATGATCAGGATGATCATAGATAACGAGCTTCAGGATGTTGCTCCAGATGACATGCAGCAGGACGTTGCAGTGATGATGATCAGGATGATCATGGATACATCAGGATGATGTATGGTGAGTATCAGGTTGATACTCTGTGGCCGTGGATCAGGTTGTGCAGATGAGCATGTAATTCGGTGCCCTGGGAGATTTGCAGATGGTCTTTCGAGGTTTTGCCTATGGCATGTAATTCGGTGCCCTGGGACATCTGGCAAATGCTCTTTCGAGGTTTTGCTCTGGGAGGACATGTAATTCGGTGCCCTGGGAGATCTGCAGATAGTCTTTCAAGGTTTTTCCTATGGCATGTAATTCGGTTCCCTGGGATATCTGGCAGATGCTCTTTCGAGGTTTTGTCCTATGGCATGTAATTCGGTTCCCTGGGAGATCTGCAGATAGTTTTTCGAGGTTTTCCCTATGGCATGTAATTCGGTTCCCTGGGATATCTGGCAGATGCTCTTGCGAGGTTTTTCCATGACCACATGTAATTCGGTGCCCTAGGAGATCTGCAGATAGTCTTTCAAGGTTTTTGCCTATGGCATGTAATTCGGTTCCCTGGGATATCTGGCAGATGCTCTTGCGAGGTTTTGTGGTGAGGTCACATGTAATTCAGTGCCCTGGGAGATCCTTGTTGATGTATATGTAACTTCGGAATGTATTTCACATATATGTATATTGTATTCCTATAGAGATGGTATTATTCCTCTATAAGGAAGTGTCGTCATTTATATTGTAAGTGTCGTAACTTATACTTGATGGGTTATTAGACCACCTTGTTTGGGGTCGGCCCTGTATAAGTCATGTGGGTCAAAGGGTTATTAGACCACCCTATTGGGGGTCGGCCATGTGGGTCAAAGGGTTATTAGACCACCCTATTGGGGGTCGGCCCACTCAGCATTATGTTATGTGGTTAAGTTCGAGCCGACATGAGTTAGGTAAAAAGGCAAGTCAAGTCAAGTATAAATAGAGTGCGGGAGGCACTCTATTTACTAACTCACTTCTCACACATGCTCTCAAGGAGGAGAGGCGCACTTATGGAGGAGGAGGATTGCTTCTAGGTTATGGCTATCTCTATTGGTTGGTTGTATCATTGCTCTATCTATCTCTGAGGAAGTTATTGGGGTTTTTCACCTTTATGGTTTTCCCCAAGTAAATCTTTGTGTCTCTTGTGTGCTTGCATTATTGTCTCCATGATTGATATGCTGTAGATATGCTGTACATGTTGTTCTCTCAGTTAAGATCCTAGATCAGATTGAAGAAAAATTCTGAAAATTTGACATGGTATCAGAGCTAGCCTGAAAGAAGGCATGATATGGCATGTATGACACTTGTTGCACTTACGATGCTAGGGCTTGATATAGCAAAAACCAGTCATCGTAGCACTTTCGCTATAAATCCGTTTTGGCGAAGTTTTCGGATCTGAAATTGTTACAGGCCGAAGCTAAAATCTCCAGGTACCTTGTGTCCAAAGGAAAACCTCTAATTCGTTGTACTTCGTGATTTATGATCTGTACAATATAGGGTTTCTGCCTCTTCCAGATCTGAGTAAAAATCAGGTGACCTTGGGAAAAAGGTCATAACTTGGGCTAGGAAGCTCCAAATTAAATTTCGTGAAAAGTGACAGGTATTACACAGGCCGAGCTATCTCAAAAAACGTTTTCAGAGGCCGAAGGTCAAACAGTGACACGTGGCACGCCGTACAAGTTCGATCTCCTGTATTATCCCATAAACAGGTCACATTGCGACACTTGGCATATCTCTCTCTCAGAGAATCCAATTGAGGTCATACCTGTCAGGATGGAAATATAACAGGCCGTGCTATCTCAAAAAACGTTTTCAGAGGCCGAAGGTCAAACAGTGACATGTGGCATGCCGTACAAGTTCGCTCTCCTGTATTTTCCCAAAACAGGTCACGTTGCGACATTTGGCATAACTCTCTCTCAGAACATCCAATTGAGGTCAGACCTGTCAGGATGGAAAGCTAACAGGTCAGGCTATCTTAGGAAACTTTTTTAGACCCTGTGGATCAAAATTTTTGGAGTTACACCAGAAACAATCAGGTACATATTTCTGTCAAAACAGAATTATTTTTTTGGTACCTTCATTCATGGCTTCCGGAATTTAGGGCTTTGGAGAAAGTTGGAATTTTTGTAATAGGAGACCACGGCTGGATGCTACTCATCAAAATAGAAATTTAGAGACCAAGATCAGAATTTTTGGTTGGGCAGAAGGCCGGGCTTGATTAGACCCTAGTTCGGGACTTTGATCAGAAAAGTGGAAAATTAGGGCTTCTGTAAAAATGGGAATTTTTGAAATCTGTGACCACGGCTGGAAGCTCCTCAGAAAAATAGAAGCTTAGAGATTTGGATCAAACATTTTGATGGGGAAAAAGAGTGGGCTTCATCAAACCCCAGTTCAGGGTCACGTCCAGTGAATCCGGAAGTTTCAAAGGCAAAATTGAAGAGTGAAACTTTGCAGTTTTCAAATTCTGAATATACCAGTTTGATCAGCTCATCAAGGCACATATTTCTATCCTTTCGAAAGTTTGAAATTCAAAGTTTGAATTTTTGGGGTTTCTCTGACAAACCCATATCCAGCTCCAGGTCCAGTTCTTGCAAATCAAGTGGATTGGGTTAATCCTAGAACAAGATGGATTGATCATCTGCATGAGTAAAGAAGTTCCTGTTTCAGAGGGAGATGAGGCTAAGGCCTTACATAAGAAGATTACAAGCGACCTTAACAGGTATGACTCATCGAGGTATGTTTCGATATTTGTCCATGATTAAGTTTATGGTATGTTTGTCTTCATGTTATTACGGTTAGTACAATTTTGATTTTTGATTTGTCGTATCACCTTAACAAAATTATGAATGCATAATAGAAGATATTCATTGGTTAGGGTGTTGACACTTATGATTGTACTAATGCATTATGATGTTGTATGAGGTTTATGTTGTCTACTAACATGAAAGGTACACCAAGAAAGACAAATCATGTTCTGGTCCAAGAACATATGGTCATGATAACATGAGGACAAAGATTCATCCATTGTCATGGATCTCATAGAAGATCCATTTACGAGGTATGTATGACTTGGTTTTGTAATGGATAACATATGAGACATGCAGGTTACTAGAACAAGTCACTGAAGAGAACCAAAATACATTATGCGGGTATGTTAGACATAAACTAGCTAGCATGCTAATCCAGGTATGTTTTTCCTATATCAAGCTAGAATCCTACCTTGGGTTAGGATTTTATACTATTGTTGATAATGATTATTCATGAAGTCATAGGTTTGAATAATCATGGTTGTATGCATATTATGTTTCTTACCATAATTGATGATATGACTAACCAGAAGAATCATGATGGTATAGGTTTGAATAATCACAGGTTTTATGCATTTTATATCTCGTATCTTGATTGATGATTCAACTAACCTGAAGAGTCATAGGCTTGAGTAATTACAGGTTTAGACATGTTATGTTTCTTATGATTTGACTAACCATAAGAATCCTACATAAACCTTGAATGCTAATGCTTATTATTTCTGTTTGAAATGATCATGACTATACATGCTTGAGATTATTGTGTTTTAATAGTATACTAATGAATGTATGATTTTATATGAGATCACAAGGATAACACATTCATGATACTAATAAGCATGCATAGGAACCAAGGATGAAGGTAAGTTCAAGGACAGGTAATCCAGGAAGCAAAGATCAAGAGGGAGTACACTCCAGTGGTTTATGCAAGGATGCAGATATTCAGAGGGAGTTGACCATCTCTCTACATCCCACAACAGAAAGGTGTAGAAGAAGCTACTTCCGATTAGGACTCCAGCAGCTCCTGCAAGGAAGCGAAGACTCAGAGGGAGTCCACCCAACGAACAAACAAAGATAAGTATTTTAATTATCATTTCTTACATATTTGTTTGTTTAAATAAAATTGTTCAATGATGTATATGCTCATGGTCTTAGACTTAGGTTGTGTATTGTGCATATTAGAATGATTGCATTAATGAACAGTATACTACTAATATGCATGTGTTGGGTAAGTAGCCTATGGCACTGTACAACATTCCATTGCTACTTATCTAGAATGAAACCTCTTTGCTGACATGTTGGGAGTTGTGCACACTCTTAACAATGTTTTGGTAGAGATTGGAAGGCATCTAGAAAGTTACGGAATATGGATAAATGTTGTATTGAAGCATTGGCTAAGATAATTGCATGACTGTATGGCATATTTCTTTATGAATTTGTTCTGAAAACTATGAGATGTTTTCTAATCATGCAATTTAACTTGTTGTGTAGGAAAGATCGTATGCCATCTCCTACAAAAGAAGAATTACAACATTTGTTCTAGCAACAAAGATATCTATTGAAGATATTGAAGATATTGAAGATATTGAAGTTCCCAGGATCTGGGATGAAGAAATGGAATGCCATGATCCGTCGATCATGAAGAATGATGTTTGGGATGTAATCCCAAGACATGAAGGGAAGTTTGCTATGACTTCCAAATGGAACTATCAGATCAAGCATGTTGCAGATGGCAGCATTGAGAAATATAAAAGTGATGAAATAGAAGATACACCAGATGGATTCAAGACAGCTTCCTTGAATGGTGTAGTTGAAGAAGAAGTATATGTAGAGTAGCCACTTGGTTCTGATACACATGATAGGAAATCATATATGTGCAGAACTTGGTATGGTGAAGATAGATTGATTGCCGACACGCAGCGGAAGTTTACTGCCGAGTTCGAGTTAAGAACTTGGGGATGATGCACTATTTGTTTTTGGCATGGAGGTGTGGCAGAGAGCAGATGGAATCTTCCTTGGACAAGGGAAGTATGTAGTAGAGATCCTGAAGATGTTCGGGATGATGGATTGCAAGGCTATGGCCACACCTATGGCATCGAATCTGAAGCTTCTATGTGATGCTTCATCTGAGCCGGTTGATGTCTCTTTGTATCGTCAGATGATTGGGTCCTTGATGTACCTGACGAACACGAGACCAGACATTTGATTTGCTGTGAACACATTGAGCCAGTTCCTGACGGATCCGAGGAGTGTTCACCTGGTTGCTGTAAAGCATGTTCTGAGGTACCTGAAGGGTACAGTGGATTATGGGCTCAGGTATGAGGAGAATCAAAAGTTTAACCTGCAGGGTTATGTTGATTCAGATTGGGCTGGCAGTGCTGCAGACAGGAAGAGCACATCTGGGTGTTGCTTCAGTATGGGATCAGGTGTGATCTCTTGGTTTAGCAGGAAGCAGTCCTGCGTAACACTGAGTACAGCTGAGGCAGAGTATGTTGCAGCCTGTTCAGCTAGTTGTGAGACAGTATGGCTACGGAAGCTACTGTCTGGGTTATTTGATCTCCCATTGGAGGCTACTGGTATCTTCTGTGATAACCAGAGTTGTGTGAAGCTGTCCGAGAACCCAGTGTTTCATGACAGGTCGAAACACATAGAGATCAAATATCACTATATCAGGGATATGGTGCAGAGAGGAGCTGTGAAGCTCCTATATGTTGCGACAGACGAGCAGATTACAGATGTGCTGACGAAGCCGCTAGCCAGAGTGAAGCTCGAGTACTTCAGAGAGAGGCTTGGCGTTCTTCAGATCGAGGACACTTCGAGGAAGAAGTGATGGACACATTTGCTGAAGCCATTCCAAGCATGTTGGAAGGAGGATCCTTCACGTGGCTGTGGATGTAAGCGTTGGATAATGGGCATCAGGATGATGTTTTGGTTTCTGCTTGGATATGATCAGTTGGATCATTTATGTATGTACGCATCATGTTGGATGCTAGATATGATCAGTTGGATCATTTATGTATGTACGCATCATGTTGGATGCTGGATATGATCAGTTGGATCATTTATGTATGTATGCATCATGTTGGATGCTGGATATGATCAGTTGGATCATTTATGTATGTATGCATCATGCTGGATGCTGGATATGATCGGATGGATCATGTGTATGTATTTTGTATGAACGCATCATGTTGGATGCTGATGGATACATTGTGTGGATCATGTATCTTTGTATGATCAGGTAGATCATGTATGCTGATGGATACATTGTGTGGATCATGTATCTTTGTATGATCAGATAGATCATGTATGCTGATGGATACATTGTGTGGATCATGTATCTTTGTATGATCAGGTAGATCATGTATGCTGATGGATACATTGTGTGGATCATGTATCTTTGTATGATCAGGTGGATCATGTACGCTGATAGATACATTGTGTGGATCATGTATCTATGTATGTATCAGGTGGATACTTGGATGATCGTGGATGACGAGCTTCTCCAGATGATATGCAGCAGGATGTTGCACTGATGATGATCAGGATGATCATGTGTACATCAGGATAATGTTTGATGAGTATCAGATGATACTTTGTGGCCGTGGATCAGGTTGTGCAGGAAAGCATGTAATTTGTGCCCTGGGAGATTTGCAGATGGTCTTTCGAGGTTTTGCCTATGGCATGTTATTCGGTGCCCTGGGACATCTGGCAAATGCTCTTGCGAGGTTTTGCTTGGGAGGACATGTAATTTGTGCCCTGGGAGATCTGCAGATAGTCTTTCGAGGTTTTGCCTATGGCATGTAATTCGGTGCCCTGGGATATCTGGCAGATGCTCTTGCGAGGTTTTGTCCTATGGCATGTAATTTGCTCCTGGGAGATCTGGACAGGATGAAAAAGGCCTCAGATGCTTCAGCCAGGTTTTGCCATGACCACATGTAATTTGCTCCTGGGAGATCTGGACAGGATGAAAAAGGCCTCAGATGCTTCAGCCAGGTTTTGTGGTGGACCACATGTAATGTGCTCCTGGGAGATCCGACAGGTAGAGCTATGTGCTCGTAACAGCCTGGGATGCTTCAGCCAGGTTTTGTGGTGAGATCACATGTAGTGTGCTCCTGGGAGATCCGACAGGTAGAGCCGCGTGCTCGTAACAGCCTGGGATGCTTCAGCCAGGTTTTGTGATGGGTCACATGTAATGTGCTCCTGGGAGATCCTACAGGTAGAGCTGTGTGCTCGTAACATCCTGGGATGCTGCAGCCAGGTTTTGTGACGCACGTAATGAGTCCTAAGAATTCCACAGTATGGCCAGTGATGATGAAGACCTGCATGTGGTGGGCCTACATCCAGTATGAAAAAGGACTGGCTCTGTAGAACTTCCTATGACGAGTAGATTCAGAGATTGATTGAGATAGCAGTAGCAGTGACGATGATGATGATGACTCGATGACGATTATCCAGCGACGATGATCCAGAGAAGATGACTTGTGCTAGAAGAACTGTGCTGAGAAATACCTTCCTAGTTAAGAGGGAGTGTTGATGTATATGTAACTTCGGAATGTATTTCACATATATGTATATTGTATTCCTATAGAGATGGTATTATTCCTCTATAAGGAAGTGTCGTCATTTATATTGTAAGTGTCGTAACTTATACTTGATGGGTTATTAGACCACCTTGTTTGGGGTCGGCCCTGTATAAGTCATGTGGGTCAAAGGGTTATTAGACCACCCTATTGGGGGTCGGCCATGTGGGTCAAAGGGTTATTAGACCACCCTATTGGGGGTCGGCCCACTCATCATTATGTTATGTGGTTAAGTTCGAGCCGACATGAGTTAGGTAAAAAGGCAAGTCAAGTCAAGTATAAATAGAGTGCGGGAGGCACTCTATTTACTAACTCACTTCTCACACATGCTCTCAAGGAGGAGAGGCGCACTTATGGAGGAGGAGGATTGCTGCTAGGTTATGGCTATCTCTATTGGTTGGTTGTATCATTGCTCTATCTATCTCTGAGGAAGTTATTGGGGTTTTTCACCTTTATGGTTTTCCCCAAGTAAATATTTGTGTCTCTTGTGTGCTTGCATTATTGTCTCCATGATTGATATGCTATAGATATGCTGTACATGTTGTTCTCTCAGTTAAGATCCTAGATCAGATTGAAGAAAAATTCTGAAAATTTAACAATCCTATAGGTAGAGCTGTGTGCTCGTAACAGCCTGGGATGCTCTTTCGAGGTTTTGTGACACACGTAAAAGTCCTGAGGATTCCACAGTATGGCCAGTGATGATGAAGACCTGCAGGTGGTGGGCCTACATCCAGTATGAAAAAGGACTGGCTCTGTAGAACTTCCTATGACGAGTAGAGACAGAGATTGGACGAGATAGCAGCAGCAGTGACGATGACGATGACGATGCATCGATGACGATGATCCAGAGAAGAAGACTTGTCTAGCAAATCTGTGTCGAGAAATACCTTCCTTGTTAAGAGGGAGTGTTGATGTATATGTAACTTCGGAATGTATTTCATCAGTATATTATATATATATTTATTGTACCCTTATAAGAGATGTGTTATTCCTCTATAAGGAAGTGTCGTCATGTGGATTGACAAGTGTCGCAAGTGTGTGTACTTGCCGATGGGTTATTAGACCACCTTATGGGGTCGGCCCTAATTAATATATAATATAATGTGGATGTACTCAAGTAGACAAGTCAGCCCCAGTAGGTCACTGGGCAAAAAGGTGAGTATAAATAGAGATAGGAGATCTCTATTTTACTCACTCAGAAAAGCATCTATCTCTCTCTCTGAAAAGTGGCGCACTAGTGAGGAGGAGGAGGATCATCTGCTAGGAGACTATCTCTGTATTATTTGGTTGTATTTTGGTTGAGCCATTGCTCTCTCTATCTCTGAGGAAGTTGTGGGGTTTTTTCACCTTAGGGTTTTCCCCACGGAAACTCTGTGTCTCTTGTCTCTATGCTTTTGATTCTTGTGATGCTTGTGATGCTTGTCATATTATGATTGTCATGCATTGATATACTGTAGATGTTATTATCTCAGTAAAGATCCTATAGTATTGTGATTTAATACTGAAAATTTCACAGGTCCATCTGTGGTCATGCAAAAATGATGAATGTGAGAGTGAGGTAAAAAAGGTGAAAAACAAAAAGGAGAACAAACTGTACAATACGGACCGATGGGGTTGCGGGTTATTTAGGGATAAAAGCATTTAAGATACAACCCATTACGAGGGTTGCGCAAAGGGCGACCTTCTGAGTCAGTTAAAATGTATGCCCCCTTGCTGAGGCAAGTCTGCACGATGTAAGGGCCTTGCCACATAGATTCAAACTTTCCTTTACCGGTTTTGTCATGGGCTTGATCATATGCGAGGATGAGGTCCCCTTCACAGAATGTTTGAGGGTGTACATGTTTGTCGTAACCGAATTTGGAGCGGTTCTTGGCGGCTTCAATAGTCTGGAGAGTGGCACGACGATCTTCATCTGCTTGTTCGAGGGATAGCAGACATTGCTCAAGTGGGGAGGTGTAGGGGAGAATCTCGATGGTGATTTGTAAGGCAGGTATCTGATACTCGATGGGGAGGACAGACTCTACACCGTGAACTAAGTGAAATGGGGTAAAACCAGTGGCGGTCTTGGTAGAGGTACGGTAAGCCCATAAGGAAGGGAACAACATGTGGTTCCAATTGGACTTATGCCGATCAATAGTGCGTTGAAGGATGGTTTTGAGTATTTTGTTAATGGCCTCTACTTGGTCGTTCCCCTAGGGGTTGTAAGCAGAGGAATATTGATGGTCGAACTTGAGGAGGGTGGCTAACTCACGCCAAACGGAATCTTCGAAGTGTGAACCATGGTCTGAGACCAACTGTTTGGGAACCCCAAATCGAGTGATAACGTGGTTAAAAAAGAAATGAGCAGCGGTATCAGCGGTACAATTGAAAGTGGGCATGGCTTCATCCCATTTGGTAAAGTAATCGACAGTGACAATGATGTATTTATGACCGTTAACTACAGTTTTGGTGACTCCCCTTGGTTTGAATTTCTAGTTATAGTTTTAAAATATTTTCCTTTCGGCTATCCCTTTCAGCCGCATCTTTTATCCCTGCAGTTGCGTTCTGACCGCATCTTTCAATCCTTTACCTGCGACCCGACTGCGGCTCTCAGACTGTTTCCGGCGTTCTACCAGCGGATTCAAGTCTGTTACCTGTGATCCGACCGCGGATAATCATCCTATTTGTTGCGATCCGACTGTGGCTGTTACAAATTTTTCGGCATCCCGACCGCGGCTTTAAGCCCTTTTCCTGCAACCAGACTGTGCCTGTCAGCCCTTTTCCCGCATCCTGACTACGGCTTTCAGCCCTTTTGCTACAACCCGACTACGTCTATTGGCCTTTTTCCTGCATCCCGCCTGCGGCTTTCAGCCACTTTCCTGCGACCCGGCTGCGGCTTTCATCCTTTTTCCCACGGTTCGACTGCATCTTTCGGCCAAAAACCCGCAACCTGTCCGTGACTATTGAGCTCTTTCCCGCGGTCCGACCGCCCAGAACTGCCACAAACCCACGGTCTGTTCTCTTCATTTTTTTTACCTGTTTTGAACCCAGCCCTTTGTTGAACTATTTTCTGCACAGCCATCTGTCCTACCTACAACCATACTTCCCTACATCCTTTTCTGCAGTTCTATTTCTGTTCCATTTACATAATCATTTTTTTTTTTTTTTAATTTTCAAAAAGAGAAAATTTTGCATGCTAAAGTTTACATTCTGTCTTGTTATTGTTAGGTATAAAGTTGCCCCCCTTGTGGCACTTTTATTTGGGTTCATCACCTCACACGCACACACTCTGTCACCTAATTCAAGTGAGCCTTAAAAAACTACTTAACTCAACCAATATTCTAACCCCACTTGGGGAACACATAAGAATTTTTGTAGTTAGGTAGGATCAGGGGGATTGGCATCCAAATAACACCCCTCGGTTGCTTACACTTGAGACATAGTTGTTGTCCATTAGGGAACCAAAATCCCCTAGTATTTTTTGGCACGATCACGACCAGTTTATCAGAGGGCCTCTCCCCTAGGAGGGTTGAAGTCGCCAAACTGGTTTCGGAGGCCTGAGTGGAATACCGCACTCCATTCAGTAACCGAAGGGATACCTTTCGCAGTTCTCAGAGTATCCCTGTATAGGGGTACTGCGGTAAAAGGACCAAATGACAGATTCACCTTTCTGGACCTGTCATGAACGGGGTATCTTAGTTTCCTTTCTTCTAGGATTGACTACCTGGTGTCCCTCCAGGTAGGGGGATATCTTTAGCCACTTGGCTCTCCTATCCATATTGTCTGACTTGTATTTCATCACCTTGCAGAGCATATGTCTAGTTGAGTCAGAATACTATTTAGTTAGGTGTTTGCATGCTCCCTTACCTCCTTTTGGTCTAGCGAGTCCACCATTTTTATTTTTTAGGAAACCTACTGCTTGTTGGTATTCTGACCATTTCTATTGATACTCCACTTATTGTAGCACAGCTGTTACAGTAGGTGTTTTGAGTTGGTTGTTGGCCTGAGTGCCATATTTTGTGAGCTCTCCTTCTGCACACTTGGTTGCATTAGGTTTTTTGAGTTGTTTTTCACTCAACACAACCCCTAGATATTTGACACCATTTGTCACCATTGAGTCCCCGAGACATTCTCGGTGCCTCCGGGGCGAGCCCCCACAGCATGGTTCACTTGACACCACCCATCATAGACATAGATATTCATCACTTGATACCACTCATCATATATCTCGAGCCTTGTCACTTGACTCCACTCGTCAACGGCATAGGACTCCATCGCCTGATCTAGACGCCCCCTATTTTACCTCCGATTCTGAGGCAGAGTCTGAGAACCCCATTTACAATGCACCCACCAGCCCCATGGCTGGCATGACTTCCACCCCTTTCTTGGTAGGGACCATTGGTGGAGCATCCACCACCACACCTGCTTTGGGTATGTCCTTGATGGGGCCCATGTCTACCGTTCCACTCACTGCACCCATTCCAGTAGCTGGAATACCTATCCCACCTCCCTCAATGACTCTACCCTTGGCGGTGCAGGACAGTCCCATACCACGTTCATCCCTCCACTTGGGGGCAACATCCCAAACCCAACCCCTCCACTTGGGGGAATTGGCCCCAATTTGGTCACACCCACTAGTATGTCACATCCTTCTACTAGTTTGCCATTCATGGCTAGCCTCAACCTTCCTGACCTAGCCAGATTGACTAACGATCCCAATAGACACGACCTTGCATGGCCTCACATGCCCACCAAGCTCCCCTCTGACATCCCTAAGTTTGAGGGAAAGGCAGGTGAGGACCCCCAAAACCATATTATGTCCTTCCATCTATGGTGTTCCTCCAACTGCATAGTGGATGACTCTGTGCGCCTCCGTCTATTACAGTGCACCTTCGCTGGCTCTGTAGCTAAGTGGTACATCAAGCAGCCCCATGTAAGGCACCTGCAACAATTAATTAATACGAATATGCGAAATAGCAGAAATGACAGAACTCAGAATCACTTTTATATTGATCACAGGCCACTTCGAGGGGGCAACCTCCTATGAGCAAGCTCAATACAAATAACTTCACGGTGCCTTCATAGGTCTCAACACACACTTATATACTAATTCTAGGTGCCAATACTATGGGTCGAAACCATGGGCCGTTACAAACTATGGATCAACAATACTACGGGCGACTTACAAAGCATATGCGCCAACAACAATAACACAAACTATTGATCAACAAATACTACGGGACGACTTACAAAGCATATGCGTCCAACAACAACATACTAACAAAGTAAAGACATGGGTTCCTAACATCCCCTCCCTCTTAAAACAAGCTTTGTCCTCAAAGATTTAGATGTGGAAATTGTTGTTGAAACTAAAGGAGTGGTTCCCATGTATCATCCTCTGGTTGCATGCCGTGCCACTGAATTAAGACTTCTGTGATAGAGTGAGAGCGAAGCTGACGCGTGCGCCGATTGAGGATGGCCTCTGGCTCCAAAAGGATGGATCCTTCATTATCCAGTTCGGGTAAAATCATTTTTCCGCTGATGTTGGTGCCAAGAACTTTCTTCAGACAAGATACATGAAAGATTGGATGAATGCGGGAAGAATGAGGAAGTTCCAATTTATAAGCAACGGACCCAATCTTCTGAAGAATCCGATATGGCCCATAGAACTTTGGAGCGAGCTTATGACACCCTTTGAGTTTCAAGGAGGATTGTTTGTACGACTAGAGATGAAGAAAAACCATATCGCCGACTTGAAAAGTGCGCTCCGAACGGTGCTGATCAGCTTGTTGCTTCATGCGATTTCTTGCCATGTGAAGATTGTCCCGCAAAATGCGAAGAATCTGATCGCGGTTTCAAAGGACCATGTCCACTTCTTGAACTGGTGAACTGGTGGGGGTGTATGGAAGAAGAGATGGAGGTGCCTGACCATAGACTGCTTCATATGGGTTCATTCTAGAGGCAGTGTGGTAAGAGGTATTGTACCACCATTCAGCGAGAGGGAGCCACTTTTCCCACTGATGTTGTTGTTCCGAGCTGAAGCAACGAAGATAAGTTTTTAAGCATTTATTGACAATTTCAGTTTGACCATCTGTTTGTGGGCGATACCCTGAACTCATCTTCAGTTTGGTGCCAGTGTGGCAAAATAGTTCTGTCCAAAAATGACTGGTGAAAGTCGCATCACGATCCGAGACAATGGAAGAAGGGATGCCATGAAGACGAAAGATTTGGTCCAGAAACATTTGACCGACGGAGGAGGCTGTATAGGGATGGCTGAGAGCACAAAAATGACTATATTTGGAGAGGCGATCAACCACAACGAGAATCACTATCTTCCTGCCAGATTTAGGGAGCCCTTCAATGAAATCCATAGAAATATCTGTCCAAATCCGTGTAGGTATGGGAAACGGTTCAAGCAATCCTCGAAGGAGTGTTGTTTCACCCTTATTACGCTGGCAGGTATCACATTCAGCCACCATCTGTTGAATTGTCCTTTTCAATAGAGCAGTTAATGTAGCTGCAATCTTCCCATAATCCTTGACAAACTTGTGGTAGTAGTCAGTCAACCCCAAAAAACCACGAAGGCTCTTGAGTGTCTGAGGATGCGGCCTATTGTTCATGGCATCGATTTTGGCAGGATCCACGCGAACCCCTTGTGCTGAGATAATGTGCCCGAGATACTCAACTTTCTTCTATCCAAAAACACATTTAGACTGCTTGGCATAGAGATGATGGTCTCAGAAAAGTTGCATGACAAGATCCAGATGCTGGAGATGTTCATCCCATGTTTTACTGTAGATGAGAATATCATCAAAGAATACCAGAATGAATTTCCGCAAGTAGGGTCAAAATATTTTATTCATTAAGGCCTAGAATGTGGAAGGAGCATTAGTGAGGCCAAAGGGCATGACCAAAAACTCATAATGGCCATCATGTGTGCGGAAAGCTGTTTTAGGAATATCATCCTCATGAACCTGAATTTGATGATACCGAGAACGAAGATCCAACTTGGAGAAAAAGTGAGCCCCATGAAGCTCATCCAGAAGCTCATCAACAACAGGAATTGGAAACTTATCCTTGATGGTGAGGTGATTAAGTGCTCGGAAGTCAATGCAGAGGCACCATGACCCATCTTTTTTGTGGACAAGAATAACTGTAGAAGAAAAGGAACTAGTGCTTGGGCGAATAATACCTTGCTTCAATAAGTCTTGAACGAGCATTTCAATCTCTATTTTTTGGTGAAATGGGTACCGATATGGCCTGATGTTTGGAGGAACGCTGCCAGAAAGGAGCTGAATACGATGGTCTTCTGGCCTGGAAGGTGGAAATCCCACTGGTTCAGCAAAGACACCTGTATATCGATCCAGAATTTGTTGTAGATCCCAAGGAGTAGTGGAGACCGCTGATGGTTGCATCTGAATGGAATGGATCTGAGCGATGACACCATGTAAATTCTTCTTGAGGATTTTTTCCATGCGATGTGAACTGATGATGCTGAGAGAACTTGGTTGTAATCCTGTCAATGTGTGTTTTTGTCCATTGAGGGAAAACTACATCCAAAGTTCAGCAAAATCCCATAAGATAGGGCCAAGTGTGCGAAGCCATTAAGAGCCCAAAACCACATCACATCCGCCTAAGGGAAAGGCAAACATATTAGAGTGCAAGGTATAATATCCCATAGAGATATGCACATTTCGACACTTCCCTTTGCAAGGTAAGGTTCCCCCATTGGCAACCATGACTTCAAAGTTGGAGCAAGGATGGATAAAACAATCAGCTTGTTTGGCGATCCGAGGGTCAATGAAATTATGAGTGCTACCAGAATCAATGAGTATTGTAAGAGGAAGCTTCTTGAAGTAACCCCTGACCTACATTGTTTGGGGGGTGGTGATTCTAGCTAAAGCATGGAGAGATATCTCTGGCTGGTCATCCCAAGACGGAGGGTCAATAGGCGGTTCCTGAATGTCGACCGGAGCATCCAGTGTTTCTGGATCTTCGTCACCAATTTCAAAGGCAGGAGGAGACTCCACATCCAAGAGATAGAGCTTTTGCTAAACACATCTATGTCCCTAAGTGAATTTCTCATCACACTTATAGCAAATCCCCTTTTCTCTACGTGCTTGCATCTCTGTTTCAGACAAACGCTTGATAGGAGTCGGTCGAGGAGCCTGCGGTATAGGTGGTCGCTGAGAACCTATATTTCGGAAGGGAACAAAAGTGGGCTTGGAGCGTTGTTGGGCTGCAATCTTGTCTTCTGCCAACTTAGCCAACCCTAGGGCTTCCATCATTGTGTTGGGACATAACATTTTGACCTCAGAGCAGATGGCATCCTTTAGACCACTAATAAAACAACTCCGGTAAAAGTCATCAGACAATCCTTCGGTGTGGTTGGCTAGATTCTCAAATTCGGTTTGATACTCTCTCACCATGCCAATTTGGTGAAGTTCAGTGAGGGCTCCTGTGAAGTCATCAAAAGCACTAGGACCAAATCGTTGCAAAAGGAGCTGGCAAAAGTCTGGCCATTTGGGCTCTGGATGAGCCTTGATGTACCAACGGTACCATTAAAGAGCTTCCTGTTCCAAGTGAAAGGATGCCAGCGGAACTTTGTTGACATCAAAAGTATTATGCAGACTGAAATACTGTTCTGCACGATAGATCCATCCAGTTGGATCAGTACCATTGAAGCAAGGAAAATCAAGCTTCGGACCATGGAAATTGCTGGAAGAGGAGAACCCATTGTCTGATGAAGACTCGGACTGCTGTTTGTTGTTCATAGCTAAATGTTCAAGATGGAGGCCGATAAATTTTTCATCTAGATCCTGGAGTTTGGCTTGGATGGCTGCAAGTGCTTCCTCCATGGTTTTTGCTCCTGCATGGGTGACAAGCATAACCAAGAGTTTTTTTTTTTTTTCAGACTCGAGCAGCTACGGCTTGAAAGGGATCTGAAACGGCGCCGAATGGATTGAAAATGGCTGGCTCTGGAATGGCTTGCAAAATGGATTTGAACGAATGGATGTAAAAAAACGCAGCAACGATCAACGGTAGTTCAGCTGAAATTAGATATGGACCCCAGGTATGTGCGGCTTCCTAACAGTTCAAGGGTTTCACTCAGCCACCAATGCTGTCTGACGGCTTGCGTATTGGGGCAGTACCCCTCACTCCACGGCTCAGGTAAAACTGATAACCGCTTTTCCACAAACGACAGCTCTTGGTTTACCTCACAGATGGGAATTAGTCAATCAGGTAGGGGTCGTTGCCCTTTTCGCTGGCAGGTCCTCTCAATGGGCCGGCTACTTCGGAGTTCCTGTGGTACTCCTCACAATGAGTTTTAGGGCTTATGCCCAAGTACTTCCCACAGTTAAGTGGATAGGGATTGTTTCCAAATCCGAACCTGCAACAGATGCGAAAAAAACTTTTGGCAGAAATTTCACCCAGCGAGCCCAAGAAAGTGCTCTGATACCAGATGTGAGGCACCTGCAACAATTAATTAATACGAATATGCGAAATAGCAGAAAAGACAGAACTCAGAATCACTTTTATATTGATCACAGGCCACTTCGAGGGGGCAACCTCCTATGAGCAAGCTCAATACAAATAACTTCACAGTGCCTTCATAGGTCTCAACACACACTTATATACTAATTCTAGGTGCCAATACTATGGGTCGAAACCATGGGCCGTTACAAACTATGGATCAACAATACTATGGGCGACTTACAAAGCATATGCGCCAACAACAATAACACAAACTATTGGTCAACAAATACTATGGAACGACTTACAAAGCATATGAGTCCAACAACAACATACTAACAAAGTAAAGACATGGGTTCCTAACACCCCATGGGACCCATGCCACCTTTACTTCCCTTGCCTCGACCTTCCTGCAATTCTTTCAGTTACCTGTCTGCTATGACGCGGGAGTTGAGATCCTACTGTCTTGTAGACAGAACACGGCTACCCACATCACTGACCACATTCATGAGTGGCGTCGACGCTGCAGTCTCTGCAAAATCAAGTTAGACAACCGTATCTTCTTAGATTGGTTTCTCAAATCCCTCCTTCCTCTCATTTCCAAGGATGTGGCATCCGAATGACCCCAGTATGAAGAAGAGGCCATCCTCAAATCCCAACAATTTGACCTCATATACGCTCAGTCGGGTTACCTCTATACCATTATCCCTGATGCCCCTCGCGGTGATTCCTCCCAGCATGATGCGCGGGGGGCATGCCACGCCGCAGATGGAATCATTGGCCATGTTGCCTCATATCCCTAACCCTTTTCCATAGCACGTCCTAGCCCTGGCACCAACCTTTCGTGGGCTACGTCTCAATCTGGAGCAACCAATTCGTATGCTCCTATGACACATCACCACCATTATCACGGCCCCTCATGTCCACCTCAGTGCTTTGGGCATGCGTCCCCCGCTTATGCTCCCCCGGTCGCACCTCAGCCATATTACCATCCACAGGATGCCCCAGCTCCTGTGACCTCCCAAGCCCAACCGGCTTATTACCCGCCACAGGCAGCCCCTACGGCAAACCCACATCCCACTCTGTAGACGTATCAACAACCCCCACAAGGTTTAGCACCTGTGCAACCTCCACCTACTTATTATCCACCAAAGCCTTCTCCCGCACCTACACAACCCCAGAACCCACCTGCTGCCCAAGGGCAAGTTTACGCCCAACAAAATCCGCAGCAAAACCAAAACAACCAGCGCCAACAGGGCCAGCAAAACCATGGCAAGGGCCATAACCGTGGGAACAACCCTCCTCTAGACCAAGGTGGTCAACCTCCCAATCCCCCAGACAACAATAATGCAGCCCCTGCCAACCAAAACCCCGATCGGCCACCCAAGCAGGCTAAAAACCCTAATTTACGAACAAACCATCCTTGTTCTATTTGCGGGGTCTATGGCCACTACACACATGCTTGCCCACATTTAGAGCGAGCCAGGCAACTCTGGGTTGATGATTCCCATCGCCAAGGGCACGCAGCTCCTCAAGCGCCACCCAACCCCCCACAACCTCAGCAGCCACCTTTGGTGCTTCAAAACCCCTTACCAAACCAAGGCGTAGTGAACACTCAGCCGTTGGCTCCCCCTCAAGCCAACATGCCACCACAATAACAGATCACTTATGCCACTCCTGATCAACCCATGTTCAACTCAGGTACCCACCACTTGTTGATGATGTCATCCGCTGATGTCAACCTCCAAACCCGGCGAAACCAATATGGCTCCACCCCTGAATCCCCTCCCGCCGACAAAAACAATAACGCTTATCCCACTGATCAGACGTTATGTATACCTCCGGCTCCACTCGATGGCACCCCCAAAGCACCTCGTTTCCCACTTCGTCGTATCAATAATAATCCCAATGCTCACGCTGCGTCAAATTACAACATTATAGATGACTTAGCCTAGTCTCCCGCAGCCATGTCTGCGTTGGAAGTCTTGAAAAACTACCCTTCACAGCGCAAGACTTTGCTCTTCGCCATTGGCACTATTGATCCCAATGATTCACAACTGATGGCATTCGATTTGGACCAATCCGAACCACGCCTGCCTTCCACTTTAGCGTTCCAAGTTTCTGTTTCCATTCAGAATCTTGTCATCCATCGGTGCATTAACGATGAAGGTGCCTCTACATGCATTATGTCCACATTCATTTGGTAGAAGTTGGGATCCCCTACTCTCCAGCTGTCCACCACTGCGCTGCGAGCCTACGACGGTCGTTCGGCTCAACCCCAAGGCCTATTAGCTAACGTCCCCATCCAACTGGCTGGTAAAACTGTTCTCATTGACATAGAGGTCATCAATGCCCAACTTGATTATAACCTCTTACTTGGCCGCAGCTACATGTATGCCATGCGGGCGGTTGCCTCATCCATTTTTCGTACCATGATGTTCCCCCATGATGGACGTGTGGTCAAGGTCGACCAACTCACCTACTACGATCCAAGTGCCCCCGCTGCACCCGAAAATGTTCTCCCTATGGTTGAACAACCTGTTAGTGGTGCCGCTACGTCACTGGTTTCCTCCGTGGGACCTGGAGTTTACTCAGATCCACCGATGACGTCCACATTCCAATCCATTCCTCCACCATCACCCGCGATCGAAGTATCTGATCTATGTACCTTGTCCCACAATACACAAACACCCACCAATCAGCCGCCCTTGTTACCTAAACCACGATTGGTACCTAGTCACATTGGTGTTACACCCATCCACACAATCCCCTTCCTAATCCCTCCCTCGGGCGTAGTAAGCGCCTTGGTTATGGCTACCCTCAGCCTCCCCGGGTTAACCTTAGTATTACCCGTGTGGTACCTTTCACCTCCCGTTCCCCCACTGACACCAGATGTCATCCTGTAACCAGTGCAACCCATTGTCGCTACTACTCAGCCACCCCCCGGTGTCGCTACCCCTTCATCCTCCACAAATCCCCCTCCTCTTATCAAGCCCACTGGGAGCAGAGGCCCATAACCATACACTGCTGTACCCCCTCCCAAAACAGTCAAAAACCCCCCCGTGTTTCGTGCTCCTCCCAAATGCTCATTGTGTGATGAGTTAGGCCATTCGACTCATCAATTTCCACAATTACCGGCATTACAGGAACACATGCAAATGCTTGACGATGACCCCAACATCCCCATTGTCGAAATCAACCCAACCCCCAAGCCTCGTGATAAATCACTGCGTACCAATCACCCCTGTGCGATATGCGATATTTACGGCCACTACTCAGATCACTGTCCTGATCTCCCAGATTACAAAGCAGCTCTCTATGAGATGAATAATTTGGACCTTGAGATGGCACCCCCCACAATTGAGGAGATCCACCCCCCGGTCTCCTCCCCTTCAGGAGAGGTTAATACCATTTATATGATCTCTTCAATCACCACTCCATCGTCACCTAATTTGATGACTCCAACTTTTCGTTATGATGAGGAGATTCTAGAGGCTCTCACCGCACCGGATTATCCCTGGGACGACATGCACCATCGTTCCTATTTCCTCCCAGATGAATCCTCCTCTATCACCGTGACCCAAGTCACGGGTGAGTCCAAAGATTTCCTTCCCACCAAGGTCGACTGGTTTAAGGATCCTATTCCATCTCCTGATGCCTTTGAGGAGGGTAACATGGCCGACATTTCACCTGTCATCCACATTGATATCGCTGCCCCAGGAGGTGCCCCTGAACTCCTAACTTTAGGAGCCTCCTGCAATGAGCATGAGATTGAGGAGTACGAAAAACTCTTCCAAGAGTTCCGTGATGTCTTTTCCTGGTCCTATACCGAAATTCCTGGTCTCAACCCCGCTATTATAGAGCACCACATTGACACGTGGCCCGATGTACCCCCTGTTCGCCAGAAACAGTGCCCCATTCATCCCTCAAAGCTCCCAGCTGTTAAAGCAGAGATTGAGAAACTTCACAAGGCAGGCTTCATTTATCCTATTGCCTACACCACCTGGGTTTCAAACCCCGTTCCCGTCAACAAAAAACAAGGCACCATTAGAGTCTGTACTGAATTTTGAGATTTAAAATTGTGCCTGTCCCAAAGACAACTTCCCTACGCCATTTATTGACCAGCTCATCGATGCATGTGCGGGACATGAAGTCCTCTCTTTCATGGACGGTTTTTCTGGATACAATCAGATTCAGATCCGAAAGGAGGATTAGTACAAAACTGCCTTTCCTACCCCATGGGGCACCTTTGCCTATCGCGTCATGCCTTTCAGCCTCAAAAATGTTGGTGCCACCTTCCAGCAGGCCATGACCTATTGCTTTCACGACTTGGTCCATATCTTGCTTGTCTACCTTGATGACCTTACAACTCGTTCCTAGAAACGATCAGACCACCTTAACGACCTTCGTCAAGTTTTTCTGCGTTGTCGCAAATATCAAATCCGCTTGAACCCACACAAGTGTGTCTTTTGCGTTCCGGCAGGCCAATTGTTGGGTTTCATTGTTTCCCAGAAAGGAATTACTGTTGACCCCCTGAAATTCCAATCCATCTTAGACCTTCCGTCTCCTCGCATGCTTCAACAGCTCCAAAGTCTGCAGGGGCGATCCAATTTCCTCCGTCGTTTCGTTCCTGATTATGCTACTAACATTCATGGTTTCTTGCGCCTGCTCTGTACCCACATACCCTTTGTCTGGGATAAGCAAGCAGAAGCTACATTCGAAGCTCTCAAGAAAGCTCTCACACAAGCCCCCTTGATCTCCCCTCCGGATTTCTCTCAGGACTTCATCATCTATGTCTCGGCATCCGAGCATGCCGTGTCTGGAGTCTTGGTTCAAGAAGATGCTTCTCACCAAGAGCATGTCATTTATTACATCAGCCAGACCTTGTCTAGACCACCCCTACGTTACACATATGAGGAGAGACTTGCCCTAGCTGTGGTCTTTTCCATCCAAAAATTGCGACACTACATTTTACTTAGTCATACCACAGTCGTCGCCGACTCCAACAGTTCAATAAACAGTAAATTAAAATGCTAAAACAAGATAAATTCTAAACTAGCATGAGCATTAAGAAACATAACAAAACATGGAATATAAATGGTTTTTCTTTTGTATTAAAATTTTACCTCAAGTGTAGAGGTTGGTGAAGTTCTTGCAATGATCCAAGAGGGTTGCTCCAAACTCCAACTTTGCTCCTTCTCTTTCTCCAATGGTGGAAATGGGCCAAAAGGGGCACTCAAAGGTGAAAGTAGCTCAAGGGTGAGCTAGGGTTTCAAGAGTGATTTTGGCAGAGTAAGGGTGTATTTGATTGTGGATATGAAATGAGGAGTCTCCATCACCTATTTATAGTTTTTTGGTGGTGGAGTGCTGGCCCATGGTTTTGGGAACCATATGGTTTAGGTCAGCTGTATATGGTTTTTTCCTCCTTTTTCCTCTTTTTCCTCCTTTTTTTTTAATATTTTTTATTCCCTTTTTAGAGGGTTTTTGCTATTTTTGGAGGAATTTTGGATAATTTTGGGGGGAAAAGGGGTTTTTTAGCCTTTTGGAGGCTTGTTTGATGGTTTTGTGGCCTTTTGGAGGCTTTTTAGTGGGATTTTTAGGGTTTTTAAGGCAAATATCGTAGGAAAATGGAGAAATGAGTCATGTAATGGGGTAGATGAGGTAGTGAGCACTTTTTGGGTGTTAACATGAGCAGCCCAGACTAGACTACTTCAGATAGCCAACTTTGGGCGACCAGGTTGAACTCGCCCTTTACGTCCTTCTTCCGGCACATGTACTAGTCAGGCTGAAACTGTGGGAACTTCGATGCAGTGGGATCCTCCTTTTGCATTGCAAGCAAAACATAATCCTCCCATCCGCATTCTAGGATTTTACCCAACAAGTTTGTGTCGACCTCGACATGTTTTGAGATTGGTGATAGAGGGATGTCGTATCTGGCATTATTCATCAACTTGAAAACCGGTGCGTCCAGTGCACGTGGTGAAATATAATCTGGGGTTAATGTCAAAGGTATCTCCTTATCCACTACTAGTGGCTTCTGCACTGTGGAAGCCATCTTAGGTATCTTCATTCTTGGTGCTAATGGAGTTTTACCTCTATCTTGCATCGTTGGATTGTGTCTCGGTGATTGTCTAGACACCTGACCTTGTTCTAAGATTCCCTTCTTGGATGGGGTTCTCATTAACCCTTCAATCCCTCTGTAGTGAAATACCTTCACAGCCTCTTGGATGGTGAACTCTTCTTCTATGAAAGTCCACTCAGACATTCACTGGCTATACCATTTGTTAGCGTACGTAACTGATCTAGAGGTTTCCAATGTGGACCCATGTACTTCACGGTTCAAGGAACCAACAAATCCCCTATTCATCGGCCCTTTCGAAAACAGACTGCGAGTAGCCTGACATCTCACCCAAGGTGAAGCTGAGGGGATGGTTTCAGAATCACATTTCCACAACCTGGTGATGCGAGTGTCAAAGATACTAATGGGCAATGCGGTAAAGGACTCTTGTTGTAGATAGAAGACTGCGCGAAGTCTCTACTTCGCGTCGGATACTTCGGCAAGCTGAGGTGCTTACGCAACCAGCACATCCAAATACTGCGCAGTATTGGATACCTCTAGCATTATGACGATAATCTATCAACATCTTACCTCACAGCACTCACGATGGTTCAACGCGTCAACTAGACCACACGTCTACTTCAGGACTTGATCAACTCTAATCAACCTTACTTAACGATCTTTATCCATTCATCAACACTTAGGTTATTATCTTTATGGTGTATGTAAATGACTGAAACACACAATACTGCGCGCTATAATGCTATGCTCAAATCCAGTGCTTAACTATGTGATTATCCAATAGATTCATGCATTCAAAGACTTAGAGGTGTTGAATACTTAACATTCATCCACACATGTATTACTTAACATATTATTCCCATCATTCTTGCGGAGAATACATATAAAAGCAATCACATAATAGATAAATGTGGCATTAAACATCCATACTAAGTAAATGAATAGTTGCAAAACACACAACAATCACACTACACAATATTTAATGTGGTTCACCCCCTGGATGGAGGCTACGTCCACAAGAACTGTTGTTAAATTAGTCTTTTGGGAAGAGTACAATAGTTCTTAGTCTGCGTACTCGGCTGTAGACTCTCTTCTCTCTCAACTAGATCTCTGCACACACAGCTTTGTAATATCCTTGGGAATATTTAACCAAGATATTAACTCAACTTTAGAAATTTTAATAAAATTCACTGGATAAATTTCTTAATAATTCTTTTAAGCTGAGCAAGAGGTCAGTGATGGGGATGGAGACTGAATCTAAGTATGGTGGGATGAAATTTCAGTTCTGAAATTTGTATGGGGAAATGTGCAGCAGAAGATAATAACATCAGAGGGAGAGTCCTAAGCACAAAGCACTCGGGCCATTTATATTTCGGACATCAGCTACAGTTGAAGCCTACCGCAAAGCTTCCTGGGCACACCAGCATATGCTTTCTAGACTAGGTGGGTACAAAACTGAGTTATGACAGTAAAATAGGTTTAATGGACACACTAAGCAACATTCAAAAGGATTTGGGAAGAGTAGGAGTGGTTTGGAATTTTCAGGCCCTGCCGGGATGACAGAGCTAGTCAAATTGCAATATTTACAAATAAGGTCTAAAGGCTTCCAAATTCTAAATTTAAGGAATTATATGGATATTATTCTGAGTCAAGGTCCTTTTCCAACTGACAGAATGTAAAAAGAGTGATTAGAATGGATTTGGAAGGAAAAGTGGTGAAACTAGTCTAGAACTGACATCAATCTAGCTAGTCTTCTATTTTGACTTAACAAACTGATTTAAGAAACCACCAGCTCTGTTCTAATATAAATTTATAATCGAATATAACATGTACCACACATAAAACTTGGAATATGACTTTCAGAATATTTATTCTTTTTTTAACTACTTGCTTCTCAAATGACAATGCCTCACTGGCTAATTTTCTGTTACAATCAGAGAGAGAATAGAGAAGAGAAGTAAAAAGTTATTGTGGCTATGCTCTGGAAGTGAATATCAGTCCATCTACAGATTATATGGCTGATATTTCTGCACTCTGAGTGGCTGATCTTCAAATGGGCGCCATCATCAAACTAGCTCTCTTCTTCAGCGGAATCACCTCCAAATCTAGCTGTGGGAGTAGTAGAGGTAGAAGAGGAGTGGAAAATCGATCTGATATTGAATTATGGAATAAAGCAGCAACTAATCTCTGCAACTACAACTGATAGACTTCACTGGAGGTCCTAAGAACATCTCTCCATAATTATATTCTTCCACCAGTGTTCTTCCACCAAATCTAGCTGTGAATATCCTCCAATGGTAGCCTCCTCTTGAATCTGACATTAGATCTTCATGGCTGAACTGTACTGAAAGTTACTGGCTGTAATATTGTTTACTGGACCTACATAATACTCATAGGAAACTCATAGGGCCTTGGGGCACATCACCCAAGAAGAATGGTTGAGGCACATCTCTCAACATGTGAGTAGCTCAGAGCTCTCATTCACAAATTACAAATGATAAAAAATTCTTGAATGAAGTTGGAAACCTTCTTAAATAGAATTCCCGTTGACCTATTGAGCAAGTTACTTAGCTTGGTGACTTGTGAGAATAGATCATGCATGAGTGTACATACTTTCCTTGCTTTGCTTGCTTGCTTTGCTTGCTTGCTTTTCTTTGGCTTTCCTTCTTTTTTCCTCTTTTTCTGACTTTCCTTCTTTTCTGAACTTTCCTGCTTTTCATACTTTCCTTCTTTCTGGATTAATGTTTCTTTTCTTGAAATATTCCTCTATTCTCATTTTTGGCAACATTTTTGGACTCTAGTGCTTACTTGACTTGTACTCCAAGTAATTCCTTGATTTTCTAAGTTTCATCACTTAGGCAAGTTTGGCTCACTTACCAATTCGAATTTCCTGGCCAAGTCATCAACCACTTGGCATATTTATTAGCAATAATTATTTAAATGAAAATAATAACACTCAGAAATAATTTAACTTAGCAGTTAATTAATTATCCATTAATTAATTAATTAATAAGGTGTAATGCCTCAAAATTTCCCCAATTAATTAATTTCTCAATTAATTAATAAATCACCTTAGCATTTGAATTGGAGGTTAATAACTTCATGGGGGCCCCTCCTTATCCATTTAATTGCTCAAATTCACACTTAGGAATGTTACTTCATCCATCCATAAATTATTTAATTAATGCCTAGGTGACTTAGGCTAAAATCATCCCCATGGACCATAGGAAAATTTGGGAACATGATAAGCTTGCAGAGTCTTTACAATAGCACTAAGCTTAAAATATGCAACAATATTCAAAGCTTAACCAAAATGAAGAGTCAGAGTAACCATTTCCCATACAAAAATGCCTTATTTATAGATCATGCCCGTAGGTCATGTCTTTACAATCTGCAAGCAAACACCCTTAGGTTTACAAAACTGTCACGGTTTCCCCAAAACTTGATTGTTGGCTCCTGGTAGTGAATATTCCATCGTGGCGATCTTCCACACATGCTTCATGTCGCTATTGGCCTTCCTATTGTGTGCATGCCAACAGGTCGCTTTCACCAAGCCATTATTCCTGTAACGTTCTCGTGCGATTGGTTCAGGTAGTGGTATCTTTCGCGTGTGTGACCAATAAATTTCTTCCCGATTTGCTTCTACCCATCGCTTGGCACTCATGGATCATATTTACAAAAAATAGACCACCCACGGTCTAATCGGAACACGTGCCATCTTTCATCCAACACTCTGCCTTGCTGGATCTCCGTAGACTAGACACTTCGCAACACTGTCTCCTGGCAGCACTGTACTTCGCAACTCTTCCAACGCTGCGCTGCACGCAACTTCACAACATCCCAAAAACTTATACAAAAATGTTTCAGCTGAACTATGCTCCACTTCGCAGTTCCAAAACTCCTTTTTGCTCAAAATTTCCCCACTTGGTCCACGCCCAACAGGCCTGAACTGGTGAACTACTGAGGGTGTATAAAATAAGAATTGGCAGTGCTTGACCATAGATTGCTTCATATGGAGTCATTTTAGATGCAACATTGTACCACTGGAGCCCTTCAAGGAAATCCATATAAATATCTATCCAATTCTGTATAGGGATGGGTAAGGGTTTGAGCAATCCCGGAAGGAGTGTCGTTTCATTTTTGTGGACCCGAAAAGTATCACATTCAACCACCATTTGTTGAATTGTCATTTCAGTCCATGCCAAAAGAAGTTATAATAGTCGCGCTCATACTTTTTTAGGAACCAGAGTGACCTGCTAATGGAGAAGCATGGAGTTCATAGAACAAAAAGGCATGTTTAACATATTGCAACCAATGTGGAACAAGCATAGAAATAGCTGATAGAGAAACTGGGTCATCAAATGTGTGAGAAAGAGAATCCGCCACCATATTTTCCTTACCCTTCTTTTAAGTGATGTCAGAGGCATAACCTATGTGTTGGCTAACCCATTTCATGTGTGCTGGGGAGGAGACCCGTTGTGCCAGGAAATTTTTCAGATTCTGGTGACCAGTCGTGATGTAGAAAGAATTCCCTAATAGGTAGGGTTGCCACTTCTATACTGCATGCAAAATAACCATCATTTCCTTCTCATATGTAGAGGGAGAAAAATTCTTAGTGAAAAGGTATCTTGAAGGCAGCAATCCCACTGGTTCAGCAAAGACACCTGCATATATATCCAAGGGAGGAATGGAGACCGCTGATGGGTGCAGTTGAATGGAATGGAGCTAAGCGATGACACCATGTGAATTCTTCTTAAGGATCTTTTCCAGGTGACGTGAACTGATGATGCAGAGAGACCTTGGTTGCAAGCCCGTAAATCTGTGTTTCTGCCCATTAACTGAAAACTGCATCCAAAGTTTAGCAAAATCCCATAAGATGGGTCCAAGTGTGCATAACCATTGAATGCCCAGAACCACATCACATCCGCCTAAGGACAAGGAAAACATGTCAGAGCGCAAGTTATAATCTTCCATAGAGATACACACATTGTGACACTTCCCCTTGCAAGGTAAGGTGCACCCATTGGCAATCATGACTTCAAAGTTGGAGCAAGGATAGACAAAACAATCAGCCTGTTTGGTGATCCGATGGTCAAAGAAGTTATGGGTGCTACCAGAATCAATGAGTATTATAAGAGGGAGCCTTTTGAAGTAACCCCTAACCCGCATTGTTTGTGGGGTGTGACTAGCCAAAGCATGGATAAATATCTCTGGGGGGTCGTCCTGAGATGGAGGGTAAATAGGAGGTTGCCGAATGTCGACCTGATCATCTAGTGTATCTCGAGTTTCTTCACCAAGTTTAGAGGTAGGTGGAGAATCCAGATCTAAGAGATTGAATTTTTGCTGAAGACATCGATGTCCCCGAGTGAATTTCTCATCATAATTATAACAAAGCCCTTTTTCTATACATGCCCGCATCTCTACTTCAGACAAATGCTTGATAGGAGTTGTGCAAGGAGTTGGAATGATGGGAGATTGTTGGGAAACCATATGTCTAAATGGAACAAAAGTGGATTTGGAGCATTGTTGGGCTGTGATCTTGTCCTCTGCCAATTTATCCAACCCTAGGACTTCCATCATTGTTTTGGGACAGAACATTTTAACCTCTAATCGGATTTCATCCTTGAGACCACTGATAAAAAAATTCTTGTAGAAGTCATCAGACAATCCATCTGTGTGATTGGCCATTTTCTCAAATTTTGTCTGATACTCTCTTAGAGTGCCAATTTGATGAAGTTTGGTAAGTGTGCCTGTGAAGTCATCAAAAGCACTAGGACCAAATCATTGCAAAAGTAGTTGGAAAAAATATGTCCATTTTGGCTCGTCATGAGCCTTGATGTACCAACGGTACCATTGAAGGGATTCCTATTCCAAATGAAAGGATGCAAGTGGAACTTTTTGGACATCAAAATTGTGATGCAAACTAAAATATTGTTCTTCATGGTATATCCATCCAATTGGATCATTTCCATTGAAGCGAGGGAAATCGAGCTTCGGCCCACGAAAATTGCCAGAAGAAGAGAACTCAATGTATGCAGAAGAGTCTAGCTATCATCTAGTGTTCATGGACGAATGCTGAACATGGAGGCTGAGAAATTTTTTATCCAAATATTGGAGTTTGGATTTGAGGGCTGCAAGTTCTTCCTTCATGATTTGTGCTCCTACGCGGGTGATAACCATAACCAGGAGTTTTTTTTTTTTTGGTGAATGGGTAGAAAAAAACAAATAGAAGCTTCTTTAGTAAAGGGAAATTTGGATTGGGGAAAAACTTTGATGAGTAATTGGGGTATGACTAGGTTATGGACACTGTTGAATGGACGGGGAAGCAGAAAATGAGGATTTTGGAGGTGGCGTGAACGAATGTTGTCAAAGAGGGACAAAAAATCATAAATAGAAAATGAACACTATGGAAAAATTTGAAGGTGATTGGGTGAAAATCGTAGAAGTTATGGCAAACCCTAAAAACAGACAAATGTGGGATTTTTGGTTTTTGGAAGTGGAACTTGGGATAGGGTCCTCAGGAATGAAATATGAAGAATGTGATTACAGAGGTGTCAGTGAAGTTTCAAGGGAAACTGAGTGAAAATAAAGGAGATATGGCGAAAAACAGTTTTTTTTTCCAGAATGGATCTGCAACGGCGCAGAAGGGATCAGTAATAGATGGATCTATTATGGCACGGGAGTGATCGAAAACAAATGGATCTACAACGGCGCAGAAGTGATCGGAAACAGATCTGGATAGAGAAAATCCGTGATTTAGCAGCTGAAAATAGATATGGACCCTAGGTATGCTTGACTTCCTAACGGTTCAGGGGATTCACTCGGCCACCAATGTTGTCTAATGGCTTGCGTATTCGGGAAGTACCCCTCACTCCACAGCTCAGGTAAAACTGATAATCGCTTTGCCACAAATGAAATCTCTTGGTTTACCTCACGGGTGGAAACTAGTCAATCAGGAAGGGGTCGTTGCCCTTTTCACTGGTGTTAAATTTTGAGCATTAATTCACAATACTCTAGGATTTTCACTGAGAGAATAACATATACAGTATATCAATGCATAACAATCACAATATGACAAGCATCACAAGAATCAAAAGCATGAGAGACAAGAGACACAGAGTTTCTGTGGGGAAAACCCTAAAGTGAAAAACCCCACAACTTCCTCAGAGATAGAGAGAGCAATGGCTCAACCAAAGTACAACCAAAATACAATGAGATAGTCTCCTAGTAGCAGATGATCCTCCTCCTCACTAGTGCGCCACTTTCTGAGTGAGAGAGAGATAACTTTCCGAATGATCTAAATAGAGATCTCCTGATCTCTATTTATACTAACCTGTTTTCCTAGTGACCTTATGGGGCCGGCTTGTCTAGCTAGGTACATCCACAATATAATATATATATTTCAGGGCCAACCCCACACATGGTGGTCTAATAACCCATCGGAAAGTACACACACTTGCGACACTTGTCAATCCACATCATGACACTTCCTTATAGAGGAATAACACATCTCTAATAAGGGTACAATAAATATATATAAAATACATAGATGAAATACATTCCGAAGTTACATATACATCAACACTCCCTCTTAACTAGGAAGGTATTTCTCGACACAGTTCTGCTAGACAAGTATTCTTCTCGGGATCATCGTCATCGATGCATCATCATCATCATCATCACTGCTGTTGCTATCTCAACCAATCTTTGACTCTACTTGTCATAGGAAGTTCTACAGAGCCAGTCCTTTTTCATACTGGATGTAGTCCCACCACCTACAGGTCTTCATCATCACTGGCCATACTATGGAAATCTCAGGACTTATTATGTGCGTCACAAAACCTTAAAAGAGTCTCTTGACTAGCAAGAACCCTAAAGAGCATCTGAGGCCTTTTTCATCCTGTCCAGATCTCCAGGACTTATTACATGTGACCCCACCACAAAACCTTGAAAGAGAATCCCAGGACTGATTACGAGCACAAGGCTCAACCTATCGGATCTCCCAGGGCAAAAATTACATGTGGTCACCACAAAACCTCGAAAGAGCATCCTAGGACTGATTACGAGCACAAGGCTCAACCAATCAAATCTCCCAGAGCACAAATTAAATGTGGTCATGGAAAAACCTCGAAAGAGCATCCCGAGACTGATTATGAGCACATGGCTCAACCTATCAGATCTTCGAGGTCACAAATTACATGCCATAGGACAAAACCTTGAAAGAGCATCTACCAGATATCCTAGGGCACAGATTTCATGCCATAGGAAAAACCTCGAAAGACTATCTGCAGATCTCCCAGGGCACAAATTATATGTCCTCCCAAACAAAACCTCGAAAGAGCATTTGCCAGATATCCCAGGGTACAAATTACATGCCATAGGCAAAACCTCGAAAGACTATTTGCAAATCTCCCAGGACACAAATTACATGCTTATCTGCACAACCTGTTACACGGCCACAAAGTATCAACCTGATACTCACCATACATCATCCTGATGTACACATGATCATCCTAATCATCATCACCACAACATTCTGTTGCATGTCATTTGGAGCAACATCCTGAAGCTCGTCATCCATGATCATCCTGATCATACAATGCATCTACCTGATGCATAACAAGTATCTACCTGATACATATCATCATACATGATCCACCTGATCACATAGTGTATCCACCTGATACAAATATAAATACATGATACATATCAACATACATGATCATCCTGATCATACAATGTATCCAAATGATACATATATAGATACATGGTCCAAGCATCCAACATGATGCTTATACAAAATACATACACATGATCCAAACTATCATATCCAGCATCCAACATGATGCATACATACATATAAATGATCCAACTGATCATATCCAGCATCCAACATGCTCATCATCCAGCGCTTACATCCACAGCCATGTGAAGGATCCTCCTTCCAACATGCTTGGAATGGATTCAACAAATGTGTCCATCACTTCTTCCTCGAAGTGTCATCAATCCGAAGAACACCAAGCCTCTCTCTGAAGTACTCAAACTTCACCCTGGCTAGTGGCTTCGTCAGCACATCTGCAATCTGCTCGTCTGTCGCAACATACAGGAGCTTCACAGCTCTTCTCTACACCATATCCCTAATATAGTGATATTTGATCTCTATGTGCTTCGACCTGTCATGAAACACTGGGTTCTTGGACAGCTTCACACAACTCTGGTTATCACAGAAGATACCAGTAGCATCCAACGAGAGATCAAATAATTCAGACAGTAGCTTCTATAGCCATACTGCCTCACAACTATTTGAACAGGCTACAACATACTCTACCTCAGCTATACTCAGTGCTACACAGGACTGCTTCCTGCTAAACCAAGAGATCACTCCTGATCCCATACTGAAGCAGCACCCAGATGTGCTCTTCCTGTCTGCAGCACTGCCAACCCAATCTGAATCAACATAACCCTGCAGGTTAAACTTTTGATTCGCCTCATACTTGAGCCCATAATCCACTGTACCCTTCAAGTACCTCAGAACATGCTTTACAGCAACCAAGTGAACACTCCTTGGATCCATTAGGAACTGGCTCAATGTGTTCACCGCAAAGCAAATATATGGTCTCATGTTCGTTAGGTACATCAAGGACCCAATCATCTGACGATACATAGAGACATCAACCGGCTCAGATGAAGCATCACATAGAAGCTTTAGATTCGTTGCCATAGGTGTGGCCATGGCCTTGCAATCCATCATCTCAAATCTCTTCAGGATATCTATTGTGTACTTCCCTTGACCAAGGAAGATCCCACCTGCACTCTGCCACACCTCCATACCTAGGAAATAATGCATCATTCCCAAAGTTCTTCATATTGAATTCGGCAACAATCTTCCTCTTTGTATCACACCAAGTTCTGGGAGCTTGCTACAAGCCATACAAGGCTTTCTTCAATCTGCACATATGTGACTCCCTGTCAGGTCTTGGGACTGCATACCAAACATCTTCTTCATGATCGATGGATCATGGCATTCCATTTCTTTATCCCAGATCCTGGGAACTTCAATATCTTCAATATATTCTTTGTTTTTGGAACAAATGTTGTAGTCCTTTTGTAGGTGAAGATATACGGTCTTTCCTACAAAACAAGTTAAATTGCATGATTAGAAACATCTCATAATTTTCAGAACAAATTCTTTACACATAAAGAAATATGTCATGCAGTCATGCAGTTATCTTAGCCCATGCTTCAATACAACATTTATCCATGTTCCACAACTTTCTAGATGCCTTCCAGTCTCTACCAAAACATTGTTAATAGTTTGCACTACTCCCAACATGTCAGCAAAGAGGTTTCATTCTAGATAAGTAGCACTGGAATGTTGTACAGTGCCATAGGCTACTTACCCATCACATGCATATTAGTAGTATACTGTTCATTAATGTAATCATTCTAATATGCACAATACATCTCCTAAGTCTAGGAACATAAGCATAGTATTATTTAAACAAACAAAATAGGCAAGAAATGATAATTGAAATACTTATTTTTGTTTGTTTGTTGGGTGGACTCTCTCTGAGTCTTTGCTTCCTGGTAGGAGCTGCTGAAGTAGCTTCTTCTACACCTTTCTATTGTGGAATGTAGGAAGATGGTCAACTCCCTCTGAAAGTCTGCATCCTTGCAGGAGCTGCTGGAGTGTGCTCCCTCTTGATCTTTGCTTCTTGGATTACTTGTCCTTGAACTTACATTCATCCTTGCTAACATCAATCTTCTTGAACCCTGGAAAGTATATTCTGTAAGCCTTCGATCTTTCACTGTAACCCACAAAGATACCCTTCTTTCCTAAAGGATCTAGTCTAGTCCTCTTTTCCTTTGGGACATGAGTGTATACTGGACAACCAAATATTCTGAGATGACTGACTTCAGGTTTCTTACCAGAAAAGACCTCTTCTGGTGTCTTGTTGTCCAATATCTTGTGGGGTGTTCTGTTCTGCACATATACATCTATTCTAGCTGCTTCTGCCCATAGATGCATAGGTAGATCCTGGTCATACAGCATTGCCCTTGCTGCTTCCATGATTGTTCTGTTCTTCCTTTCTACAACTCCATTCTGTTGAGGATTATAAGGAGCGGTCAACTCCCTCTTAATCCCTGAATCACTACAAAGCTTCTTGAAGTCACCTAAGGTGAATTCTCCACCATTGTCGGATCTGAATGTTTTAATCTTCTTGTCAGTTTGATTCTCCATCAAGGTTTTGAATTCCTTGAATTTATCAAACACCTCATCTTTGTTCTTCAAGAAGTATACCCAAGTCTTCATGGAGAAGTCATCAATAAATGAGACATAGTAAACATACCCACTCAGAGAACTGGATGACATAGGACCACATACATCTGAGTGGATGATTTCCAGGATGTCTTTTTCCTTGCTTTCACTGCTTGGGAAAGCCTTTTTAATGTTCTTACCTTTTGCACATCCTTTGCAAACACCTTCATGTTTGGTCTTGATTTCAGGAAGACCCTCTACAGCCTTTCTTGCAATTGGAAGTGCCCTATAGTGCATATGAGCAAGTCTTCTATGCCAAAGTTCACTTGGCTCCATGGATTCATGTACCATGGCATGTTCAGGTTGTCCCTTCAATTTATACAAATCCCCCTCTTGCTCTCCAATCACTATTGCATCATCTATGTTCTTTCCCTTTGGCCACATTAGGAATTGGCCATCCAAAAATGCAACCCTCATACCTTTTGCATCCAATGTAGAGATGGAGAGTAAGTTCTTCTTGAGCCCAGGTACATAAAGGACTTCTTTCATCTTCAAAGATTTTCCAGAATCTAGGTTGTAGGAGGCTTCACCACTTCCTTTGATTGCGTATTGATAATCATCCCCAAGTTTCACCTTATGGGGTGATTCATGTTTAGATAGATTCACAAAAGATTCCTTAAACCCAGTCATGTGTTTGGAAGCCCCACTATCAATTAACCAATCATTACAACCATGGGACATAGTACATGTGAGAGCAGAAATTAGAACATATTCTTCTTCACTTGATGAGTCATCATCACTATCACTTTCTGCCCTAGCCTTCTTCTTTGGGGGTTCATCATCTTCGGCAGCATGAGCATGATATCTTCTTTTGTTATTCTTCTTCTTCTTATTGAAGTTGTTGTTGTTGTCTTTCTTCTTCTTGGGACAATCTGAAGCAAAGTGTCCCTTCTCATTGCAATTGAAGCATCTGAGATCTTTCTTATCTTTATGATAATGGTGGTGTGAGAATATCCTATTATGAGATGATTCCTTCTTGGACTTACCTTTCCTAGCATGTGCTGTGAGAGCTTGATCTTCATTTCCCATCTTTTCTTCTTGGGCCACAAGCCTAGCTTCTTCTTGAGAGCATTCTTCCCGCAATCTGTTGAAGGAGATCAACTTCTTCCTTTCACAAATTTCTTGAATAAATGAATCCCATGACTTGGGTAGGCCATTTAGAGTTGTCATCACCACTTCACCATTCTCTACCATTTCATCCACTACTTCTAGTTGTTCCTTGATCTGGGTGACCCTTGAAAAATAAGATTGAATGGTTTCTCCATTCTTAAGCTTTATTCCTTTCAATTGGTTCCGCAGGGTCATCTTCTGATTTATGTTCTTCCCTTCAAATAGCTTGGTCAAAGAGTCAAACATCTCCTTGGGTGTCTTTAGAGAAGACACATGGGTTATGAGATGGTCTTTGATAGAATCAGCAATGATTCTCTTTGCCTTGACCAATTTTTTCTTATGCAATACCTTAGCCTCTTCATCCTCTAGGATAGGTTTTACATATGAGTCCAACTCATTCTCTTCCAGGATTAACCCAATCCTACACTTCCAAGCTCAAAATTTATCTGCTCCTTCAAGCTTATCCTCAAGCTTGGTGTGGTGAGACATCTTAAAGAGTACTTAAAATGGAAATAGAAAAGATTTAGGTCTTACCACTTGAAATGCTAAAAACTGGATCTGGTCCCGGATTAGGGTTTGTCGAAAAAACCCTAAAAATTCAAAATGTGAATTTCAATTTTTTGAAAGGATAGAAAAATGCGCCTTGATGAGCTGGTCAGCTTGGTGTATTCAGAATTTAAGATCAGCAAAGCTTTACCCTTCATATTTTCCTTTTTGTCCTCCCGGGTTCACTGGGGAGAGCCCTGAATTAGGGTTTAAGTTTCCCGGAGATCTACCCAGCCAAAAATCTCGATCCAAAGCTCTAAACTTCGATTTTCTCAAGGCGCTTCTAGCCATGTCTTCAGATTTCAGAAATTCCTATTTTTGTGGAAACCCTAATTTTTAGGTCCAAATTTGAAAATGCTCAGAATTGAATTCTAATTGGACAGATAGATTCTCCTTGATGAGTAGAGTCAATCTACTATACTGCGTTTCAAAAATATGTGGATAGAAACCCAATAAACAAGAAACTCAAGTTTCCGTCACTGCAAAATGTCTTCTTCTCAGGTTAGCTCTGATACCATGTTAAATTTTGAGCATTAATTCACAATACTCTAGGATCTTCACTGAGAGAATAACATATACAGTATATCAATGCATAACAATCACAATATGACAAGCATCACAAGAATCAAAAGCATGAGAGACAAGAGACATAGAGTTTCTGTGGGGAAAACCCTAAGGTGAAAAAACCCACAACTTCCTCAGAGATAGAGAGAGCAATGGCTCAACCAAAGTAAAACCAAAATACACTAAGATAGTCTCCTAGTAGCAGATGATCCTCCTCCTCACTAGTGCGCCACTTTCTGAGTGAGAGAGAGATAACTTTCCGAATGGTCTAAATAGAGATCTCCTGATCTTTATTTATACTAACCTATTTTCCCAGTGACCTTATGGGGCCGACTTGTCTAGCTAGGTACATCCACAATATAATATATATATTTTAGGGCCGACCCCACACATGGTGGTCTAATAACCCATCGGCAATTACACACACTTGCGACACTTGTCAATCCACATGACGACACTTCCTTATAGAGGAATAACACATCTCTAATAAGGGTACAATAAATATATATAAAATACATAGATGAAATACATTCCGAAGTTACATGTAAATCAACAGCTGGTAAGTCCTCTCAATGGGCCAGCTGCTTCGGGGTTCCTGTGGTACTCCTCACAATGCGTTTTAGGTATTATGCCCAAGTACTTCCCATAGTTAAGCTGATAGGGGTTATTCCCATATCGGAACCTGCAACAAATGCAACAACAAAAAAATTGGCAGAAATTTCACCCAACGAGCCCATGTTTTGATACCAGATGTGAGGAACCTACAATAATTAATTAATGATAGAGCATGAAATATCAGAAATAACAGAACTCAGAATCACTTTATTGATCACAGGCCACTTTGAGGGGGAAACCGCCTTTGAGAAAGCTCAATACAAATAACTTCACGGTACCTTCATTGGCCTCAACACACTTATATACTAAATCTACACCGAATACCATGGGACATATAATACTACAGGATGACTTACAAAGCATATGCATCCAATACTATGGGTCAATACCATGGGCTAATACAAACTATGGATCAACAAATACTACAGGACGACTTACAAAGCATATGCGTCCAACAACAATATACTAACAAAATAAAGAGAAGGGTTAACAAGGGTTCCTAACAAATTTGTGCGAATGAGGAGGCTGTATAGGGATGGTCAAGGGAAAAAAATTGATTATATTTGGAGTGGCGATCAACCACAACCAAAATCACTATCTTCCCTCCATATTTGGGGATCCCTTCAATGAAATCCATAGAAACATCTGTCCAAATCTGTGTAGGGATGAGCAAGGGTTCGAACAATATCGAAAGGAGTGTCGTTTCACCCTTATTGAGATGGAAAGTATCACATTTAGCCACCATCTGTTGAATTTTCATTTTCATTCCCTACCAAAAGATGTTACGTTGTTCCCTCTCATACATTTTGAGGAACCCAGAGTGCCCTGCCAATAGAGAAGCATGGAGTTCACAGTATACAGTCTGTTGAAGATCTATAATTTGGGGAAGCACAAGATGACCCTTGTATCTTAGGGAAGTACCATCCCAAGAGTAATGAGGTACAACAGAAGGATTGTTGGCCAATCGATGGATTATTTGAGATAATGAGGAGTCATTGACATAGCCCTGTTGAATAGATTGCAACCAATTTGGAACAGGCATAGAAATAGTTGAAAGAAAAAATGTGTGAGAAAGAGCATCTGCCACCATATTTTCCTTACCCTTCCTGTAAGTGATCTCATAGTCATAACCCATGAGTTTCCTAACCCATTTATGTTGTGCTGGGGAGGAGATCCGTTGTTCCAGGAAATATTTCAGACTCTGGTGATCAGTCTTGATGCTGAAATAATTCCCTAATAGGTATGGCCCCCACTTTTGTACTACATGCAAAATAGCCATTGTTTCCTTCTCATATGTAGAGGTGGCTAAATTCTTACCGAAAAGGGCTCTTGAAGGTTGAAATTCCACTAGTTCAGAAAAGACACCGGCATGTTTATCCAAAAAAAAATGTATATCCAAAGGAGTAGTGGAGGCCGTTGATGGTTGCATTTGAATGGAATGGAGGTGAGCGATGACACCATGTGAATTCTTATTGAGGATATTTTTTAGGAGATGTGAATTGATGATGTAGAGAGACCCTGGTTGTAATCCCATCAATGTGTGTTTTTTCCCATTGACTGAAAATTGCACCCAAAGTTCACCAAAATCCCATAAGATGGGGCCAAGTGTGCGTAACAATTGAGTTCACAAAACCACATCACATCCTCCTAAGGCCAAGGAAAACACGTCAGAGCACAGGTTATAATATCCCATAGAGATACACACATTGCAACACTTCCCCTTGCAAGGTAAGGTGCTCCCATTGGAAATCATGACTTGAAAGTTGGAGCAAGGATGGACAAAACAATCAACCGTTTTTGGCAATACGAGGGCCAATGAAGTTATGAGTGATACCAAAATCAATGAGTATTGTAAGAGGGGTATTCTTGAAGTAACCCCTGACCTGCATTGTTTGTGGGGTGGTGACTCCGACTAAGGCTTGGAGATATATCTCTGGGTGGTTGTCCTAAGACGGAGGGTCAACAGGTGGTTGTTGAATGTCAACCTGATCATCTATTGTATCTAGAGCTTCTTCACCAAGTTCATAGGCAGGTGGATCATCCACATCCAAGAGGTAGAGCTTTTGTTCAACACATCTATGGCTCCAAGTGAATTTCTCATCACAATTATAACAAATCCATTTTTCTCTATGTGCCCGCATCTCTATTTCAAAAAAATGCTTGATAGGAGTTGGTCGAGGAGCTGGCATGATGAGAGGTTTTTGGGAAACCATATTTATGAATGGAACAAAAGTGGATTTGGAGCATTGTTGGGCTGTGATCTTGTCCTTCGCCAACATATCCAACCCTAGGACTTCCATCATTATGTTGGGACAAAACATTTTAACCTCTGATCAGATTGCATCCTTGAGACCACTGATAAAACAAATCCTTCTGTGTGATTGAACATTTTCTCATATTCTGTCTGATACTCTCTCACAGTGCCAATTTGGTGAATTTTAGTGAGTGCTCCTGTGAATTCATCAAAAGCACTAGGACCAAATCATTGCAAAAGGAGTTGGCTGTGAGTTGTCCATTTTGGATCTTCATGAGTCTTGGTGTACCAACGGTACCATTGAAAGGATTCATGTTCCAAATGAAATGATGCAAGTGGAAATTTATTGACATCAAAATTATTATGCAGACTAAAATATTGTTCTTCCCAGTATATCAATCCATTCAGATAATTACCATTGAAGCAAGGAAAATCAAGCTTCATCCAACGAAAATTGATGGAACAAGAGAACCCAGTGTTTGCAAAATATTCTAGAAGTCGTTTATTGTTCATGCCCAAATGTTGAATATGGAGGCTGAGAAATTTTTCATCAAGAACTTGGAGTTTGGTTTTGAGGGCTACAAGTTCTTCCTCCATGATTTTTGCTCCTGTGTGGGTGACAACCATAACTAGGATTTTTTTTTGTGTGAATGGGTAGAAAAACAAAAACATAAGCTTCTTTAGTAAAGGAAAATTTGGATTGTGAATAAACTCTGATGGGTAATTGGGGTTTGACTAGGTTTTGGACACTTTCTGATGGATAGGGAAGTAGAAAATGGGGATTTCAGAAGCGGTGTCAGGAATGGGAAAAATTTTCAATGAGGGAAAAAGAAGCAGAAATAGGAAATGAACACTGTGGAAAACTTTAAAGGTGATTGGGTGAAAATCAAAGAAGTTGTGGAAACCCTAAAAATAGACGGATGTGGGATTTCTGGCTTCAAGAAGTGGAATTTGGGAAAGGGTCCTTAGGAATGAAATATGAAGAATGGGATTGCAGGGGTTTCAATGAATTTTCAAGGGAAACGGATTTAAAACAAAGAAGATATGGAGAATTTTTTTTTTTTTTTCGGAATGGATCTGAAACGGCTCGGAATTGATCAGGAACAATTTTGGATAGATGCAATCTGCTATTTATTAGATAAAAATATATATGGACCCTAGGTATGCTCGGCTTCCTAGCAGTTCAGGAGATTCACTCGACCACCAATGTTGTCTAACGGCTTGCGTATTGGGTCAGTACTCTTCACTCCACGGCTTAGGTAAAACTGATAACCACTTTTACAAAAAAGAAAACTCTTGGCTTACCTCATAGGGGGAACTAGTCAATCAGGTAAGGTTCTTCTCTCTTTTTGCTCGCAGGTCCTCTCAATGGGCCAGCTACTTCAGGGTTCTTGTGGTACTCCTTAGAATTAGTTTTAGGGATATGCCCAAGTATTTCCCACAGTTAAGCAGATAGGGATTATTCTCATATCCAAACCTGCAATTGAAAGGAACAATATAGATGCGAAAAAAAATTGGCATAAATTCCACCCAACGAGCCGAAGAAAGTGCTCTGATACCAGATGTAAGGAACCTCCAGAAATTAATTAATTAAAATGCATGATATATTAGAAATAATAGAACACGGAAGAGATTTATTGATCGCGGGCCACTTAGAGGGGGAAACCTCCTTTGAGAAAGTTGAATACAAAATAACTCTTGGATGCCTTCATTGGACTCAAGATGTACTTATATACTAAGTCTATGCACCAATACTATGTATCAATACCACGGAACACATAATACTATGGGACGACTTACAATGCATATGCGTCCAATACTATGGATCAATACCATGGAACATATAATACTATGGGATAATACAAACTGTGGATCAATACCATGGAACGTATAATACTACAGGACGACTTACAAAGCATATGCATCCAATAACAATATACTAACGAAGTAAAGAGAAGGGTTGACATGGGTTCCTTACAAATTACACAAATGACAATAACATTAATTACAAGAGTGGTTAAATGAATTTGGACAAAAGAACATTCCAAACTGATACTTAATGTATTTCAAAATAAAACCTAACCTTGACAGTCTCAGAAAGAAGGATAAGTTGATTATAAGTAGAGAAAAAATTCATTCTGGATCACTACATCTATTGAAGAACAAGGAGCATGATTTAATAGTGATCATTGAAAAAATTGTTGGAGATCATGAATCCCAGAAGCAAATGCATAACCAAGAATCCATTCGTAAGGAATCCAAAAGATTCTCAAAGGACTGAAAAACCTGAACGAGATTATATCGCGATCTAAAAACCTAGTGCACCAAATGTGACCTTATAGGAACTAGAGGACACCCACCTATAGGAACGAATGAAATATGAATTTGTTCTTGTTGAAGGGAACCTGCATGGCTTATTGCATAAGTTTGCATTTGAAGACTATGATGTCACTGATAAAGAAAAATTTCCAGGGTTGGTCATGGACAAGTACATGTACAAAAAACAAAGCACATATCCTAGAATCCCTACTGTAATGGTACTCAAAGAATGGCCATATGAACTCTCAAAAACCAGAGTGTTGAATCTACTAGAAATCCCACACTTTGGAATATCTTTGCAAGTAAATATGTGCGTCAAGCTATTGTTATCACAGGTACCTGATGGTTTCTTATGGCTAAATAAACCTATTCCAATCAATTTCAAGTTCATAGAAGAGATAACATGATTACCCTTAGCAAGAGAGGACATAAGATCTCTGATGAGAAGAAGCCAAGAAAATATGTTGGGTAAGAAAATTATTGAAAAGTACAGAACCCAGTGGGCAATAAAAGTATTCTCAATGGTACAAATAAAATATGACGTTGTAAGATTTATTGCACAACTGTTGGCATGCAATTTGTTTCGAAAAATTTTCCAGGATCAAGTTTCAGTAGCTATCATTGTGAAAACATAAAAATGTGTCGAAGGAATCCAAATGAATTGGTGAGATTTTCTATTAAACAAATTTATTTAAGACTGTATGGAAGATCAAGAAAAAGGTAATCACTTTCACTATACTTGGATATTAATTTGTATTGCTATTGATGGTTGGAAGGAACCCGAAGGAATTCAATTATTCAATAGAAATAGAAAACCCTTTCAAGATGCATGGTTTGTGAACATGTGGTTTCTGAGGATAAGGAATGACAAAATCACATCAATATCAATTTCTACTTAGCGAAGAAATCAAGTTTCTTTTGAACAATCATCCTCGCATTCCTCCTCATATGATTGAGACTTACAAGGGATTCATGCACTTCAGAATTGGAATGCAGTAAACCTATGTATTGTTGGAATAATTAAAACCCACTCTGTGTAAGTTAATACATTAGAGACATTAATTAATCATTTCATGATTAATTACTATGTATTAGAGTAAATAATTGGCATATGAGTCATTATGTCGACCACAAGGCATATCTGGTGGGACCACAAGCCTTCCAAGTGTGGAAGAAAGGTTTCCTAAGTCATCTAGGTGCCTTATTACTGATTCTGGATAATATTCTAGTGAGAATGGTGCATTCCTGCCTTTTATAGCTTTTTCCTGCTTTTGGGTGAAAGGTGAAAAGCTAGTTGACTAGGGAAAGTGTTTTTTGGACAACTTTCACTCCTTCATGTTTCTACGTTCTATTTTATGTATTTGGCATATTTTTTCATCACACATCATGATCTAATTCCTAAATCAGAAATTCATGATCCTTTGGTGTGACTTGGAGCCCACACTTGCCACCTAGGGGGGTTTTGCATATTTTAGTAAGTCAGCTTTTGTGAGGATTCGAATTGGAATCTTATACATTTGAACTACTGATGTAAAAATTATATATGGATAGCCATTTAATTTCCAAAGGTTGGATAATGTATTTGATTCATGAGAGTTAATACAAAATTGTATCTATTGTGAGTAATTTTTGTGTCTTTGACTAATTGTGTGAGATATTTTGTGAGTGAGTGTAATTTATTGATTAGATCTTGCTGTGAACTGAACTTCACATGGTATCAAAGCTATAAAGCTATTCCTTTCTCCTTCTATTGTCTTGCGGGATCCAACCAGTTTTAAGGAGGGCACATTGATCAATTCACTAGGTGCATTCTATCATCCACAGGGCACATTTGAGCATCCAGAAGCATAACAAAATCACTCCATTGTTCATTTAAGATCTTCCATGGATCAGTCACATCAGATTATGCTCACTCCGTTCAATTACTTTGACTGAAAGGTGCATATAAAGATCATGTTGAGAAGCAAAGGTCTCTACTGGGTGACTATGGGAACTGAAGCTGAACCAAACACGGTGATTAAGAAATCAAAATAGCATAATCAAGGAGATGAAGCCTATGGATTACTGTGTTTCGATGGTCTTACCATCTCTTGTTCCATCTCGATGGTCTTACCACTGCCAATGAATTTTGGACAAAGCGTCAATATTTGTTTGGAAAGACTGATGAATTGAGAGGCCATCAACTAGATAGTGAATTAGTTTCATTGAGACCACAAGATTTCAGTAACCTCTAGGATTTCTTTTCTAAATTCAAGTCTCTTGTGCTAAATTGAAGTAATGTGCAATAGAAAAAAAGGATGAGCAGATCGTACTAGCCATTCTCTCCAAACTTGGCCCCAAGTATTCAGTCTTTGTTTCGACCTTCTATTCCACAAGGAAGGCAGTTAAAAATTGGAAGTGTCCATCACTCTCAGAATTCATGGAGTCACTTAATCAAGAGAAAAACAAGTTGGTTCTGATGGGAGCCATTAAAAATCCATCAAATGACCATTTTTTAAGTGTTGGATACTCAAATAGTTCGGAAGGGAAGAAGAAGGGTAATTTCAAGAATCCCAGAGATCAAAGAAAAGACAAGCAAAAAGTACATGAAGACTCTTCTGATTTCAAGAGAATTCCAAACAAGAAGAATGAGAGATCAAAGTGCAATTATTGCAGCAAGGGATTTCATCATGAGATATTTTGCATGAAAAGGACCATTGATCAAATGGATCAACTCCTATGGAAGAAAAACATTCCTCTTCCAAAGAGTGCAAGAAGGAGGGATGGAGGACAAAATTCTGATGACAAGGAGAGAGTACATGCACTGATGCCAAGCACATCCAAACATTCCTCATTAATAATTGACTCTGGAGCTTCAAGACACATGATGTCTTCAACTGATTCGTTTACTTCTCTTGACTCTTCTCATGGTCCAAATATTATGTTTGGTGACAATTCTGAAACTGGTAGTAAAGGAAAGGACATTATAGATCTCGAATTTGGGTCATTTCATAATGTATTATATGTTCCGGGATTGGCTGAAAATTTCTTGTCAGTATATCAGATGAATCACATAGGATTAACCAAAAAGGTAACCTTCACCCCAAATGATGTTGAGATATGTGATTTCTCAATAGGAAGAATTGTTCACTAGGCATTGCTGACCACAATTCTAGAATCTACAAGTTTTCTCACTTTGTGCCACATCCCTCACCTTCTGCTTTTTTAACCCATGCCAATGAGTCAAGCAAATCATGGCATGAAATATTTGGCCTTTTGAACTATAAATATCTTTCCCAACTCCATGAGAAAGAAATTAGCATAGGGCTTCCCAATATCAGATTTTCCAAAGGTGTCTGCCAATCTTTCATCCTAGGAAAACACCCTGAGCATAAGTATGGGAGATCCAAAACTGAGAGAACCTTTGCACCACTAGAACTTATTCACATTGATATATCAGGTCCATTCCTTCATGAGTCTTTGAACCATGCCAAGTACATCCTTACCTTCATAGATGACTTTAGCAGGTATTGTTGGATTTATTTCATCAAGCTAAAATCTGAAGCTTTTGGTCTGTTCAAGCTATTTAAATCCTCAGTTGAGAACCAGTATGGTAGGCACATAAATATTATCAGATCTGATAATGGTGATGAGTACATCAAATCAGAGTTTCAGCAATTTTGTGCATCTTCAAGCATTCAGATGCAACACACAGTTCCATATACACCTCAGCAGAATGGGGTTGCTGAGAGGAAAAACAGGTCTCTAAAAGAGATGGGCACATGTATGCTAGAAGAAAAGTCCTTGTCCCCACGTCTTTGGGATGAGGCAATAAATTTTGCCACATATATTTAGAATAGAGTTCCACACAAATCTCTCAAAGGTATCACTCCTTTTGAGGCTTAGACTGGGCACAAAACTGACATCTCTCATTTTAGGATTTTTGGCTCAAAAGCTTGGGCTAGGATTCCACTTGAGAATAGGAGGGCTATGTAGCCCTCTTGTAGGTAAAATAGATCCCATGTTTAATCAAAACATGGGAGCCCCAAGTTTTTGCATAGCAAGGTAATGTTCAATTTCCTTGGTAAATTTGGGGTTGTTTGTAAATAATAATTATGTTTTTATGAATTATTCATGATTGGATTCAACTGGTAATTTTCCCCTTTGAAAATTTCCTGTTTTTGGTGTGTTGGGAAATACTGTTTTTTCCCAAAAATTGGGCTCTTTCCGCAATCTGCAATTGCGGATTGCGGAATCATTGATTTTTATTTTTGAAATAATGTCATCCCGCAACCCGCAATTGCAGATTGCGGGATGAGCTTGTTAAATTGTTTTACCTTTTGCATTTCGGCAACCCACAACCTACAATTTGCGGATTGCAGATTGTGGAAAGTTCTTAAATAATACATTGTAATTTGCGATTCCGTAACCCACAATTTGTGGATTGCGGATTGCGGAAAGTGTTTGAAAATAAAGTTCGCATTTTTTCATTCCACAACCCGCAACATGCAATTGTGGATTGTGGAAACATTATTTATTTCAATAAGCACCGTTATCATCCCGCAACCCGCAATTGCAGAGTGTGGATTGCGGAAACATATGGTTATTTACTATGCTGAGTTGCGATCCCGCAACCCGCAATTGTGGATTGCAGATTGCGGGAAGGATCTGCATATTTACAAAATAATGCTCCCACAACCTATCCCCCATAAGCTATATGATTTAATCCCAGCTGTTGATCATTTATAATCCTAATGCTCAGATTTATCCATTGAATTTGATAAATATGTCTGATTTTCTTTTTTCTCTTATCATTTTTCAACTGCGAAATTTACCTTGCTTCGTGGATTAACTGCTAGTTTTTAACAGGGTGATTTTTTCCGCCATTTGAGTTCGAACAGGTTGGTTTCTTCGTTTTATTTTCTCAATTGCTTACTGGTTTTCTATTTTTGAATTGGTTTTGATTTTGGTTCTTTATTCATCGGAGAATTTCTAGTTTTGCAACATGTCACGCATTACACGTTCTAAGAATTCTTAGAAGGACCTATTGACTAAAGACCCAAACTTTGGTTACTTTGCTGATACCAGTGACAGAATTACTGAAACCTATTAGATAGACTAGTCCAAAATTTATTCCATATTCAATAACGATGACCTATCTGACATTAAAACTGATCGCCAAGCCTATGAGATAGTTAGGGATTCACAAGTACATGCCATAGATACTAGACCATCCATCCCCCCTTACACTGATGCGATAAAATGGATAATTGAGCATGCTAACCCTAAGGACCGCTCGTTCAATGGTAGCGTTGTTGAAATATTGTAACTTCAAAGAATATTATATTTGTACTTTATTATTCCGGAGATGTTTCATTCCTCCGTGAAGATCTTATTGTATATCTGGAGATGTTTATTCCTCCGTCGGATTGTGGTAACTTGGGTTATTAGACTTCCCTAGTGGGGGTCAGCCCTGTATGTGTTATGTGGGTCAAAGGGTTATTAGACCCACCTAGAGGGGTCAGCCCAGTCAGTTGGAATGGGGTGTTTAGCCCAGTAATTAAGTTGGGGCCGACCTAGCTTGTGTAAAAGTCAGTCGGGGAACAAGTATAAGTAGAGGAGGATGTTCCTCACTTATCTCACTCATTCATTCACTTGTGAGTGCCGCACTTGTGTGAGAGAGGTCTGTTGTGGAGGAGAAGGAGCTCATGGTTTTGGTTTGCATCTTTGTATTTGTTAGTCATCTATATTGATGAATATTTGCTGGGTTTTCTACCCCATGAGGGTTTCCCAGGATAAATTTGTTTGTGCTTGTTGTTTCTTCAGTGATCCTGTATATGCTATTATTTCCAAATGGAATGTAATGCTGATATTTTCTATCTTATCATATTGAATATTAACATGGTATCAGAGCTAACCTGAAGGAAGGCAATGTATGGCACTTACGACACTTGCTTCACTTTCGACAATTTGAAGGTTAGGGTTTTGTATAGAAAAAAACTGGTCATCATGGAACTTTCACTATAAATCCATTTTTTCAAAGGTTCAGGATATGAAACCTTTACAAGTAGTATATAACATCCCCGGGTACCTTGTGTCCAAAGGACACCCTCAGATTCATTGTACTTTGTGAGTTATGATCAGTACAAGTTAGGGTTTCTCTCTCTTCTAGATCTCAGTCAAATTCAGGTGACCTAGGAAAAAAGGTCATATATTGGGCTAGGAAGCTCCAAATGAAATTTAGTGAAAAGTGACAGGTAGTAAATAGAATGTACTATCTCATAAAATGTTTCCAAAGGCCCAAGTTGAACCAGTGACACATGGCACGCCGTACAAGTTCGCTCTCCGATGTTTTCCATAAATAGGTCACGTTGCGACACTTGGAATAACTCTCTCTCAGAAAATCAAATTTAGGTCAGACCTATCGGGATGGAAAGATGACTGGTTAGGCTACCAAAGAAAAAAATTTCAGACCTTGTGGATTAAAAAATTTGGAGTTACAGCAGAAACAATCAGGTACATATTTCTATCAAAACAGAATTATTTTTTAGCACATTCATTCATGGCTTCCGGAATTTAGGGTTTCGGAGAAAGTTGGAATTTTTGTAATCGGAGACCACAGATGGATGCTACTCATCAAAATTGAAATTTAGATACCAAGATCAAAAATTTTATTTGGTTAGAATACTGGGCTTGATCAAACCCCAGTTCGGGATTTTGATTGGAAAGGTGGAAAATTAGGGCTTCAGCAAAAGTTGGAATTTTTGAAGTCTGTGACCACGGCTAGAAGCTCCTCAGAAAAATAAGAGTTTAGAGCCTTGGATCAAATCTTCTTATTAGGAAGAAGAGTGGGCTCCGTTAAACCCTAGTTCGGGATCCCGTCCAGAAGATCCAGAAGTTTCAAATTTTTGAGGGGTCAAATTTTGGAGATTTCAAAATTGAAGTATGCAAGTTTGATCAGGTCAGCAAGACACATCCTTTCATCCATTCAGAAGTGTGAAAGTCAAAGATTGAATTTTTAGGGTTTCTCTAACAAACCCTAATCAAGCTCCAGATCCAGTTTCAGGGGGAAGTTGAGGCTAAGGCCTTACATAAGAATACTACAAGAAGTCTCGACAGGCATGACTTAAGGAGATACAGGTATGTCTTGAAATATGATTCTTGATTAAGTTCATAATATGTTTGTTAGTAGAATCTTGAGTAATGTTAGAATTGTCTTAGTAAAAGTATGAATGCATGTGAATGATAGAAGACATTCATTGATTAGGGCTATATGATTATACTAATGCACTGTGGTGTTGTATGAGGTTGATGTTGTCTGCTAACAAGATACAGGTACATCAGGAATGACAAATCAAGTTCCATGACCATGACAACATGAATACAAAGACTCACCCGTAATCTTTGATCACATAGAATTTCTACTTATGAGGTATGTATGACTTTGTTCTACTATGCTTAAACTATGAGATATGCAAGTTCTAGCACGGGATCTCTAAATCATTGAAGAGAACAAAGAAGATATTATTTAGGTACGTTAGACATAACTAAGCAGGTATACTAATCCAGGTATGTTTTCCCATGTCAAGTTAGAATCCTACTTTGTGCTAGGATCTTAGTATACCCATGTCTTGAATGATCATGACCATACACATTCAATATTATTTAGAATTATAATGTTTTGATAATATTGAGATTATACTAATGAATGTATGTTTGTGTATGAGATCATGAGGATGACACTAGTGCACACTTGAGCATGCACAGTGGTACATAATGAATAGAAGTTCAAAAGACAGACAAAAGATCAAGCAGGAGGCAACCACACAAATATAAAAGATAAGTATTTGAGTTGTTATTTGAATCTTTGAAATAGTAAATGATATTGCTTGTAATAGTTGTATGCATATTTGCATTCCTAGAATATATCATGCTGAGTGTAAACATTCGTATAGCATTGAACAGTATACTACTAATATTCATATGATTGGTAAGTTGGACAAACATTCCATTGATGCTTGTCTAGAATGAAACCTCTTTGCTAACATGCTGAGAGCTGTGCACACTCTCGATAGTATGTTCTGGTAGAGATGGAAGGCATCTAGATAGCCACTGTATGCATACAGGATATGGAAAAGTGTTGTGCCAAAGTATTGGTCAAGATAGTAGCATAACTATGTAAATCATATATGTATGCATAATAGGTTATCATATCAACATGATTTGATGATTAGGAAGTGTTACAAATAATGTACTTAATTTTGATTTGTAGGAAAGATCATGAAGAATGATGAACACCGAACAAGTGATGGATGTTCAACAAGAAGATTTACAAATCAAACATAATATAGAAGGCTCGTGTCTAGAAGATTCTCTTAGAAAGAGGAAGAGAATCATGATGAGATGATTGCTCCAAGTGGCTGGATAAGACCATTATCTTAATGGTGTAATTGAAGAAGTGCGAATCAAAGATTCAATTGAAGAAGCTCTGTTCGAGCACCCAGGATCGATAATCATTTGATGAGCTTAATGATCACCATGGGTGATGTAGATCTCAACCTTTGCTACAAGGTTGAAGATGGTTTCTATGACAAGGATGCAAGAAGGAACTCATCACAGAGTTCGAATGATATTGAGGCTCATATCAGTAGATCCATATGACGAGAGATGACACAGATAGATATGCAAAAGATCACTCAATGCAGAGTGTTGATGATGTTCAGTCATAGAGGGAGAATTGACAGTTTCTTGACAAGCTTGGGATTTACCAAAAGTAAAGTTGTTCCTAACCTCTAGCTTAAGATTATGGATGATACTATTACCGTATGAGGATGATCTCTTTCTGACAGGGAATGATAAATAGATCATGGAAATCAAGAAGAAGATGGCTACAAAATTTGAGATGAAAGATCTCAGATTGATGAATTGCTTCCTAGGACTAGAAGTATGGCAAGGCTCAGAAGGAATCTTTCTCAACCAAGGAATGTATGCCGAGAAATATTAAAAAGACTTGATGTGTTGGATTGGCCACTCTCATGGATTCCAATTTGAATTTGTTAGATTATGAATCCTTAGAGTTAGTTGATGTGACTCTATACAGACATATTATTGGGTCGTTGATGTATCTGACGAATACCAGGCCAGATATATGCCTTGCTGTGAACACCTTGAGTCAGTATCTAGTGGAAACTAGATGTGTTCACCTGATAGTTGCAAAGCATGTGATGAGGTACCTAAAGGGTATGATAAACTTTGATCTATGTTATCTTGGAGATCATGACTTTAGATGGCTACATAGATGTTGATTGGGAAGGAAGTGTATAAGACAGGAAGAGCACATCGAGAGGAGGTTATTGTCTAGGATCAACCATGATCTCATGGTTTAGTAGAAAGCAGTCTAGTGTGGCTCTCAGCATAAGCAGAATATATGGCTACTTGCTATGCTAGTTGTGAAGCGGTATGGCTTCAGGATTGTTTGACTTAGAAGTGAACCCAACTGTGATCCTATGTGACAAACAGAGTTGTATCAAGATGGCAGAGAATCCAATGTTCCATGATAAGTCAAAGCACATAGAGATCTAACATTTCTATATACAAGATATGGTGCAGAAAGGAACTATAAAGCTCAAATTTGTAGGCACCGATGAACAAGTTACCGATGTACTAACCAAACCTATACCTCAAGTAAAGTTTGAGTACTTACAAGACAAGCTTGGTGTAATTCAGAAGGACCCTCCTCGAAAGGGGGAGTGATGTGGTCACTTATGATGAGATTTCCTGCATCGACAGTGAGGTCGATGATGTGGATACCTATATTGGTGATGCCGACAGAGAGGTTGGTGGATGGTCCTTAGATAGGGTCTAAGTTGACGAGGGGATTGCATCATCCTTGAACACATGTTCTAAAAGGATCCGTAGACATATGTCTCTGACAAAGAAGAGGGATTGCATCATCCTTGAACACATGTTCTAAAAGGATCCATAGACAGATGTCTTCGAGAATGAAGTCCTTAGTGGACAGGTGGGGATTGTATCATCCCCGGACTTCAGTCCCTTGAATTGATTCGTAGACATATGTCTTTGAGAATGAAATCCTTAGTGGACAAGTGGGGATTGTATCATCCCCGAACTTCAGTCCCTTGAATTGATTCGTAGACCTATGTCTTCGAGAATGAAGTACGTAGTGGACAAGGATCCCATAATTCCGAAAGGAAGGATCACCAGTGTTGATGGACTAAAATCCCGTAATTCCGAAAGGAAGGATTGTCCATGATCCCGTAATTCCGAAAGGAAGGATCACTAGAGTTGATGGACTAGAATCCTATAAATCCAAAAGGAAGGATTGTCCATGATCCCGTAATTCTGAAAGGAAGGATTGTCCATGATCCCACAATTCCGAAAGGAAGGATCACCAGTGTTGATGGACTAAAATCCCATAATTTTGAAAGGAAGGATTGTCCATGATCCTGTAATTCCGAAAGGAAGGATCACCAAAGTTGATGGACTAGAATCTCGTAATTCCGAAAGGAAGGATTCTCCATGATCCCATAATTCTGAAAGGAAGGATCATGTGTGTTGCAGGGTATGTTTCTATTGTGTATACTTGACTGATGAGGATACTTGTGTTGATGTATTGATACTTGTATTGATGATGTGTATACTTGTATTGGTGTGGATGCTGATCGTGATGGTCTAGATGACGATGTTGCTGATCATGATGGTCTAGATGACGATGCTGTTGATCGTGATGGTCTAGATGATGATGTTGTTGATCGTGATGGTCTAGATGATGATGTTGTTGATTGTGATGGTCTAGAAGACAATGTTGCTGATCGTGATGATCTAGATGATGATGCTGCTGATCATGATGGTCTAGATGACGATGTTGCTGATTGTGATGGTCTAGATGACGATGTTGATGATCGTGTGATGATGATGTTGATGATCATGTGATGATGATGCTAATGATTGTGTGATGACAATGTTGATGATCGTGTGATGACGATGCTGATGATCATGTGATGACGATGTTGATGATTGTGTGATGATGGTGTTGATGATCGTGTGATGACGATGCTAATGATCGTGTGATAACGATGCTGATGATCATGTGATGACGATACTGATGATCGTGTGATGACGATGCTGATGATCATGAGGATCCATATGTTGATGTTGCTATAGCTGTTCGAGTGCTGCAGAAGATAAAGACTCAGTACTGAAGATGTTGATGTTCCAGTATTGAAGATGTTCCAGTAACAGCTTGAGTTACTGATGATGTTGAGAAAGCTTCCAATGATTTATAGATGTATCATGTATGATGTTGATGACTCCTTTCTTGTGCAAATGCTGTTATAATATCCTTCTCGTTAAGGGGGAGTGTTGAAATATTGTAACTTCAAAGAATATTATATTTGTACTTTATTATTTCGGAGATGTTTCATTCCTTTGTGAATATCTTATTGTATATCCAGAGATGTTTATTCCTCCATCAGATTGTGGTAACTTGGGTTATTAGACTTCCCTAGTGGGGGTCGGCCCTGTATGTATTATGTGGTTGAAAGGATTAATAGAACACCCTAGAGGGGTCGGCCCAGTCAGTTGTAATGGGGTGTTTAGACCAGTAATTAAGTTGGGGCCGACCTAGCTTGGGTAAAAGTCAGTCGGGGAACAAGTATAAGTAGAGGAGGATGTTTCTCACTTATCTCACTCATTCATTCACTTGTGAGTGGCACACTTGTGTGAGATAGGTCTGTTGTGGAGGAGAAGGAGCTCATGGTTTTGGTTTGCATCGTTGTATTTGTTGGTCATATATATTGAGGAAGCTTTGTTGGGTTTTCTACCCCATGAGGGTTTCCCAGGATAAATTTGTGTCTCTTGTGTTTATGTTGTGCTTGTTGTTTCTTCAGTGATCCTGTATATGCTATTGTTGCCAAATGGAATGTAATGCTGATATTTTCTATCTTAGCATATTGAATATTAACAAGCACAAGGTCTCAATTGACCACTTTACATCCTAAGGTGTTCATCAGGGCATTTTCCCTAAAACCTGTTGTTCAACCCCTTAACGCTGCATTCCTGGAATCAACTGTCACTAGGTTTAATTTCAATGAAATGCTTAAGTCCTAGATGATTAAACCAGCTAGATTTGCACCTAAATCCGAAGACTTGTACCCTGTCTCATGGTTTAATGAACCTTGTTCATTGTTGGAAGCTATGTTGTCCAGATTATATGGCCTTCCCAATTGTCCTGTGTTCAAAGCTGAATGGGCTCCTGTGGCCCATCATGTCTTGACAACTGGAGAATCATTCCCTTAGGCTTTCAATTTTATCATCCGATCTCAAAATAGCTATTGAAAAATACCAAAAAGCATCAGCTACAAAAAATCCCCACTTTTTCTTTTCTGCTTATGTAATTGTTGTTTTATGTGCTGAGTTTCAGTATCCCAACATGGGATGGAACTGGACTCCTTCATCCCCTCCTGTTCATATTTACCATTCAACATTATGGGAAAAAAACTTTGTGCCAATACTTTATGACATCTGTGATCATTTCCGGGGAGCCATTTACCTCCAGATATTTAAAGAAGAAGCTCCATCCTTTTCAACAGATGCCAAGATCTTCCTTGCAACAATTGGAGTTGAAGGAAGACACAAAAACTGAGTATTCAGAACCCAGTTTGGAGAGAATGGAAAACACCAACTGTTCGTCTTTCTTCTCTATGCCACATTGTCGAATTTGCAAGACCAAGCTCTTGAACTTGGTGAAGAAGTCCTAGATGGAATTGAAATTCCCTGGGCTCAGTGAAACAAGCTCGTTTTCGAGCTAGTGGCCTCTCATCTCATTAGTCTTTCCAAACAAGGACTCAAGCTTGAGCCAAACTTCATTTGGAGTAGCTAGACTTTCTACATGAAACAGGAGGTCTCTTGAAATGCTGAGATAAAGGAGGCCAAATGCCTCATCCATTCTGTTAAAAAACTTGGATTTCTCCACAGCTGAGTTTGGCTCCACCTCAGTGCCCATCGTAATTTTGTAGAGACCCTTAGATATCAACAAAATCACCATTTCTACCTTCCAATCGAAATAGTTGAAGGGAGTACGCACATTTGGGTGAGATGGCTCCATTTTTCTCTGCTGCTCACGCACTTGCTAACAATGTTGATCTTCAATACCTACAAACAATTCTCAAATCACTCAGGAGGGATCTACACTAACAAATTCAAACCCTGTTTGATAGTGGGTGCATTTGGGAGAGCATCACACCTGAGAAAAGCCACTAGATTTCTCCAATGGAATCAATTCAATGGCCTCAGGAATTCTGTGGTTTCTCCACTACTTCTGGCAAGCCACTAAAATATTCTTGCTGGTTCAAATGGTAGCTCCAAGAGCTTTGATACCATGTAAAATCCAATTCACAGCAGAACCTAGCTACTATGTATTCCTCACTAGTGAAAATATTGCAACACATTTATAAGAATAGGCATAAATCTGTAAAATGAAGAACAAGAACACATGAAATGGGTGAATAATGTAAATATTATTAACATTCCAACCTCAAAATAGGTTAAGAACCTCCTTTCATACAAATAGGAACAATTTGAATCCATCTGGAGTGTTCACACTGATCTAGCTTAGAAATAGCTCAAACCCCCCTAGGTTGACCAAAATATCCCAAACCATCTCAAACTGGTTCGAAACTGCTATGTGAACATTGGGAATGACTGGACAAGCCCATGTGACCTCACACATGTGGAGAATCTGGTTGGTTAGAGGTTAGGCATCTAGAATTGGCTAAAAATGGGCAAAGGAGGCAAGTTTGTCCACATTCTGAGCATGTGCTCCCTTGGTCAAAGAGAATCCCACAAAACAAGGGATAAGAGCACCCTAGGCATGCAGGAAGCAATAAATGACTGGGAGGGTGCACCCAACAGCTAGTTTGACTTGGCACAATGCTCAGTTTTGTCCACATTGTCAACTGGTTCAAGCTAAATGACCATTTACTCACTAACCAACTTGGGAATGCAATTATTAAGTTGTTTGGTACTAATTAACCATCATTTGATAAATGATTAATGTACATAGGTGTAATAATGTTCTAACAAAAAGGTGATCCTGAATGGAAATGTTGCTATGGATGCAATGGAATGGGTCTCATCACTCATAAATGAGCAGAAATTGGCTAGCCAGAACCTATGGTTTCGCCCCTCTCAATATCATCGAGCCAAAACTAAAAGAATTTTATTAAGAGAAAGAAGAATAGAAGGAAGGTAAGGAGCGTAGAAACATATTATATGAAATTCATCCTTCCTACATATAGAACCTAAAATTGAATACATGAACATACAGACAACCAATTTGTTAGGAACCCGTGTCAACCCTTCTCTTTACTTTGTTAGTATATTGTTGTTGGATGCATATGCTTTCTAAGTCATCCCGTAGTAGTTGTTCATCCATAGTTTGTATTAGCCCATGGTATTGACCCATAGTATTGGACGCATATGCTTTGTAAGTTGTCCAATAGTATTATATGTTCCATAGTATTGACCCACAGTATTGGGCATAGACTTAGTATATAAGTGTTTGTTGAGGCCAATGAAGGCACCATGAATTTATTTGTATTGAGCTTGCTCAAAGGAGGATTCCCCCTCGAAGTGGCCCACGATCAATAAATCGATTCTGAGTTCTATTATTTCTGATATCTCGTGCATTTTGGTTAATTAATTATTGCAGGTTCCTCACATTTGGTATCAGAGCACTTTCTTGGGCTCGTTGGGTGGAATTTCTTCCAAAAAACAATTTTTGCATCTGTTGCAGGTTTGGGTTCAGGAATAATCCCTATCCTCTTAACTATGGGAAGTACTTGGGAATAATCCCTAAAAATAATTGTGAGGAGTACCATGGGAATCCCGAAGTATCTAGCCAATTGAGAGGACCTGCCAGCTAAAAGGGCCACAACCCCTACCTAATTGACTAGTTCCCACCCGTGAGGGTAAACCAAGAGCTGTCATTTGTGGCAAATCAGTTATCAGTTTTACTTGATCCGTGGAGTGAGGGGTACTGCTCCAATATGCAAGTCGTCAGAAAACATTGGTGGCCGAGTGAATCCCCTGAATCGTTAGGAAGCCAAGCATCGCTGGGGTCCATATCTCTTGCCAGCTGATAAATAGCAGATCCGTTGTAGATCCATTGCAGATCGAGATCTATTGTAGATCCAGGTCCATATCCATTACATATCCATTGTATATCTAGATCCATTGCAGATCCATATCCATATCTAGTGCAGATCCAGATCCAGATCCGTTGCAGAACTAGAGTCGTTACAGATCTATTTCTAGAAAAAAAAAATATTGATTTCTATTTTTTCGCCATATCTCCTTTTTTTCACTCAGTTTCTCTTGACACTTCACTAACACCCCTGCAATCCCATTCTTCACATTTCATTCCTGAGTACCCTATCCCAAATTCCACTTCCCAAAGCCAGAAAACTCACATTTGTCTATTTTTAGGGTTTTCCATAACTTCTTCGATTTTCACCCAATCTCCTTCCAATATTGCCACAGTGTCCATTTCCTATTCCTGCTTCTTTGTCCCTCTATGAAAAATTTTCCCATTCTTTCACCATGCTTTTGAAATCCCCATTTTTTGCTTCCTTGTCCATTAGAAAGTGTCCAAAACCTAGTCAGACCTCAATTACCCATCAAAGTTTTTCCCAAATCCAAATTTCTCCTTACTAAAGAAGCTTCTGTTTTTGTTTTTTTACCCATTCAAAAAAAAAAACTCCTAGTTATGGTTGTCACCTGCACAAGAGCACAAATCATGGATGAAGAACTTGCAACCCTCAAAACCAAACTCCAAGATTTGGATGAAAAAATTCTCAGCCTTCATCTTCATCATTCAGCCATGAACAATAAATGACAACCAGAATCTTCTGCATACATTGGGTTCTCTTCTTCCAACAATTTTCGTGGGCCGAAGCTTGATTTTCCTCGCTTCAATGGTAATGATCCGACTAGATGGATATATTGGGAAGAACAATATTTCAGTCTGCATAATACTTTTGATTTCCATAAAGTTCCACTTGCATCCTTTGATTTGGAAAAGGAATCCCTTCAATGGTACCATTGGTACATCAAGGCTCATGCTGAGCCAAAGTGGACAAATTGTTTCCAACTCCTTTTGCAACGATTTGGTCCTAGTGATTTTGATGACTTCATAGGAGCACTCATTATACTTTTCCAACTTGGCACTGTGAGAGAGTATCAAACAAAATTTGAAGAAACTAGCCAATCACACAGAAGGATTGTCTGATGAATTATACAGGAGTTGTTTTATCAGTGGTCTCAAGGATGGAATCCGCTCAGAAGTTAAAATGTTCTGTCCCGACACAATGTTGGAAGTCCTAGGGTTGGATAAGTTGGCAAAGGATAAGATCATGGCCCAATAGCGCTCCAAATCCACTTTTACTCCATTCAGAAATATGGTTTCCCAACGCCAGCTCCTTGCCCCACTCCTATCAAGCACTTGTCTGAAGCAAAGATGCGAGCACAAAGAGAAAAAGGGCTTTGTTATAATTGTAATGAAAAATTCACTTGGGGACATAGATGTGTTGAGAAAAAGCTTTATCTATTGGATGTGGATTCTTCGCCTACCTTTGAACTTGGTGAAGAAGCTCCATATACAATATATGATCATGTCAAAATTTAACAGCCACCTGTTGACCCTCCATCTCAGGACGACCACCCAGAGATATCTCTCCATGCTTTAGCCAGAGTCACCACCCCACAAACAATGCATGTCAGGGGTTACTTCAAGAATCTCCCTTTGACAATACTCATTGATTCTGGTAGCACTCATAACTTCATTGATCATCAGATCTCCAAACAGGCTGATTATTTTGTCCATCCTTGCTCCAACTTTGAATTCATGATTGCTAATGTGTGTATCTATATGGAAGATTATAACCTGTGCTTTGACATGTTTTACTTGTACTTAGGCGGATGTGATGTGGTTTTGGGCATTCAATGGTTACACACACTTGGTCCCATCTTATGGGATTTTGCTGAACTTTGGATGCAGTTTTCAGTTAATGGGAAAAAACACACATTTACGGGCTTGCAAACAGGGTCTCTTTGCATCATCAGTTCACATCTCCTGGAAAAGATCCTTAAGAAGAATTCACATGATGCCATCGCTCAGCTCCATTCCATTCAGCTGTGTCCCATCAATGGTCTCCATTACTCCTTTGGATAGATATGCAGGTGTATTTGTTGAAATAGTGGGATTTCCGCCTTAAAGAGACCTTCTCGGTAATAATTTCTCTGCCTTTACATCTGAGAAGGAAATGATGGTTATTTTTCATGCAGTACATAAGTAGCAGCCATACCTATTAGGGAATTCTTTCTGCATCAAGACTGATCACCAAAATCTGAAAAAATTCCTGGAACAATGGGTCTCCTCCCCAGCACACCTGAAATGGGTTATCCAACTCATGGGTTATTCCTCGGACATCACTTACAAGAAGGGTAAGTACAATCTGGTGGTGGATGCTCTTTCTCCCACATTTGATGACCATGTTTCTCTTTCAACTATTTCTATGCTTGTTCAAAATTGGTTGCAATCTGTTCAACAAGGCTATGTCTTCTATGCACTCCATGTTTCTCCATCAGCAGGGCACTCTTGGTTCCTCAAAACGTATGATCGAGAACAGTATAAATTCTTTTGGCTTGGACTGAAACTAGCAATTCACCATATGGTGGTTGAATGTGATATCGTCTAGGTCAACACGGGTGAAACAACACTCCTTCTAGGATTGCTCGAACCCTTTACCATCCCTACATGGATTTGGACAGATATTTGAATGGATTTCCTTGAATGGCTCCGGTGGTACAATGATGCATCTAAAATGACTCCATATGAATCAATATATGGTCAGGCACCACCATTTCTTCTTCCATACACCCTCAACAGATTCAGTTCTTCGAAACCGCGATCAAATTCTTCTCATTTTGCAGGACAATCTTCACATGGCAAGAATTCAAATGAAACAACAAGCTGATCAACACCGTTCTGAGTGCACTTTTCAAGTAGATGATATGGTTCTTCTTCTCCTACATCATTCCAATCAATCCTCCCTGAAACTCAAAAGGTGTCAGCTTCTCTCTCAACCTATCACAGAGATATTAATTCTGTGGCACGAAATGCAACCAGAGGATTCTATCGGGAAACCACTCCTTCAGATTTTGCATCAATTTACACATCTAAATCTTTGAGGAAAAAGATTTTTCTAAGTGAGAGAGGATTTTAGGAACTCATGTCAACCCTTCTCTTTACTTTGTCAGTATATTGTTGTTGGATGCATATGCTTTGTAAGTCATCCTGTAGTATTTATTGATCCATAGTTTGTATTATCCCATGGTATTGACCCATAGTATTGGGCGCATATGCTTTGTAAATCGCCCCGTAGTATTATATGTTCCATGGTATTGACCCATAGTATTGGGCATATACTTAGTATATAAGTGTGTGTTGGGGCCAATGAAGGCACCGTGAAGTTATTTGTATTGAGCTTTCTCAAAGGAGCTTGTGCCCTCAAAGTGGCCCGAGATCAATAAATCGATTATGAGTTCTATTATTTCTGATATCTCGTGCATTTTCATTAATTAATTATTGCAGTTTCCTCACACAATTCATCCACCATTGCACATATACCAAATAAAATAATGTAATAGAAATGAAACATAAGAGATATACTTATTGGTGAGCTCTCAGAAGGGATGCCTAATGAGGGAAGCTGGACTAAGAGCCTACTTTAATTATCAGCCCGAGGGATGTACAAACTTCAGAGGTGCAGGCACTATATGTGCTCTCTAGGATAGTCTTTGTCGAAGTTGGTTGTTTGTATCAATGTTTTTAAAGAGTTGCCTAAAAAGGATTAAATGACTGTAAAATGGATTGCTTAATCTATGGAGGAGATATTCCTATGCTAAGAAATTCAAATACTGAAAGCAGGAAATCCGTGTCTAAGACATTAAACGCAGGCAATAGTAATCATATCTTTAAGAATTGACTTGCTGAAAGCAGTAAAAACTATACTATGGAATTGAATGTTGAAAATATAACAGATCTATTGTAAAGTAATGAAAGCTTGATCTCTAATCTAAGGAGTAATTACTGTAAATCGAATGCATAAAAATCAAGGTCTGATCTAACATAATCGAATGCTAAGACTAAGTTCAGAATACCATTATCTAATGCTGCAATTTTAATCAAAATGTTAAGAAATGAATATCATCATGTAACCAAAAAATACTAAAAGTAATTGATCTTCATGAGCAGCTATAATAATGAATTCAATACATGGGCTTTAAGATTTGGATCGCTACTTCAGAAGTAAATGTAAGCTCATAAGAAAATAGGTGTTAAATTATACCTTGGCAGAATGCTGCTACAAGACTACAGACACAATGTTACCAAACTACGGAATCAGAAAGGTTCACTTACTACAGAAATCAAATCGTGCGATTCAAATGCTATTTAAAATACTCTTATTTGCAATATAAATTCAACCAATGTAAAACACGTAATGAGAAATACCTGAACAGTAAGATCTCTTGACTTACGTGTTGGAGGGGCCCTCTCCAACCCATACTCAGGAGTGAAGGGAACTTATAAACGCTGAATTGTAAGTAACATCAATGTGATGAACCTGTAATAATTAATTAATGCAAATACACGAGATATCAGAAATAATAGAACTCAGAATCACTTTTATATTGATCACAGGCCACTTCGAGGGGGAAACCTCCTTTGAGCAAGCTCAATACAATTAACTTCACGGTGCCTTCATAGGCCTCAACACACACTTATATACTAAGTGTAGGCGCCAATACCATGGGTCAATACTATGTGTCAATACAAACCATGCGCTAAGTCTAGGCACCAATACTATGAGTCAAAACCACGGGACATATAATACTATGGGATGACTTACAAAGCATATGCATCCAATACTATGGATCAATACTATGGGCTAATATAAACTATGGATCAACAAATACTATGGAACGACTTACAAAGCATATGCGTCCAACAACAATATACTAACAAAGTAAAGACATGGGTTCCTAACAATCAAGTGTTTATTTAAAATAGGAACTTCATAGTTTAAAACTAGATCTGTAACACAACTGTCTCAGTAGTATGGAACGTAAAACAATAATTCTCCAAAATAACAACAAGGACCTCCCACTACCCGAGAGGTCGATATTTATATAATTCTAATGCTTAACCTAACTAAATGTCTAAATGTTGATTCTCTTTGAACATGAGTTCATTCTCTATAGATCAGGAAAAAGGCGCTGAGTTTGGTGATGTTCTTTCAGTTCTTCACTTGATTTGCGCGTTGTCCTTTAGTGCAACTACACCTACTCATTCAAACTCGTTTGTCATACAATTAGGTCATAACAATGCTTTCAAAACATAACAGAAATAATCTCTTAAACAACTTCATTAAATAATTAAGGTAAATCATTTTTCCCACAAAACAAGTGTTTTTCTTCTCCCTTTCTTGTGTTTTTGCTGTGGAGAAAGGCTTATCAGATACCTGTATTTTGGACCCATCATTCTCCCCCATACTTGAAGGATTCACCCATCCTTGGGTGATAGATTTAGCTCGTCGATGACCTCTCTGATGTCCCTTGCTAAAACCCTGGGGGTCCCTGCCTGCATGTGGTAGCCCATGGTCTGATCCTCCTTGACCCATGCTCTCTTCTCTTCTTCTTCATTGATTTGTTCCTTAATAACCAGGGGAAGGAAGAATGGGGGATTCAGCCTCATTCCAATCCATCTAAGTTGATTCTTTACATTGGATTCCCTATAGATCTTGGCTTTAAAAAGAGCATCTTTAAGTCTGAGAGGGGAGTGGAGCTCTTTTCTCTTTAGGTCGTTTACTACTCTACACCATATTTCCTCAATGGACTCATGAACCTCTTCGTGTGTGCCTTGGAGATTAGCATCAAAATGAGCCACAGCCTCCTACTATTTTGCAAGGAGAATGGGGACCAGCTCCTCATCTTGGGTGAGGATCCTATGGTTGTAAATTATTCTTTCAGGGTGAGTGGCCTTTGCCCTGACCATTAATGGGGTTTGCCATTTTGCTACAACGTAAATGTGGTAGTCCTGAGCTCGCTCAATTTCGTGATTCATCCATGAACATGGTGCCCTCAACTGGAAATCGCCCATGTAAGGGTTTGGCGACCAGTTGGGCGAGCTAGGGACTACAAAATTGTGTAAGAAAAATTCGCTTAACTGGTCCTTCTCCAATTCTATGGAATTCAGAGATGCATCCATAAATTCTTTGGGGGAGCTTATCTCTATCGGGAGTCTCTGTTTTAACCTTTGGAGCTGAAATTTGCACCACTTCTCCTTTAGATAAACTACATAAATTGTTGATGGCGGCCTAAGGTCCTGTAGTGTATCATATATTTTAGTGGTAGTAGCCAAAATGTCCCTTAGTTGAACAATCTCCTGGTCCTTTTTGGCTAGCTCCCCTTGTGCCTCAGCCAATTTCTCTTTAAGTGTTGAATTTCTCTATTCAGTCAGTCTTGGCTCCCCTGCATGATGCATTTTCAGAATTTGTGTCTTCTCAGATGAGAACGGGGGTGATGCGGGCTGGCTTCTTGATTCAATTCTCAATGTTGTTAGCTCCTTTCTGAGCTTTTCTAATTATTCTCGTGCCTCATCCAGTTGATTGATGACCCCAGGGTTTTCATTGTGCTCAGGAGGGTTCCTCTGGGGGTTGTCTTGCTCTTCTTGTTCATTCCGTTCTTCTTCTACCTCCTATTCTTCTTGTTCATCCTACATTTCCTGTTCATTCTGCTCTTCTTCTGCCTCTTGTTCTTCCGGTTCATCCTGCTCCTCTTTTGTAGTGGGATCCTTCTTATCTACCCAAAGATCATCGTCCTCATCCGACACATTTTGAACTATGGGACTGGGTTCCCTACTCTTTTCCCTAGTAATTCAGATTCTGGATGCTTGTGTGAATCTCTTACTTCTTCTCTTCGGCCCTTGATTACTAGCAGGAATCCCTAGGTTAATTTTGGGGGAGTCATCTCATGAATGCTTTATTTTCACCAGAGTATTAGCCACACTATCCAGGTCAATTTTCCTCTTCGCCCCTGATGTAGAAGCGGTTTTGTTCATTGCTCCTGGTGGTAGGGATATGCCAGCTGTGGGTGTACCCTTCATTCTTTGAACATCTTCAGCGGATACCAACACGAATTCTTCCCAAGAAAGCTCTGGTATCTACGCTTTTCATTCCTCACAAACGATTAATTTGATCAACGTGTGATGGGCTAAGGCATCCTCCTTACCTTTAATCACTTTCTTGCTCATTTCTGCTAGAGATTGGAGCAGGTAGTATGGAATACTAATGTTTTTGTCTAGAGCCACCCCTGTATTGTACCCTTTCAATCCTAGGATGAAAGGAATCCATCCCGCATTGCAGATGGTTGTTAATATTCACAGGTTCTAGTAAATGGCGTTGTGCTCCTCTAGTTCACTTTTCTTCAATCCCTTTTTCATCTTAAAACCTCTTCTGTAATCAACAAAACCAAAAATTTGAATTGTGTCTTTTACCTCAACTGGTCGGGGTCAATTACAGGCTCGAGGACTGAATTATTGGTTGAGTGACCACACTACTTCCAGTTCCTTGTGTCTAGAGAGTTCTGAGAGGTTCGCATTTGCAAAACAGACCCTTTGGATGATTATACAGCCTTACTTAACTGCCTTACCACACTTAACCTCATCATCGCTCAGTGTACTTGCCGCTTTATCCATTTCTTTCCATAACCAAACCATTCATTTTGTTTCATGATTTTACTTTGCACTTCTGCTTCGATTATTGGGAAGTATGGTGGTTTTATGCGGGTTCATCATTTGCTGATATGATGGGGGTGTGCAATCATGATTTTGTAATATGAACCTTGCACTTCTGCTCTGATTATTGGGAAGTATGGTGGTTTTATGCAGGTTCATCATTTGCTGATATGACGGGGGTGTGTAATCATGATTTTGTAATATGAACCTTTCCCCCCCCGACTTTATTGAAAAGTTGTCCTCGGCTTAAAAAATAACTGTTTTGGGGATAATGATTTGACCATAAGAATATAACAAAGATGTTTAGAGATTACCTCGTTATGCCTTAGCGTACATGAGATGATGAGTTTGCTCGATTTCTGTGTGTGTAGGATTCTGTAGTAGATTCGGCATGTTCCGTAGTAAAGTTTGGTATGTCAGTAGTTACGTGTGCTGTGTGCATTTTTCATTTGAACTTCGTGCCATTTCTGATTTGACATTGTGATAATGCTGTGCAATGATTTTTTATCTCGTTCAGTGTTGGCTTGCTTGAAGATGTGGTAGGCTGGCATGATCATATGGTAGAGTTGATTGAATAGTGTGCTTTGATGTATTCTTGTAGTGGTAAATATCTTTTCTGGATCTCTTGAATACATGTCTGGCTCGCTTGATTGCTGTGGATGTTTGATAATTCTCGGGCTCACTTGATTTGTTGGCTGGCTTGCTTGCATATTAATGTTTCTTTTGCTTGATAATTCTCTTTGCAATTTTTAATGCTACATCTTCATAGGTATGTATGTGGCCCTGTAATTTGGCCTGTTATTCATTCAACAATATTTATTTTTCTTTCTTTCTTTTCCTTTTTATTTTTTTTGCTTCTTTTTCATCTTTTTTCATTTTTTCTCTTTTTCTCTTTTTTTTTTTCCATCATTTTTTCAATAATATTCCATATTCTCTACTAGCATTAGTTGTTGTTGGTAGAGTACCTATGTAAACTTTTCCTTTGACTATGGTTTCTTGTAAAGTTTTAGCCGATGTCCATTCACTATCATGGGAAACTGTTGTTCGTCTATTGTAACAATTTTGACTGCTCCATTGTCATAGATATGCTCAATGATGTAAGGTCCTAGCCATCTAGTTGTTAGTTTTCCTTTGAATGTGTGAAACCTGGAGTCATAAAGTAGTGCCCAGTCACCTTCCTTGAAATTTGTATCCTTTAGGTGTTTGTCATGCCACTTCTTTCTTTGTTGTTGGATGATTTCAGTGTGGGCAAGTGCTTGCTGGCGTTGCTCATCTAGTTGATTCAATTGTAGCATGCGTTCTTGTTGTATTTCTGATAGTTCCATATTCAACTCTGCTACAATTCTTAAAGTTTTTATTTCAAATTCAATTGGCAGCATGAATTTCTTTCCATATACTAGTTCATATGGTGTGAATCTTGTTGTTGTCTTCCATGTGGTATTATAGGCCCAAACCGCCTCACTTAGTCTGTCAGCCTAGTCTCTTTTGTGGAGTTGGACTGTCTTTGTCAGAATTCTCTCTAATTCTCTATTTGTGACCTCAGCTTGACCATTTGCTTGAGGGTGATAGGAGGAGGACTGTTTGTGCTTGACTTTGTTTCTCTTAAGCAAGTCTTCTATTAAATTTGATGTAAATTGTGGGCCTTGATCAGAAACTAGTTCTCTTGGTACTCCAAACCTATGAAATATCTACTCTGTGAAGAATTTTGCTACATTGGTTTCATTGGCTGCAGCAAGTGCTGCTACCTCAATCCACTTTGTGAGGTAGTCAGTGCATACTAGGATGTAGCTCTTCTGATTTGACTGTGGGTTGATTGGACCAACAAAATCAAATCCCCATTTTTTGAATGCCTCCAAGGAGATCTATGGATGGAGTGGCATTTATTCCTTTTGTGTTGGTTTTCCCATCCTTTGGAAGTCATCACAGTGTGAAACATATTCATAAGTATCCTTGTGGAGTGTTGGCCAACATTATCCTGTTTGTAAAATCTTATAGTCTATCCTCTTTGCAGCATAGTGTCCTCCACATGGTTCATTGTGAGTGGCATACATTATGTCTTGCACTTCGTCTTCTCTGATGCACATTCTGAGTATTTGATCAGGTCATTGTGAGTTGCTTGAAGAGCATGCCTTCTATCCATGTGTATGTTGCACTTTGGATTATTACTTTTGTCTTTTCTTTATAACTGTAATGTTCCGGAAACTTTCCAGACACTAAATAGTTTGATATGTCATCAAACCACGGGATTCTTGTGGATATGGAAAAAAGGTGCTCATCTGGAAAACTATCATTGATTACTTCACTGTCTTGTCCATGTGTCAATCTGGATAGAAAGTCAGCCACTACATTGTGTTTACCTGGCTTGTCTAAAATCGTGATGTCAAACTCTTGGAGTAGTAGCAGCCATCTAATTACTCAAGCACTTTTGTTGGGTTTGTTTATTAGATATCTTATGGCTGAATGGTCTGTATGAACAAAGACTTGGTAGACAGTGATATAGTGCCTGAATTTATTGATGACATGGATGACAGCCAAGAATTCCTTCTCTGTTACAATATAATTTAATTTTGCCCCTACTAAATGTTTACTGATATAATATATTGCATAGGGCTTCTTTTCTTTTTCTTGTCTAAGGACAGACCCGATTGCCTTATCTGATGCATCAGAGTGGATGTGGAATGGAAGTGCCCAGTATGGTCCTTGGAGTACTGGAGCTGTAATTGTTTTCTCCTTAAGATTTTCAAAAGCTGTCATGCAATTGTTTGTCCATATGAACTCAGTGTCTTTTGTGAGAAGTGCAAACATTGGGGCAGCAATTATGCTATAATTTTCAATAAACCTTATGTAGTACCCTGCTTGCCCAAGGAAACTTCTCACATCCCTTTGTTTAACAGGTGGTGGTAGCGTTTTGATTACTGAGACTTTTGCTTGATCAACCTCTATCCCCCTCTGTGATATATGATGCCCTAGAACGATGTCTTCTTCAATCAACTTTCTGCATTTGTCATTGTTAAGGAATAGGCTCATTTCAATATATTTTTTTAATACCAATTCAAGATGGTTCAATGCTTGATCAAAGTTTTGTCCATAAGGTGTGAATTCATCCATGAAGACTTCCATTTGATCATTTATGAAATCAAAGAATATACTGAGTATGGCCCTTTGGAATGTTGCTGGAGCATTACATAACCCAAAGGGTAGTACTCTGTATGCGTAAGTACCCCAAGGGCATGTAAATGTTGTCTTATCTTGATCAGCTGGTGTATTAAAATTTGGTTGTACCCACTTAAGCCATCTAAAAATGAAAAATACTTGTTCCCAGCTAATGTGTCCAGCACCTGATCTATAAATGGTAGTGGAAAGTGATATTTCTTGGTTGCTTTATTTATCTCTCTGTAGTCCACACAAATTCTCCATTTGCCTCCTTTTTTTGGTACTATAACTAGTGGTGAGACCCATTCGCTGTCAGAGATGGGATAGATGAACCCTGCATCTAATAATTTCTGTAGTTCTACTTTGACAATGTCCTTTAATGTTGGGTTCAACCTCCTTTGTGGTTTCCTGATAGGGACAGAACCTTCTTTGATGTAAATATAATGTTTGCATATATCAGGATGTATACCTTTCATGTCTACATATGTCCATGCAAAAGCTTTATTTTGTTCTGATAATACTTTCATTAATTGCTTTTCTTGCTCTGGCTTGAGATTGGAATTAATGTTAACTGTCTTTCTAGGCATAATTTCCACTGTCTTTCCTTTTTCTGATTGTTCTTCCAAATGTAGTACTTCTTCCCACATTTTATTGAAGTTCTGGTTTGAACTTTCGTCGTCTTGCTGCTGCGTTGTGGCAAAAAATATTTCAAGACCAGCATTGTTAGAATATGCATTTTGTATAAACCTATCTATATGGCCATGTTCATCTATTTCTTTCAATGATAGTGCAACATCAATTGTTAGGATAGGTCGTAGGTTCTGATTTGGTGTGTCGTGATAATCATCAGTCAAATTTTGATATTCTAAATCTAAAGATTTCCTTGCTGGTGGGTAGATCATGATTTTCTTCCTGGCATGTCCACTAGTGATAGTCATATTTCATGATCGTAAACCTATGTAAGCGTCCGTAGTTGCTAACCAAGGTCTACCTAGTATGATTGGATAACCACTAAGTTTGCTTTTGACTTCAATTACTATGAAATCAGCTGGGTATTCCCAGGATTCAATATTGATCATAATGTCTTCGAGCATTCCTTCGGGTTTCACAGTGGATGTGTCAGCTAGCTGGAGTACTGTAGTTGTTGGTCTGAGCAACAATTGGAGTCCTAGGTATATCATGGTTTCCTTAGTCATGACATTGATAGCAGCTCCCAAATCTATTAGGCTTTTATTTATTTGCTTGCTCTTGATGGTGACGTTCACTATAGGGCTACCTGGATCAAGATACTTAGGGTTAATAATAATACCCAGCATTAAATCAACCAATTGTTCTACTACATTTATTGTTGGTGGGTCACGCTTTCTCCTCCCAGGTTTCTTCAGACAATTTTCTCTAATAAATTTGTTATAGATGGGTACATCACTTATGGCTTGCAAAATCGAGATTTGGATGTTTAAGTGTTTTAATTCATTTAAAATTGCATTTTCTTCTTCCTCTTTTGTATTTCGTATAAGTTTCTCTAGAAATGGAGGGTTTTTGTTTTGTGGGAGTGGTTGGGTTTCTTCCTCTGGAGATTTGGTTCATCCAGATGCTAAACATAGGGTTTTGTTGTTTGCTCTTGAGCCTCAGGTTGTGGGATATTCTGTGTTGATGTATTTTGCAACATTTTTCCATATCTAAGGTTTATTTCATTTATTTCCATGGTGTCTACGACATAGGTAGGGAATTGTGTGATATCAGCGTTATAAGTCTAATGCTGTTGTGGAGGTCTGTTATTATTCGGGTTTGTGATGGGTTGGGATGGAATTGGTGGGGTTCTGGGGGGTGGTTGAGTCTGTGGGGGAGGCATAATAAGTGGCTGTTGTAATGGGGCCCTCCAATTTGATGGATGGGGGTATTGATTTGCATAATTCGTGGTTGATGGAGGGAAAGGTGGGGGTTAAGGAGGGTAAGATGGTGGGTAATAAGATTGTTGATAAGGTGATTGATAAGTTTGTTGATTCTGCTGATAAGTCTGCTGATTTTGCTGCCATTGATTTGGATTTGGCTGTGCTTGCCATGGAGTTGGTGCAGAGTTCCAATTTTGCTGGCCCTAATTATAGTAGGCTTGATTGCTAGGTTGATATGGTCTAACAAAGTTACTCCTCCTTTGATTTATAAAACAGAGCCGTTTTATTGCTCCTTCAGCTGTAGGATCTTGAATAGCATCCTTACATGAGGGTAAGAGGGGACATTTATCAGTGGAGTGGTCGTCAGTGTAGAGACCACATATTTCTATGGTGTTTAAAGTGCACTTCCCCTTCTCATGTTTCTTTCTACAACGAGGATATAATACTGCCAAGGCTTGTTTAATTTCATCCTGCTTTTTTTTAATCTGAAATGCATCAAGTTGCATGGCCAGAGATTGTAAGATGTCAGTCTTCATATCATCTAACAGGTTTCCTAAATCATATTTTGTAAGATTGGGTCCTAAAGATGATGAGGATCCTATGGGTAGATGTGTAGCTCTTGTCCCATTCTTGCTTTTCCTAGACCTAGAATGGTTCTTGAATATCTGTAGTATCTGGTCATAAGTCTTCTGAAATATGTCTCCATCTCTTAAGAGGTTTAAGATCTCGAAATTCTCTTCTTTGATCCCTCTAAGAAGGACAAGTTTCAGCGATTCAGGGTCTAGGGTGCAATGGTTAGCTCAATTTTAGCTGAGTTGAAAACGCTGGGCATAGTCTTCTAAGGATTCACAGTCTCCCTGCTGCATCCTAAATATTTCATCCCTTGTATCCTTTGCTTTGTAGTAGTCCCTATATTTTTCTAGGAATGCTTGTTTCATCTTATCCCAACTGAAAATACTATTTCCCTCTAAACTCATGAACCACCTAAGTGATAAATCTTTCAGTGTGGAGGGAAAAAGTATCAGTTTTTGTGCATCCGTAGTGTAATTGAAGGATCTGCAAACTACCTAAAATTAAAATAGGAATGTGTCGGGATCTTCTGAAGTCAATCCATGGAAGTTTGGTAAATTGTTAGGGTTGATATTCTTCATCCTAGCATCTCCAAGAGGTATGCTAATGGGGAAGGTGAACAGCTCCCTCGGTTCCTCTTCTTCGTCTGCCATAGTGGTGTTTGAGCTGGAACTAGTAGAGAAGTTGTCTTTGTTCGGATCGTATGTGGATTCATTTTCAGAGTTTAGAAATTCAAACTGAGAATTGTCAGAATTGTTGTTACCATTGTTTCTCATGGGACGCTTAGGTAGAAAGTGTCCAAACCTATCCCTTTGCCGACGAGGCATTCATTGGTAAAAATCTTTATGTTTTCTTTTTGTGATTTTTCTTTTCTCTATTTTTTGTTGTTGTTTTTGAAGGTGTCCTAAGAGATTTAGCACCTCCTCGGCAACGGCGCCAAAAAGTGGTGAGCTCTCAGAAGGGATGCCTAATAAAGGCAGCTGGACTAAGAGCCTACTTTAATTATCAACCTGGGGGACATACAAACTTCAGAGGTGCAAGCACTATATGTGATCTCTAGGATAGTCTTTGTCGAAGTTGGGTGTTTGTTTCGATGTTTTTAAAGAGTTTCCTAAAAAGGATTAAATGAATGTAAAAATGATTGTTTAATCTATGGAGGATAAATTCCTATGCTAAGAAATTCAAATACTGAAAGCATGAAATCTGTGTCTAAGACATTAAACGGAGGCAACAATAATCATATCTTTAAGAATTAACTTGCTGAAAGCAGTAAAAACTATACTATAGAATTGAATGTTGAAAATATAACAGATCTATTCTAAAGTAATGAAAGCTTGATCCCTAATATAAGGAGTAAATACTGTAAATAGAATGCATAAACTCAAGGTTTGATCTAACATAATCGAATGCTAAGACTAAGTTCGGAATACCATTATCTAATGCTGCAATTTTAATCAAAACATTAAGAAATGAATATCATCATGTAACCAAAAAATACTGAAATTAATTGATCTTCATGAGAAGCTATAATAATGAATTAAATGGGCTTTAAGATCTAGATCATTGCTTCAGAAGTAAATGCAAGCTCATAAGAAAATAGGTGTTAAATTATGCCTTGGCAGAATGCTGCTACAGGACTATAGACACAGCGTTACCAAACTACAGAATGCATTATAATGAACTACGGAATCAGACAGGTTCACTTACTACAAAAATCAAATCATGCAATTCAAATGCTATTTAAAATACTCTCATCTGCAATATAAATTCAACCAATGTAAAACACGTAATGAGAAATACCTGAACAGTAAGATCTCCTGACTTACGTGTTGGAGGGGCCCTCTCCAACCCGTACTCGGGAGTGAAGGGAACTTATAAACGCTGAATTGTAAGTAACATCAAGTCTTTATTTAAAATAGGAACTTCATAGTTTAAAACTAGGTCTGTAACACAACTGTCTCGGTGGTATGAAACGTAAAACAATAATTCTCCAAAATAGCAGTAGTGGCCTCCCACTACCCGAGAGGTGCATATTTAGATAATTCTAATGCTTAACCTAACTAAATGTCTAAATGTCGATTCTCTTTGAACAGGAGTTCGTTCTCTACAGATCAGGAAAAGGGCACTAAGTTTGGTGATGTTCTTTTAGTTCTCCACTTGATTTGCGCGTTGTCCTTTAGTGCACCTACACCTGCTCATTCAAACTTGTTTGTCATGCAATTAGCTCATAACAACACTTTCAAAACATAACAGAAATAATCTCTTAAATAACTTCATTAAATAATTAAGGTAAATCATTTTTCCCACAAAACAAGTGTATTTCTTCTCCCTTTCTTGTGCTTTTGTTGTGGGGAAGGCTTATCAGATACATGTATTTTGGACCCATCACTTATCTCAAAATAAGGGAAACTGGTTGCAACGGGACAACTTTCTTCCCGGCCATAAACACAGTCAAGCCTTCCTTGCTTGAACAGTTCACCCTCGAGATGAGACCATGGATCCACGGTTAGAGGGACACTTAGTCTAGAAACTCTCAGATCTACCTCTTCCGATAACCACAATGCTTCCCACTACTACATTCATGTCTGGCTCCACTGCCTATGGGAAGTGACTCCTCTCACCACCCTTTACCTGGATTCCTGTGCGAGAACCTGGACTAGTAGAGTGATATAATGGAATCAAAGGGAAACAAATAGACTACCTCTAAGTCTCAACACATTCTCAATACTAACCACATTCCGAACATGGTGAGATAATGCAAGACAAGTGGTCCAAGGTTCAAGATTAGCTTCAACAAGGAGAGAGTACATGTATAAATAGCTTAAGGAGGGAAATGTGAACCCAATGTGGCCAACTAGAATGGGTTTGATTGTGGTTTGACTTCATCATGGAAACATAAATCAAATTAGTGGAGTGGTGGTGTAGTTAGGAGATTCCCTTTATCATATTAGCACCATGAGGAGGAGTTTCCAAAAACCAAGTAGTGGAGCCATGAAGAACACAAGGAGGCACACTAATGCATATGGGGGGTTACAAAACATGAAGTAGGGAGAATTTGGTAAGAGAGTGGATCCAATAGGGTCATAAATATCATGTAAGCAAAAAAATAGGGATGAATGGAGGAGTGGGGCACACTTATGGAGGTGGAGGCACAAATCGAGGAAGTGGAAGCTAAATTCTAGCTTATAGCTCCTAGAATCTAGGGAGAGGGTGCATAAATGAAAAATACACATAAATAGGAGGTAATTTATCCCAAGGAGAGTGCACTAGGAAAGAGTCACACACTAAAGTATGTATAAGGTGCAATAATAATTCCTTAGTTCGTAAAAAATGAAAATGGGTGCTGTCGTACAATGTTTGGGTGACCAACACTATTAAAGTCACCAAGGAAAAAAATTAACTAGGATGGATAACTACCATACAATGAAAAGATATAATGTGATATGGATGTCTCCCATTCCCCCTCATCTCGTTAGATCCATGGTCTCCCATGCTCTTTTAGTTTCCTTTGCTCAGCCATTTGTTTATTTAATTTAATAGAAACAATCAATCAAAGACAAGAATAATGACAATAATAAAAACAACAACATTAAAAAATAATAACATTTCCAAATTCCATAATCACATCATCAAACAAATGAGCATAAGTCCATAGTCATATAAAATGCGATAATTCCATGGCTTAAAAACCGGGGTATTACATCCCCCCCCCTTAAACAATGCATCATCCTCGATGCATATTTATTACATACATGTCGTAAAACCAAACTTTCAAAATAAATGAGGGTATGCTTCCCATCCATGGTCTCCCATGCTCTTTTAGTTTCCTTTGCTAAGCCAATTGTTTATTTAATTTAATAGCAACAATCATTCAAAGAGAAGAATAATGAAAATAATAACAACAACAACATTAACAAATAATATTAATTCCAAATTCCATAATCACGTCATCAAAAAAATGAGCATAAGTCCATAGTCATATAAAATGTGATAATTCCATGGCTTAACAACCAGGGTATTACATCCCCCCCCCTTAAACAATGCATCGTCCTCAATGCATATTTATTACATACATGTCATAAAAACCAAAATTTCAAAATAAATGAGGGTATGCTTCCCTCATAGCATCTTCCAACTCCCAAGTCACATCCTCAAGGATATAATGGGTCCATTGGACCTTTACCTATCTAATATCTCGATTTTGAAGCAGCTTGACCTTGCTTCCTAAAATGGAAACATGTTGTACTGGAAAATCCCCTTCCGGTTCCACTTAGATCATAATCCATTAGATCACACAATTAGTACCATGTACATACATGTATATCTATCAATAAAGAAAATAAATTCACTCTTAATTACCTGGATCACATTCCAATCAATTACATGGTTAGCATTAGGCATATACTTTTTCAATAAAGAGACATGAAATACATTATGTACCCTAATGCAAGTGGGTAGAGCCAACTCATAAGAAATAGGTCCTATTTTAGCTAAGACCTCAAAAGGTCCACAATATCTGGCAGCTAGCTTGGAGAAATTCCCAAAGTTTAAGGAACTCTCCTTAGGTCTAACTTTCAAGAACACATGATCTCCAACATGAAACTGTGTGGAAGTACTATTCCAATCTGCATAGCTTTTATGCCTATCTTGAGTTGATCATGGATTTGAAATGGGGGGCCTCCATCGCCCTTTTATAGTGAGTTTGGGTGGTGGAGTATTGACCCATGGTTTTGGGAAACCAATAGTATTGGCTAGTGGTATTTTGAGTTTTCCCTCTTTTTTTATTTTATTTTTGACATTTCCCCTTTTCCTTTTTCTTTTTTGGGGATTTGGACCCTTTTTTGAGGGATTTTAACCTTTTTTGAAGGATTTGGACCTTTTCTAAAGGATTTTCATTAATTGATGAGGGAAATAATCATTTTATGCCCATTTGGTTACCAATTTAGGGATTTTTGGGGTTTTGTAGGCCAAAAATGTAGGAAAAAGTGGTAAATGGGTTATGTAACTAGGGAGATGTGTTGTGCGAACAATTTTTGGGTGTTAACAACCACTATTTCAAATATACCAAATAAAATAATATAATAGAAATGAAATGTACGAGATATAGTTATCTCAAAATAAGGGATACTGGATACATCAGGACAACTTCCTCCCAGCCATAGACACAATCAAGCCTCCTTTACTTGAACAGGTCACCCCCGAGCTAAGACCTTGGATCCACGGGTAGAAGGACAATTAGTCTAGAAACTCTTGGAACTACCTCTTCCGAGAACCACAATGCTTCCCACTACTACTTTCTTGTCCATCTCCACTGCCTATGGGAAGTAACTCCTCTCACCACCCATTTCCTAGCTTCTTGTGTGAGAACCTAGACTAGTAGAGTGATATAATGGAAGCAAAGGGAAACGAATAGACTACCTATAAGTCTCAACACATTCTCAATACTAACAATTTTTTAGTATGATTGACATCGACATCAAAGAATTTCATTAATGACAAAGGAAAGGTATAGCAATTTGGTGGAAATGGTCGATGCGATATTTAGTTGATGCTTAATTTTGGTTGGATTTCAAAACTAATCGAAAAGGTCGAAGAAAAGAGTTGTCAATAGTTGACCTCCTATCGACCTCTTTTCGGCCACTGTCAATTGAGTCAGATTCATAGATGTACTCCACAAGTTGGATTTAGAATCAAATTTTTCAATAAGAACCGGAGTCATGAGTTGGAGTCGCAATCGGAAATTCAGAGTCGTAGTTTGACATCAGAATCGACAAGTCAGACTCGAGTTTGACATTGGAATTTGAAAATAGGATTCGAAACGGTGGATTTGGAGACACTGAATGAAGAGTGCATTTTTGAGGTTCAGACTTCGTACATAATCGGATTCGAAATGGAGGAGTCAGAGACGTTGAATTAAGAGTATAGTTTTTAGGTTCAGACTCCCGACATTGGAATCGATGTCACATACCCCAATTTTATTAAAATAATGTAATTATTTTTAATATTCCTGAGAACATTATGTTAAATTTAATGCTAAGTAGGAATGGATGACTCAGCAGAGTCTCCAGAAATGGAATGTAAATTCTGAATAATTATTATTAATAAATAAATTATGGAGACAACAGCATGGGAGAGCTGTTAAAAGAGGTTACTGGTCTAACTGGTGGATGGAATTAGGTGGAAGGACAAAAGACAAGTGGCAGCATCCTCAAACACTTCCTGAGTTGCAGGTGGCAACTTCCCTATATTTTGGGGTCATGATTCCCCAAGAAAGTGGAATCTGAGCAGGTGGCTCATTAATGACAGTTAGCCCAACTAAGACCTAGGCAATCTTTTAATACTACTCAATGAACTGAGCTGGGGGTTCAGCAATTGTTCTAGAGGGAGAATACATTCAGGTGAATGCTATTCAGGAGTCCCATTGAGGAAGTGGGAAACAGTAAGGAAGTGTTTTGAGCAGGAAGTTGCAGTAACTTGGTTCCAGTATAGCTGTTTTGGCTGAGGGAATTATTGGCCGTACTTAGATTCCAGCCAGTTAGACCAGAGCAAGCTCGGGGGTCCTGAGAAGTGTTGTCTGGGCACTCTCCAGGAATTGGTAGGGAGGAACAGCCTCCCATTGCTGTTATTGTCTACCATCTACAGGTTCTGTCACTCTCCCTGTTGTTGGTTTAAATTATTTTCCTATGAGATAAACTAGTACAACTATGTATTGATTGTGTTCAACTTCAGGAAATCATTATCTGTACTTTCCTTTGGTATAAATTTCAGAATGCAGATGTTTTAGAAGTTTTCCTGTTTTTATTTAAATAGAGTATATTATCTTATACAGAACCTATTTGTCACTGCTACAGTTAATAAATATTGTGTTTATGCATATGCTAGAATTCCTGTTATTAGTTTAATAATAGACAGAAATATTAGATAATAGATAATCCAGATTTATAACTATTAAACAATCATAAGAACAAATCTAGACAAACCTTAGTGTTTATTTTGAGATAATTCCTATCAGAATAACCTATCTGTATATATATATGTATTGTATATTTTAGTAAACTTTAAGTTACAAGTCTTCCTTATATCAAGTTAACAGATAAACAAAACTCATTTTAATATATTATTTATACTCAGAACATGTCTGACAGTTATCGATTAATTAAAAGGTGACTGTAACAATATTTCATTGTTACAAGTTTTCACAAAATCTTAAACATTTACACAGTAGTCAAACATAGACACTAGTAACTGTAGATTTTTATTTGCTTGCTATCTAGTATTAGAACACAGTAGCCATGTCGATATAATAGAAATAACAGAGTTGTTTTTAAACAATACAAACATATTAATACAACAGAGAAACTGTCGACTAACACAGTCATCATTGGCTGATAACAAACCATCTTAAATTATACACAGTATTAATATTATTCAGTACAAATATCTCCCTTGGAGTAGTTCCCAAAACCCTACTTGGCCGTAGCCTTACAGTATCCCATCGACAGACTGAAAAACAAATGAAAAGAATGCCTTATATGGCAGCTATAACCTACAGTAAGTTTACACATATTTCTATGTGTATATATTATTCAACCTACAGTTTCATTTAACAACTGTACAAGAATCAAAACAAATATTATTATAATTCATACCCAGTCGCTATCGAGTTCACAATACCCTACGTATGCTTTGAACATGAAACAAAACCCCCCCCAAATTCGCCAGAATAACCCTATGCGTTCAACTATTGCAGACACAGTCGAGAAACATCCACTATCATTATTCAACACTTCAAATCAAAATAAAACACAGAAGGACAATGGTAGGGTTTCTTTAAACAGAGCCATCATACATTGCAGGTATCGAATAACCCAGATATCTTTACATTTAAACGCATTGTAATATTATAACAAGACACGAAGATGAAACACGGCTATATCAGGCCAGTAATATATTAACAATATAAATCTTATACCGCAAGGTTTGAATCCTATGCTAGCCATTATAGGAACCATAGCCGAAACCCTGGCCTCATGTAGTCGTGGCCGTGAATGGCTCTCCATACACATAACAGGGTTTCAAAACCTTTTTTAATTTAAACAAAACAACTCCATACATATGACTGTAACCATAAACATCAAGTCGTCAACCGACCTCACTACACAGGAGTCTCCTCCTTGACACGACTCTAACCACTTAAACCAGCAAAGGAAGAGACAGCCGTGGATAACCAGGCTTACCCGGATGAGAGCGTTGAAGATATAACCCTGTACACCTTCAAAGCCGTGAGACCTGCACATTCATTGCAGAGGGATGTTAATATACATTCATTGCCGAGAGTTTAAATAATATGAAACTTACACTTGCTTATAAAACAGAAATCATGAAAGTAATGTTGTTCATTACCTGAGCATTTGTAGCCGTGGATAATCTGGAAGCCACCGGTGGAAGAAGGCAATGAAACCCCAAACCCTCGTCGGTTAAAGGAGTAAAGCGCACCCTCATAATTTTTCAAATGACGGCCGTGACAGACAACCCTTGCAGTCGAAACCCTTACACTGGAATTGAACCCGTCAATAAGCACACCCAAAACCCAATGCTTCAACCCTCTCACAACATTAAAGACGATAGAGAAACTCTATCTCATATCCGCACCAGTACAGTAAAGGTTTGTAAACAGCAGAGACTTAAACAAAGAAGGAACAACAAGACCACGAGACAATGAAAACCATAGCAAACGCCATGACCAGAGCCGAAGACTTATCTTGCTACAGAATGGAACCACGAGGCCATAACCACCACACTCTGCACATTGTTACAGGGCTTCAATACGAAACTCAGACAGGGAGGGTTTCATCCTTAGGACCCGAGCCCGAAGGCGACTACAATAATCTGTAGGGTTTACGAAATCCGCTTATATATCACAAATTGCATGGAGGAGAGTGAACCACGTAGCATCCAAATAAATCAACGTAGCATGGGTCGAGACCCTATAGTTCCATTGCCAACCAAATCATTATACACCGATTTTCCCAAATCATTACATATGTAAGTCAACATATAAGATAACAATGATATATATAATCATTTGGCATAAAGTGCATGCCTTGCAAATGAATCATCGAGATTCCCAAGCACTTGGAATGTATAATCACTACAACGATATAAAAGAGATATAGTCAATTTAAACCATAAGTTTATGATCAATACAACCTAAACACTATATAGAATACAAAGCTTGCCAACGTATGGGAATATCAAGATTATTGCACAATCAATTTATGATATACATATATTAAAACCAAATCATAGACTAATGCTATGAGCATGCTACATTCTCATGATCATTTAAGCAATAAGGTAGTTAACCTTAAATAAAATACCTTGATATTTAACCCTGGAAATGTTACCAAGTCTATCAGACATTATACACAATTGCTATCATACACACTCATCGGAATTGCTACCAATACTAATGTTAACAGTAATAATTTGAATAATAAACCTCTATTATTGATATGTTGAAATAGAGTATCATCTACAGGTTCACATTGTAAGGGTAGTTAAAAATCAAGACGCAGTCAGGTAACATATGTTAAACTCTAAGTAGACATTGGACTTCGATGCATAGGAGTATAAGTTGAAACAACGCTAGAAGCGTCACCTTCTCAACTCGCAATATCATTACGGGAACAAAACAGTAATCACCGGTATTTAAAATGACAACAGGTCACTTGATGCTAAGTCGCCTTACGCAGATGATAATTTATGATACAAACAATTGTTCCATCGCTAGTTACAGCAGTAACATAACATAATATTTATAAAACAATAATTATAACTGAACAGTGTAATCTATCGCAGAACATGTGGATACTATCTGCATAAGAAATATCTTGACGATCTTTTAAGTTGTAAGTACAGGGAATATTGATGCTCACCAAGTTCAACCAACGGTGATCCTTACTTCACTGGCGCACCTGAGAAACAAAAGACGACATATGCATTAGCTCGTAAGCTAAGTAAGCCAGTCAACTACGACTAGCTCTTCCCTTGCGGTTCAAAACAAAACAGTCATTAATTACAATCACCAAAATCAAAGTTTTAATAAGACAGAGTCTTTCAACAGATTATGTTAGTTATTTAATTTAAAAACAAAATCAGAAATACTACCTAGTTAACATTTATTGCTATGAATAAAAATTTTAAATTTTTTTTTTTTGAAATTTCGGGTTATGACAATCGACCAGTCAGAATCATAATGGAGGAGTCAGAATCAATGGAGAATACTAACACAGTGTAAAACAACAAATAAGAAAGTCAGATTCAGGATTGCAAAGTCGAAGTGTTTCATAATCACGGCGTTAATATTTGCAAGTTAAAACAAAGAAGTAATTACTAATTAATTTTATTTGTAAAGGGTCACGATGAAGATCCATGACTGTTAAGTGAAGAAGCACGATCAAGGGTATATAAACAAGGCTTTAATCCTTCAAATAAAGTTTCTTTGTACATTCAAATAGAAGGTGTATAGAAAACAAAGAACGCATAACCATTTAAAGGGTGGTTGGGAGGCGCAAGACAACCTACAAAATCCTGTAGGAAGTTGTAGCTTCCTTCCAGTTGTTGCTGGTAAACAGGGTGTCGTTGCATCCTTTAGTTGTAGCTAAAAATATTGGGTGTCGTTGCATCCTTCAGTTCTAGCTAAAAATCTTGGGTGTTGCAGAATCTAGCAAGTTGGTTCTTACAAATAATTGTAAATATAATTTTGCAGTAATAGAAAGTGTTTGTGGTTTTCCCAATTAGGTTTCCATGATAAAATTATGTGTTATGTTTCTATTTTTTATTTTGTCTTAAAAGTGATAAAAATTGAAGAAATATCTAAATATTGATTCACCCCCCCCTCAGTATTACTTGATTTTCCAACAATTGGTATCAGAGCAGGTCTCTTCACTAAAGTTTAACATCTTGAAGAGAGATATTTTATCACTATGGATTAACAAGGAAAAATGTCCTCCAAGGTTCCACTATTAATTGGTGACGATTATGATTTCTGGAGTGTTAGGATGAGAAGTCATATAATGTCTATTAGCCTAGAAGTTTGGTTATCTGTAGAATCAGGGTATATTTATCCAAAATATCCTCCATGGATATTGAAGGAATAAAACAATTTGGATATAATGCAAAAGTTGTTAATGCAATTTTGGCTGGATTATCCAGAACAGTCTTTTCCAAGGTGATGCATTGGAAAATAGTGAAGGAGATATGGGACAAATTGCAGACCATCTATGAAGGATACACCAAGGTAAAAGGGGCCAAACTCCATACTTTTAAAGCTCAATTTGAAAGTCTAAAAATGAAGGAAGAAGAGAACATTTCAGAATACTTTGAGAGAATTGATGAAGTTGTTAATGCAATTCAAGGTCTAGGAGCATAATTGAAAGAAAATGAAATAGTTGATAAAGTACTAAGATCACTTCTAATGATTTACAATCCTAATATTTCCACCCTAGAAGATAGAGAAAATATTTAGAAGCTCACCATGGATGAACTATATAGGATCCTCATAGCTTATGAAATGAGGATTGGACAAGATAATTCTCAAAAGAATGAAGCATATTTTAAAGCATCAAAAGTAGCTAAGAAATCTAAAACGAAGATTCAATCAGGAGACTCTGATGATGAAGAAGCACTTCTTGTTACAAATATTAAGAATGTTAATGTTAATTACAAAGGGAAATTGCCCTTAAAATGTTTCAACTGTGGGGGAATTGGTCATTTTGTTTCCAAATTCCCTTATGCCAAACAAGAAGACAATGATGAGTTTCCTGAAGACTCCAAGAATAACAAAACGAGTTTTAGGAAGAAAAAAAAGGACCTTTTACTCCATGGATGAAAGTTGCTCAGATGAGTCTAATGAAGATGAAGAAGCAGAAGTTCTATTCATGGGAATAGAGAGTGAAAACCATGAAGAAGAATTAGAAGGAGTGGTAGATATTGAACCAAAGATCATAAGTTCTCTTGAAGAATTAAATAAGTAAAAAAGGATGTACAAACAATTAAAAACCAAAGTGACATAGTTTGAAGAGAAAAAAATGATACAGAAAGAATCATTGTTGACTTAAAAAATCAGCTTCAAGAAGCTAAAAGGGTTGAAAACATTCTAGAATAGCAACTCAAGAAAATACTGCAAGAATTAGAGAATTTTGAAGTTGAAATGGTATTTCTTAGAAAGACGATTGATGAAGAATCCTTTCAATCAAGGTTTAAGAGAAGCTCAAAAAATCTAGATTACATCCTAAGTTGCCAAAAATCATCTAGTAATAAAACGGGATTCAATTATGACAAAGGAATAAAGTCAGAACAATCCTCTTCCGCAATACAAGATGGCAATAAAAGGTGTTATGCTAATGTACTCAAAGACTCATTTGAAAAGGAGGATAGTAAAAAAATTGCTTCTTTTCAAAATGACAGTAGGATAGGAAAAATCCCATGAAGACCAATGACAAGCATAAATATGCAACTCTTTTTTGGGTAATTGTTATGTCTGTAACAATTTTTGAAATAATGCATTTGACTGTAGGATGTACCAAAAACATAATCAGATATATCCCTACAAAGATAATTCTAGTGATCTTCCAAAAGGAAGAATTAAGAATTCTTTTGCACCCTTACAGAGGTATGACATAGAATGTTACAAATGTGGTAACTATGGGAATATAGCTAGAAAATGTAAACAATTTATTCTATTGAAAAAGGAGCGGCAAATAAATACAAGGAGAAAAGAAAGGCTTGGAAAAAGATAGAAGAGATGAAAGGAAAATGTTCAATCGCTCTATGTGCCACAGAAAAATAAAAATAAAAATATGGCATGTGGACAGTGGATGTTCAAAGCACATGACATGAGACCCAAGCAAGTTCATAAGCCTAAAACGAGATCAAAAGGGAGAAGTCACATTTGGAGATAATTTATCTTCTAAAATAATTGGGAAGGGTACAATGGTTCTTAGAAACAAGGTTAAGGAAAAAAATGGTTTGCTAGTATAACACTTAAAACCTAATATCCTAAGTGTTGTTCAAACCTATGACCAAAGGAACATTTGCATATTTGACTCCAATAAATGTGAAATCAGAAAGAAAAATTCAGGAAAACTTATTGGGACTACTGGGAGAACTCCAAGCAATGTATACATCCTAGAAAATGAAGAACAATGTTGCATGAGTCAGACTGATGAAAGTATGTTGTGGCATAGAAGGATGGGGCACATGAACTTTGAAAATATTTTAAAAGTAAGTAAGAAGGGATCCGTAATAAAATTTCCAAATATCATAAAATCTCCAAACTATATTTGTAGTAATTTTCTTCATGGGAAACAAACAAAAGCAAGCTTCCAGATCAAAGAGCATACAACATCACAAGCATTGGAAATAATTCACACTGATCTCTGTGGACCTAGAAGAACTAAAAGCATGCACGATGAGCGTTACTTCATGTTATTCATTGATGATCATACAAGGATGACTTGGGTAACATTCCTCAAGGAAAAATCAGAATCCTTTATGAAGTTTAAATCTTTTAAAGCACTAGCTGAGAATGAAACAAATCTCAAAATTAAATTTCTAAGGTTAGAAAATGGTGGTGATTTTACCCCAGATGAATTCAATGAGTTTTCCAAAACTCGCGAAATTAAAGGGCAGTTTTCAACCCCAAAAAATCCTCAGCAAAATGGATTTGTTGAGAGAAAGAACAAGACAGTTCAAGACACAGCCAGAACCATGCTTAATGAAGCTAAACTTCTAGATAGCTATTGGAGAGAAGCAATTTATATAGTTGTTTATATACAAAATAGAGGACAACTCAAGGTAAATAATGATAAAAATCCTTATGATCTAGGGTTTGGAATACCAACATCAGTCAAGTACTTTAGAGTCTTTGGAAGTAAGTGCTACATAAAGAGAGATGATTGTGATCTTGGAAAATTTGACTCTGGTACATATGAGGGCATATTTCTTAGATATTCATCCACCAAAAAGGAATACATATGTTACAATCTAAAGTCACACAAGATCATAGAAAGTGCAAGTGTAATTGTTGATGACACTAAACCAAGAAAAAATAAAACTCAAAAAAATGAGGATGATGAAGAAACTGATGGTGAAGAGAAAGATAAAGATTCTCAAAAGGAGGAGTTTTTAAAATAAGAAGAGAAAGATGAAGATTCTCATAAGAAGGAGGCTTTAGAACAAGAAAAGTAATAAAAAGAAGATGAAGAATCACATGAAAGGGAAGATGAAGACTCTCCTAGATCTTATACAAAAACACCATCTAGTGGAATTAAAAAGAATCATCTTGAAACTCTAATCATAGGTGACAAGGATGCAAGAGTCAGTACAAGAAGAAGATTGATGTTTCAAGAACAAGCATTGATCTCGTTAGTTGAGCCAAAAAAATTGCAGAAGCTAGCAAAAGTAATTATTAGATTAGTGCCATGAATGATGAGTTGGACCAAATAGAGAAAAAACAAACTTGGGAACTTGTCCCAAGACCGAAAGGCATGAATGTTATTGGGACCAAATGGGTTTTTAAGAACAAGTTTAATGAGGATGGTCAAGTCATAAGAAACAAAGATAGATTAGTATGCAAGGGATATGCTCAAATAGAAGGTATTGACTTTGAAGAAACTTTTTCACCTCTGGCAAGACTTGAAGACATTATAATGTTTTTAGCATTTGCATGCTACAAAAACTTCAAATTATAGCAAATGGATGTAAAATTTGCATTCCTTAATGGAGAACTTGAAGAGTAAGTCTATGTTGAACAACCTGAAGGTTTTCTCTTATTAGAAAATAAAGATTTTGTTTATAAACTAAAAAAAGGTACTCTTTGGCCTCAAACAAGCACCTAGAGAATGTTTCTCAAGGCTGGACAAGTACTTGAAGCATCAAGGATATAGAAGAGGGGCCGCTGATAGTAATCTCTACATAAAGTTTGAAAAACAAAACATGATCATTGTTTTTGTCTAAGTAGATGATATCATATTTGGAAGTTATCTGCAGATTCTGAGTGTAAAGTTTGCTTGAGAAATGGAGAAGGAGTTTTAAATGTCAATGTTGGGTGAACTGACATTCTTTCTTAGTTTACAAGTCTCTCAATCAGAAAAAGGGATCTTCATATCTCAAACAAAGTATATCAAAGATATATTGAAAAAGTTTAAAATGGAAGACTCAAAACCTGTTAGTACTCTTATGGTCATTAGTTGTAAATTAAGCAAGTATGATGAGTCTTTGGAAGTAGATCATACCATGTATAGGTCAATGATTGGTATCCTTCTATATGTAACCACCAAAAGACTAGATGTGATGTAGTCTGTAGGCTTGGTCTCCAGATTCCAATCAGCCCCCAAAGAGACACATGTGGTAGCTGTAAAAAGAATCCTTATATATCTGAAAGGAACTATGGATTATGGTTTATGGTATCCAAAAGGAAATGAATTCACTCTAAAGCAATTTGCTGATGCAGATTGGGAAGGAAGTATTGATGATAGAAAGAGCACCAGTGGAGCAGCATTTTACTTGGGATATTGCTTAGTGTCATGGCTAAGCAAAAAGCAGTCCTCCATTTCACTTTCTACAACAGAAGCTGAGTATATTGTTGCTGCATCATGTTGTACTCAAGTCATATGGATGAAACAAACATTAGAAGATGTACTTGTGAAATATGAGGACCCAATTTTGATACACTATGACAAAACGAGTGCTATAAACATATCCAAGAATCCAGTTATGCACTCCAAAACAAAGCACATTCCAATAAAATATTACTTTCTAAGGGAACAAGTGTCACAAAATGTTGTCAAGTTGGAGTATGTTGATAGAAAGGAACAAATTGCAGACATCTTTACTAAGCCGCTAACTAGAGGGTATTTTTCCTATCTCAGGAAGAAGTTGGGGGTTATCCCTCTTCCTTAGTATAAAATGAAGATTTTACCCTATCACAAAATATGGATATGGTTTATAGGGGGAGTTTTGAGATCCTTTGCCATTAATATCAAAGGGGGAGAAATTTGAAGATTTGTTGTCATCAATGACAAAGGGGGATAATGTTGAGTATGATTTTCATTGATATCAAAGAAGTTCATTAAGGACAAATGAAAAGTATAGCAATTTGGTGTAAATAGTCAACGCCATATTTAGTCGATGTTTAATTCTGGTTGGCTTTCAAAACTAGTTGAAAAGGTGGAAGAAAAGAGTGGTCAATAGTTGACCTCCTGTCGACCTCTTGTCGACCACTGTCAGTCGATTCAGATTTAGAGATGTAGTCGGCAAGTTGGAGTCAAAATCAAAGTTGTCAGTCAGAACCGGAGTCACAGTCGGATTCAGAGTCGGAATTCGGAGTCAGAGTTTGACATCGGAATCCTCAAGTCGTAGTCGAAACAGAAGAGTTGAGTTCGACATCGGAATTGGAAAATCGGAGTCGAAACAGCAGAGTCAGAGACGTGGAATTAAGAGTCTATGTTTGAGGTTCAGACTCCCGACATAATCGAACTCCAAACGGTGGAGTCAGAGACGCTAAATTAAGATTTTATTTTTGAGGTTCAGACTCCCAACATTGGAATCAACCAGTCAGAATCAGAATGACGGATTCGAAATTGATAGCGAATATCGACACATTGTAAATCAATGAATAAGAATTTCAGAGTCGGGATTGCAAAGTCGGAGTGTTTCATAATCGCGTTGTTAATATTCGCAGATTAAAACAAAGAGGTAATTTCTAATTATTTTTATTTGTAAAGGGTCACGATGAAGATTCATGACTGTTAAATGAAGAGGCACGATCGAGGGTATATAAACAAGGCTTTAATACTTCAAAAAAAGCCTCTATACATTCAAATAGAAAATTAGAAGGTGTACAGAAAACAAAGAACGCATATTCATTTAAAGGGTGGTTGGGAGGCACAAGAATAGGCTACAAAATAATGTAGGAAGTCGTAGATTCCTTATAGTTGTTGCTAGTAAACAGGGTGTCATTGCATCCTTCGGTTGTAGCTGAAAATATTGGGTGTCATTGCATCCTTCAGTTGTAGCTGAAAATATTGAGTGTTGTAGCATCCAACAAGTTGGTTCTTGCAAATACCTGTAAATATAATTTTGTAGTAATAGAAAGTGTTTGTGGTTTTCACAGTTGATTTTCCACAATAAAATTATGTGTTTTGTTTCTACTATTGATTTTGTCTTAAAAGTGATAAAAATTGAAGACATATATAAATACTGATTCACCCCCCCCTCTCAGTATTACTTGATTTTTCAGCAACCATATTCCCAAAATCGTGAGATCACACAAGAGAAGTGATCCGAGACTCAATATTAGATTCAAAAAGGAGAGAATACATGTATAAATAGCTTAAGGAAGGAAATTCAAACCCAAGGTGGCCAACTAGAATGGGCTTGAGTGTGGTTGGGATTCATCATGGAAACATAACTCAAATTAGTGGATTGGTGGCCTAGTTAGGAGATTCCCTTTCTCATATTAGCACCATGAGGAGGAGTTACCAAAAACCAAGGAGTGGAGCCATGAAGAACACAAGGAGGCGCACTAATGCATATGGGGGGTTACAAAACATGAAGTGGGGAGAATTTGGTGAGAGAGGGGATCCACTAAGGTAATAAATATCATGTAAGCACAAAATTAGGGATGAATGGAGGAGTGGGATGCACTTATGGAGGTGCAGGCACAAATTGAGGAGGTGGAAGCTAAATTCTAGCTTACAGCGCATAGAATCTAGGGAGAGGGATCATAAATGAAAAAAACACATAAATAGGAGGGAATTTCTCCCAAGGATGGAGCACTACGAAAGAGGGTCCCACTAAAGTATGTATAAGGTGCAATAATAATTCCATAGTTCATAAAAATCGAAAATGGGTTACGTTGTACAATGTTGGGTGACCAACACTATTAAAGTCACCAAGGCACAAAATGAACTAGGATGGAAAACTACCAACCAAAAACAAGCTATAAGGCACTAGGGATGTCCCCCATTCCCCCTCACCCCATGAGATCCATGGTCTCCCATACTATTTTAGTTTCCTTTGCTCAACCATTTGTTTATTTAATTTAATAGAAACAATCATTCAAAGAGAACATTAATGAAAATAACAACAACAAAACATTAACAAATAATAATAATTCCAAAGTCCATAATCACATCATCAAACAAATGAGCATAAGTCCATAGCCATATAAAAGTCCATAAGTCCATGGCTTAACTATGACTGAAAAGTACGGAACACAGCGGCCAAGTAGAGGATTCTGAGTGGTACAAATAAAAGATGAGGCTGTACGATTTATTGAATAGTTGTTTGCATGCAAGTTGTCTCAGAAAATTCGCCAGTATCATGTTTCAACAGTTATTATTGTGGTAGCAGAAAAATATGTCGAAGGAATTCATATGAATTAGTCATCTTTAAGTTAAACAAATTTCTTGAAGACTATCTAGAAGATCAAGAAAAATGTAATCCCTTTCACTATACTTGGCTATTAATTTGTATTGCGCTCAATGGTTGGAAGGAACCCGAAGGAAGTCAATTATTCGATAGAAATAGAAAACCATTTCAAGCTATAAGGTTTGCAAACATGTTGGTTTTTGAGGATAAGGAAATACAAAAGCACAACAACATAAATTTATACTTAGCAAAGAAATTAGGTTTGTTTTGAAAAAATCTCCTCGCATTCCTCCTCATATTATTGAGACTTACAAGGGATTCATGCACTTCAAAATTCGAATAAATTACACCTATGTACAAGCAAAAAAGGACTAAAGTAAACAATGGTGGACCACTAAATATATCTTCTCAGAACAGGAGGTTACACAAATTGTTCAAAACTAGAATGTTGAATGGAGGGTTCCTTTAAATTAACAAGAATAACCTGAGCAACATAATCAACCTACTGAAACTGCTACAACCAACCCAGAAGAATCTATTGAGTCGGTACAACAAAATGTGCAAACCAAGAAGAGAAATGAGATGGACTAGGGTGAAGGCTATTTGAAAAAGAAAAAAAAATAGCCTGAACATGATTATGTTTATTCTCTAGCACAAGAATACCTTGAGGAAATAAGCACAAAAATCAGGAATACAATCAAGGAGGCAATCAATGATATTAGCACAAAGAATGATATTGAGGAACTTGCCTCGCAACAAGAGAAACATTGAAGAAGATAAATGAGCATACTGAATATTGAATCAACTGGAAAAATGTTTGGGAGAACAGTCAGCACAAGGGGATGTAGAAATATCTCAAAAAATGAATATCTTGGCTGTAGCCATGAAATCTCCTACTCAAATACTGAATGAGGTAAGTCATGCAGAATTATTTTTGTCACAATTAATTGTTGATGAATTGAATATAATGCACATGTCTAATGCACAATAAATCAAAAGAAGATATGGATAGATTAATTACACGTTAGAAGGAAAAGGATGCTTTACAAGAAAACTGAGAATAGTTGAAGTCTGAAATAAATCTATCTATTCAAAAGACAATGATATTAGAGAAGGAAGCAGAAGAAGTAGTGACACAAGGCAGGTTGCTAAAATACAAACTAGAGAGGGAAAAACAGGACATAAGTAGCTTACATAAGATAGTAAACAAAGTATACAACATACTTCTAGGAGTTAACAAGGATGAAGATATATTTTTAGAAAGAAAGGTAATGGTGATTGGAGAAGCCTTTCAGGCATTAAAAGACAAAATAAATAAACAATCATCAGAAAAATTATTAGAATTGGATAAAACATCTGAACAGATAAAAACTACAAAAGAAAATATATGATCCATGGCTGAAAGATGCATGGAATTACATGAAGAAAGCATACAAATATGGACGAGTCTAGTTGAGGATGAACAATTGAAAGAAGTAAATGAGAAGTTACAAACATCACAAGATCTAGAGCAAAAAATTATCGCTAGTTTGACCAGTCTTTCAACAACAATATTGACAAGTAAAATGGGAGGCTACAATAAACTGCAACAAGAAGTAAACAAGTTGTGTGAATAACAAAGGAAGATCATTGAAAGAATTGGACCTTTACAGGAGGATTCTATCAGCATTACAGAATCTCGTTCATTGTTGCAGAATCTTTCCCATTGATTTCAAATGGGGGGAATGCATGAAGATGATGAAGTTAAGGAGAAATGAATGAAGTTGATGAATCTAAGGAGAAATGCATGAATCGGTTGAGACTGTAAAGTATGAAGAAAATGTGAAATAACATGAAGTCTTGAGGACTGCAACATGTCATACAGATATGATCTGCGTAGATACGACGGGTTTTGCTATAGAATTCATACAAGAACGCAATATCCAAACATCATACAGAATTCAAGGGGAGCACATATACAGGGGGAGCACTGTGACCAGAACATAGATGAATAAAAAAGCTCAATAAAATGAGGCACAACTTCATAAGGTGTTGACATCAATGGAAAAGGGGGAGATTGTTGAGCATTGGTTTCCATTGATGTAAACTAAAGATGATGTCAAGTGTTTGACCATAATCCAGCGTCAAAGAGGATGTCAAATGATTCAAAATGATCCATTGATATCAGCACAAGTCAAAGTGTATACAACAGTCTAGCAGAAATATGAATAAGCCACTTTGAGGAAGTCTACTGTGCATGATGAAGAAATCTTGAACATCAGAAGCATATGTTGAAGAAGTGAAGGTGACATATATGCAACTTTGGAGTATATCCAAAAGCATAAACATATGAAGAGGACAAGAAGCATATATGTGCAATATGAATGAACAAACATGGATTCCAATTTCAAAAAGTATATCTCGTTACTGCATCCATTATGTGTGAATATTTTACAATGTCTTGAAGCTTATCTCTAAGAAAATATGTGAATCAAGGATGCATTAAGCATGCAACTTTGGAGTATATCTAAGAGGTATATTCTTGCAGAATATATCAAGGAGGTAGTGTACATGAGCCAGTCTGAAGAATTACATAAGATGACACTTCATACAAATCCAAAAGGATACTCCATGATGATGCAGTTCAATAAGGAATGCAAGCAATGTACTCTACATCATGAAGTCTTTGCTTAGACATTGATTCCACCAAGTTGTACTCTATCATGTCAAAAAGAAAAGGAGTTGGTTGGACAATGATACAAAGTGCCCAAACTGCCAAGAAGATGATTGGAACATAGGGACAAGAAAGCTATCAAGTCTATGTGTTTCTTGGTTGAAATTTGAGAGTGCCCCGAAGGAACGGAACATCAGATGGATGAGCAATCCTGAAAGCGCACAAGCACAACAAATCACAAGATTCCATCAAGTGGTGAGAAGTGCACAATTTCCTAAATGGGTACAATCGATTGAAGACCACAATGGACAAATACCACAATCGATGAAAAAAAATTCTCAAGTCCCACAAGCAGGAATAAGGAAGAGGTCAAAGTCCCACAAATGAAATGTAGGCATGTGCCACATGGACTAAAGTTTACATGCCCCCAACTTATCATGTTTTTTGTCGTAGCTAAGGACAATATCACCCTCGTTGAAGATACAGGGTTTTACGGATTTTTCATATTGGGCCTTGATGAGTTTCTTATGTGTTTCATTGGCTAGAGATGCATCATGGCTGGTTTCATCGGGTCTAGCTAAGTATAATAATATTTCCTCCTCAGCAGTTGTGTTTGGTAAGAGTTCAACGGCTAGTTTCAAAGACAGAATTTCGCACTCAATAGGTAATACAAACTCTAGTCCATACACCAACTGAAAAGGTGTGAAACCAGTGGCGGTTTTGACAGAAGTCCGGTATGCCTGAAGGGTTGAGAAAAGAATCACATTCCAATTTGACTTGTGAGTACCTACCATGCACCAAATCATGGTTTTCAAGACCTTTTTAATGGCCTCTACTTGTCCATTTGATTGAGGATAGTAGGGGGTTGTTTTTTCATGATGAAAACCCAACTTGGTGTTTAGTTCATCCACCATCTGATTTTGGAAATGTGATCCATGGTCTATGACGATGGTTTGTGGGACTCTGAATCTAGTGATGATATGATTGAACATAAATATTCCGGTAGTTTCGGCGTCTTCCTTGTATGTAGGAATATCCTCGGCCCATTTGGTAAAGTATTCTATAATGACATTGATATAACCATGCCACCCGGTCGAGCTAGGATTACAATGCATGAAATCGATGCACCATTTTTTTAAGGGCCCAATGACGATAAATGGATGTAGTGGGGCTAGGTGTGAGCACTTTTTATGATGAAAAAGATGGAAGGGAGGACACTTCTTCACTGCTTCCATACAATATTTAAATATGGATGGCTAGTAGTATCTGACGGCTAACATATTCTGGGTTGTAGCCATCCTAGAGAGATGACCGCCACATGCCCCCGAGTGGAAATCATTTAAGACATGCTTGGCCTCTTCGTGAGTTAAACAATGTTGTAAGATGAAATCAATGCCACAACGATATAGTGTATCACCGATGATTACGTAATATTTCGTGTGGTGATGCATACGATGACGTTCATCGTGGGATAAGTGATGGACAAAGAGTTGTGTTTGGAGATACAAGGTGATATCTCCATACCAAGGGTCAGAAGTACTGACAAAAAACAATGACTCATCGGGGGATTTTCAATGGGATCATATTCTTGATCAGTACGTGGAAGATCACAAATGAGCTCTGCAAATACCAATGAATTTTTTTATTTATCCTTTTCAAAATAGAGATCGAATTCTTGGAGAATCATGATCCAGCGCGAGTATTTTGACCCCAGTACTTAATGTGTGAGGACATGGTACATGATGATCTAATGATGTAGGTGCTCCATGGACCCCTTGTATGCCAGACATGAGCAAGAAAGGATAAGAAAACACCTCTTTTTGTAGGGAAGAATGCATTTTATTAATGATTAAATGAAGTAATTTAGCGATTATCTTTTCTTATGCTTTAAGCAATTTTTTTGCTAATCATGTGAATATAGGCATGTGTGAACAGGGCGCAGGTGTCCTAGAAAAGTAACAAGTAACCAAGCTACAAACTGAATATCATGAGTGACTCAGCGATCCCATTTTCTCCTAATTTATAGGAAGGAATCATGTTAACCAAGATCATTATTTAGAATGTAGAGCTAGGTTAGAAATAAGGATAAATATGGACCTCTTGAATAGCATGGGGTCTAGAGACATTTTCAAAAAACAATCTTCAGCATATTTTTGTATTTGAGACATCTTTGTTTTAAATTTTCCTGCAACATGGATTTATGAACTGATAATGAAAGACCAGCATTATATTAATTTTGTGAGTTCATAAGTTTTGTTCCCTCCTAAATACGTGTTGGAAAGGGCCCCTTAATACGTAGAATAAATTTATGAGTTTTCATCATTCAAATTAATAGAATAGATTTACCAAGTTCTCAACATTCAATTCGATAAGATATATGTATCATCTTTCATTATTTTAGATTCATTTTTTGTTCTGATAAAATCGATCTACTTTCATTTCTTAACGATAAGATTTACATGCTTCCATCTTTTCTTCTTCCTAGTTACCCTAGAACAATATTTCCTGTTTCCTTAGAACATTGTTTAAAACACATTGAACACTTACAACGACAAATATCATCCTATAGTGCATACATAGTGCCTAGCATCTCTTAATTTTGTATGCTCCCTGGTCGATAATTAAAGTACACTTCTAGTATATCTACCTCAAAAAGGTGCACATTCCAAAATTCCACCACTTTTTGGCACCATTGTCGGGGAGGTGCTTAATCTATAGGATACATCTTAAAAACAATCATAATTGTTTTTACCATGAATGCCTCAACGAAAGAGGGATGAATTCGGGTATTTCCTGCCTAATTTCCCTATGAGCAATAGTAGTTCTGAACATTCTCAATTTGAATTCCTCAACTTTGACGAAGAAGCTGATTCCAGCTATGATCCAAACCATGATAACTACTTCTCTACCTCTAGCTCAAATGATACTATGGCAGAGGAAGAGGATGAACATAGAGAACTGTTTACTTTTCCCATTAGTGTACCTCTTGGGGATGCCAGAATGAAAAATATCAATCCCAATAATCTGCCAAATTTCCACGGCTTAATCTTAGAAGACCTTGACACATTTTTATTTGAATTTGAGGTAATCTGTAGGCATTTTGGTTATACCACTGATGCACAAAAGCTGAGACTCTTTCCTTCTACATTGAAAGATCTATCGCTTAGATGGTTTATGAGTATGGAAGGAAACAATATCTTCACTTGGGACCAAATGAAACAATCCTTCCTGGAAAAATACAGGGATTACTGTAAAGCAAAATACATGAGAGATGAAATTTTTAGAATGTAACAGGGATAAAGAGAGTCCCTAGAAGACTATGCACAATGCTTTCAACTCAGTTACAAATGCGCTAGTCATTGTACCTTGGATCGAGAATCATTAAAACTTGTCCTTCTTAGAGTAATCAAGGAGGAGTATCTAGAATTCTTGAACCTATTAGGAGATGGAGATATATTCCAAAAAACCTATGATCAAATTCTACAAATCTTCAAGAACAATTCTAGATCAGCATTCCAGCTTAATTACCCACTTATCCCAAGTATTATTGACATGATTATGTGCCTACATCATCATCATATCATATTTTCAGTCATAATGAGCCTCCTCCCACATTCTAGGGGCCAACTAGACATCAACTCAGCCTCCTCTTAGATTCATGGAGCCAACTGGGCCACCTACTGAGCCTCCTCCACCTTTTAGGGTCTGATTTTCATGCCTCTAGCGCATTACTGAGCCACCTACCCTGCATGGGCGCCTTTCTTCACTGCATGCACTTATTTGGTGTGATTCTCACCTAACTTCCAGTTACACTGAAGACATATGGCGCCCTCCTTCTAATTTTGGAATTCAATTGAGTTCTGCATTGAGCTAGACTCAGTTAGTCAATTCTAGATTCTGTTAGAGTCAATTATGGATTAGTTAAGTGGTTAACTGATGTATCGAGTGGTGTCAGCTCACTATAAGCCACTTTCATGCACCAATTCGGATGACCACCTTTGGAATTTGAATTGCTTGGCTTATTCATCCATTGTTACACATTGTAATCTATCTTATGAGTTTATGAGATTAGTTTTACTGTTGCAAACCTTATGCACAGTGTTTTTCATACATTCTATTGCATGCATCTCTAGTAATCTTTGTTTTGTTCCATAGATATGGTGTGCTAAGATTTCACACAAAGGAAATATGGGACAAATTGCAGACCATCTATGAAGGAGACACCAAGGTAAAATGGGAAAAAAATCCAGAATTTTAAAACTCAATTTGAAAGTCTAAAAATAAAGGAAGAAGAAAACATTTCAGAATACTTTGAGAGAATTGATGAAATTGTGAATGCAATTCAAGGGCTAGGAGAAGAATTGGAAGAAAAAGAAATAGTTGAAAAATTACTAATACCACTTCCAATGATTTACAATCCTAAGATTTCCACACTAGAATATAGAGAAAATATTAACAAACTCACCATGGAAGAGCTATATGGAATTCTTATAGCTAATGGAATGAGGATTGGGAAAGACATTTTTCAAAATAAGGAAGCATATTTTAAAGCATAAAAAATAAATAAGAAATCTAAAACCAAATTTCAATCAGAAGACTCTGATGATGAAGAATCACTTCTAGTAAAAAATATTAAGAGAGGTACTGGTAATTTCAAAGGGAAATTGCCCTTAAAATGTTTTAATTGTGGGGGAATTGGTCACTTTTCAGCCATATGTCCTTATCCAAAACAAGAAGAAGATGGTGAGTTCCCCAATAACTTCAAGAAAAACAAAAACAAATTTAAGAAAAACAAAAAGAAGACCTTTTATTCCATGAATGACAGTTGCTCAAATGAGTCTAGTGAAGATGAAGAAGCAGAAGTCTTATTCATGGGAGTGGAAAATAAAATATTTGAAGAAAAAGTAGAAGGTGTGGTAGATCTTAAAATATAACTTGAAAGTGTTTTCGAAGAATTAGAGGGAATTATTATTGACTTAAAAAATCACATTCAAGAAACCAGAGAGGACAAATACAATCTAGAACAGCGGCTCAAGAAACAAGAAGAAAAAATAGAAAAGCTCGAAGTTGAAATAATATTGCTTAGAAAGAGGACTTATGAAGAATCCTTTCAATCAAAATTTAAGAGCGTCTCAAAAAATCTAGATGACATCCTAAATTGTCAAATATCATTCAGTAATAAAACTGGAGTAGGTTATGACAAAGGAAAGAAGTCAGAACAATCCTCTTTCATGAATAAAGAAGGAAATAAAAAGAGTTATGTTGATGCACTTATGAAACCAGTTGTAAATGAATACAGTAAAAAATTTGTTCACTCTCAAAGAAGGACAGATAATGTGCCAAGTAAACATTAGCAACTCTTTTTGGGAAATTGTTATGCCTGTAACAATTTTGGACATATAGCTAGAAATTGTAAACTAAATGCTCCTATTGGGAAAGGCCTTACATCACATTCTCTGTTGTATAAGAATAATGGCACTAGAAGTAATCCGAAAGGAAGAAGCTACAAATATTTTTCTCCTCTTCAAAATTATAGTATAGAATGTTACAAATGTGGTAACCTAGGACATATAGCAAGAAATTGTAAACTACTGATATCTATGAAGAATTATACCACAAAACCTCAAGAAAATGAGGAAAAGAAAGTTTGGAAGAAGAAGGAACATTTGAAATGATCAATAGCTCTATGTGAAACTGAAAAACAAAATATATGGCATGTAGATAGTGGATGTTCAAAACATATGACAGGAGACCCACAAAAGTTTATAAGTCTAAAAAGAAATCAAAAAGGAAAAGTTACTTTTGGAGATAACCTATCCTCTAAAATGATTGGGAAGGGTATAGTGGCTCTTATAGACAAGATGAAAGATGAAAATGTTTTACTTGTAAAAAAAATTAAAACCAAATCTTTTAAGTGTAATACAAACATGTGATCAAGGACACATATGTATAATTGATTTCAAGAAATGTGAAATAAAAAAAAAAAGATTCAGGAAAAATTGATGGGACTACTGTGAGAACAACAAGCAATGTGTATATTCTAGAAAATGAAGAACAATGTCATACGAGTAAAATTGATGGAAGTTTTCTATGTCATAGAAGGATGGGACATTTGAACTTTGACAATCTTGTAAAATTTAGTAAGAAGGGAGATGTAAGAAATTTACCAAAGATCATAAAACCACCAAACCATGTTTGTAGACACTGTATTCATGGGAGGCAAACAAGAACAAGCTACAGGGTCAAAGAGCATACAACCTCTCAGCCATTAGAAATAATTCACATTAATCTATGTGGGCCTACAAGGACCAAAATATTTCAAGGTGAATATTACTTCATATTATTGATTGGTGATTATACAAGGATGACTTGGGTGACATTTCTTAAAGAAAAATCAGAAGCTTTCATGAAGTTGAAAGCCTTCAAAGCACTTATTGAAAATGAATCAAATCTCAAGATTAGATGTCTAAGATTAGATAACGGTGGTGAGTTCACCTCAAATGAATTCAATGAGTTTTGTGAAAATCATGGAATCAAAAGACAGTTTTCAGCCCCCAAAACTCCTCAACAAAATGGAGTGGTCAAGAGGAAAAATAGGATTGTTCAAGAAGCAACTAGAACTATGCTAAATGAAGCAAAAATTCCTGATGGCTATTGGAGAAAAGTAGTATATACATTTGTCTATGTACAAAACAGACGACAACTCAAAGTAAATAGTGACAAAACACCTTACGAGCTATGGTTTGGAAGACCAACTACAGTTAAATACTTTAGAGTTTTTGGAAGTAAGTGCTACATAAAAAGAGATGATGATAATCTAGGGAAGTGTGACTCTAGCACAGATGAAGGCATATTTCTGGGATATTCTTCCACCAAAAGAGCATATAGATGTTATAATCTAAGTTTTCACAAGATCATAGAAAGTTAAAACGTAACTATAGATGACACTAAACAAAGAAGGATACAAATCCAAGAAAATGTGGATGTTGAAGAAATTGATGATGAAGAAAAAGAAGAAATTTCACAAGAAGAAGATATTCCTGAAAAGGAAGAAGAAGAAAAAGAAGAGAATGAAGACTCCCCCAGATAAGATGCAAAAACACCATCCAGATGAGTTCAAAAGAATCATCATGAAGGTCAAATTATTGGTGACAAAAATTTAGGAGTTCAAACAAGGTAAAATTTGTTTTATGATGAAGAACAAGCACTACTTTTGATAGTAGAACCTAAAAACTTTAAAGAATCCTGCAAAAGTGAGGATTGGATCAATGCTATGAATGGTGAACTTGATCAAATAGAAAAGATCCAAACATGAGAAGTTGTCCCAAGACCTAAGGACATGAATGTCATTGGGACCAAATGGATATTTAGAAACAAGTTCAATGAGAATGGTCATGTGATAATGAACAAGGCCAGATTAGTATGCAAGGGATATGCTCAAGTAGAAGGTGTTGATTTTGAAGAAACTTTTGCACCTTTGGAAAGACTTGAATCCATTAGAATTTTCTTATATTTTGCATGCTAAAAAAACTTCAAACTGTATCAAACGGATTTAAAATATTCATTTCTTAATGGAGAAATTGAAGAAGAAGTATATGCAGAGAAGCCTGAAGGTTTTATCGTATCAGAAAATATAGATTATGTTTGCAAACTTAAGAAGGCACTCTATGGTCTTAAACAAGCTCCAAGAGCATAGTTCTCAAGACTTGACAAGTATTTAAAACAACAAGGACATAAAAGAGGGAATACTGACAGTAATTTGTACATAAAGTTTGAAAACAAAAATATGATCATTGTTGTAGTCTATGTAGATGATATCATATTTGGATGCGATCTGCAAATTCTGACTGTAAACTTTGCTTCAGAAATGAAGAAGGAATTTGAAATGTCAATGTTTGGGAACTAACATTCTTGTTACACCTAAATCTTGCCACCATAAGACTCAGTGTAAACATCCTTGAAGTTTCTGTGATGAAGAGGTCAAACTGGAAGAGATACTAGCCCTTTTCCATAGGGTCTAGTTGGGTCGTCGCAGGTCATCCTTGTGCAACATGCGACGTCGCAAGTTGTCCTAATACAGCCTATGTCGATGTCAGTTAAAGTGGATAAAGGGCATCTTTGAGCCATTTCTCGAAGGTGTGTGACTTGGATCTCTATCCCTAACTCACAGGAGAGATGGCATTCGGTTCCATAACTCTTTGGGAAGATCCCTTAGTCCTCTCCCACTATTTCGCAACCTATCATATCCTCCTAGTCCTATATATATGAAGCTCCTTCCCATTCTAAAGGGAGGAAGGCTATAGCATCCATATGCTGGTGAAATAAGCTTAGGAATATCATCATCCATCTCATGGAGGCACCCATTTATCCTTAGAGGCTTTATCTTGGCTTGTTGGAGGAAGATTGCAACGTTAGGGCTTGGTTGTAATTCTTACTCTTCTATGTATTTCCACCCTTTTATACAATAATACAAAACTCTTTCCATAAATTTCTTGTTGTTAATTGATATTTATAGTTTACTTACTTAACCGTTTACTTAGATCAATTATTGTGTAGATGTACTATTATTGCTTGTTTGTCTCTTGCATGTTCTTACAGGTCTTGCAGCTACAGATCTGACGACTATGGAGCTAGGAGCGACAAAGGAGGAAAAGGATCTACAGATATGAAAGGTAAGATGTCCACATATCTCAATCTCTAATTGTATCTAGGAAGGTAGATTTGTATTATGTTTGATTTGTTATAGATTCACATTGAACTAGGGATATCATGCCTTAAGTCCGCTTTCGGTAGATTGTCCAGTAACAAATTTGGAGACCATACTGGGGATACGTACGTTGTTTTAAGTTTTCAATTTGAATGTCATATTCTTTGATTTCTTCCCAAGCCATTTCATTTTCCTCCTAAGCCTGTTTCACCACCAGATCTTCACCTTGAAGAGTCTGTTTACTTTCTCTGAGTCTGTGTATTTAATCATCAAACCTTTTTGTTGCTCATCCTTGGAGATATTTTTTATTTTTGCTTTGGGATTTCGCCCATCACACCTGGGTAGTAGAACCAAAGCGACGTCCTCTCCTGGGTGCAATTTGCTGCTTTGCAACCTGCGCCATTAGTGCTCAACTATTTTTTATATCCTGTGATGTCGTCATAAACCACCTGTTTGTCACCTGCGATGGGCGCTCTGAGTCTGATCACAGGTTGCGCTAAGCAGTCAAGCCTAGGGTTTGGGTCATCGCCTCTCTATTTTTGAGTTTGGTTTGATTCTCATACCTCTTTGTACTCTACTTTCTAGTCAAGGATTTTTTGTTTTTGCATTGGTAGTGTTTGAGTGTGTTTGGATTGGTTTTGGGTTCCATTCGTGGACAAGTTCGAGACTTGGTAGTGGTGGACATTGTTGATCCCCCACCTTCATCCACTTGACCTTGCATTCCCTCCTCTCCTCACCTGATCTGATTATTACATTGGATCTGATCCCGAGCCTCTTTCTGTGTACTGTCATCTTCCTCCATTTTTGGGTCTCTTTTTATATTTGGATCCATGTTTGGCCCCTTGAGTCAAAACTAGTGTTTTGCTTGCATTTTTAAGCGAAATGGGTTCTATTTTTGAAAAAATAGAGGAAGATGATACACAATTCATGGGGGGGCCATGAATCGTGTATCCTATAGTCGTTTTGACCCATATTTAGGTTTTGATAATCTTTGGTTTGGTGTGATTGGCTTGTTTTATAAGACTTGAAAAGTGTGGGATATCCATGTCTTTTTTAGCCTCTTTTCCTTGGGTTATGCGTTTTGTTTCCTTTACATGCTGAGCTATCTTTTGATTATTTGGAAAGATTGATTCCTTGTCTCCACTTTAGTTCAAAGAGAAGATTGATTTTGTTCATTTTTTTGCTATATTCACAAATTTGGAAAACATAAATGTTCTTCTTGTTTTAATTTGATCATTTGGCATTATTGATCTTACACTCATAAGAAGAAGAAAGGATTATTTTAGATTTGTGTGCATTTGAGTTAGATAAGATTGTTAAGTGTTTTTCTTTGTCTTGCATTTGATTGGAAACATTTGTGGAATCTTTCTTTCCATAGCTTAGATATGTATTTTTCAAGTGCAAAAGATAGGAAATGGATTGGAATTATTGCATTTGGTGTTCATAAAAAGATCTATTTTATTGCTTTGGGTTAGTTTTGGGTGCATCTTTTACTTCTTTCTATCATTTTGAAAAGAGTTAAAATTGCATTTGCATAGGGTTGTGCATTTGGGATGAAAACATATCTCTCTCTCCTTGTTAAGTAGGACTTCATTGAAAGGAAGACTTGCATTTTCATATAGATCAGATTTGCATCTTGTTTAAATTCCAAGTCTTCACATCATGCATCCACTTAACCGCACAAGATAAAATTAACGCTAGCTTAGGTTTAAAACTTTTAGCAACTTCTGTGTTAGGTTAGAGATGTGTTCCGACGTCTTTAAGCATGGCAGCTGTCGTTATTTTCCTACACTGTATTCTGGGGGTATTGTAGTTCATCCACGTACCAACCAGTATATCGAAGCTCTTTCACATACCAACCGATATATCAAAGCTCTTTCATGTACCTTAGGGTATATCGAAAGGTGTTTAACGTACTCGGTGTATATCAAAAGGTGTTTCATGTACTTGGTAGTATATCGGAAGGCTCTTGATGTACGGTTGTGCATTAGACAATACCACTACAGATTTGAGCTCCCATGTACCTTGAGTATATCGGGAGACACCATTAGGAATCCTAAAACCATGTGAGTTATACATTTGGTCATCTTAACATTGCAATACACTGAGAAAAACACTCGGGGAGATTACTACGCATGTACCATCCAGGTGGTCAGGTATTCAGGAAAGGGTACGGTCCCAATCCTCCTTGTCGTGTTTTACTGTTATACCTTGCGGTATATAGAGATTTGTGATGTTTTTACAATCCTGTGAGGTTCCTAACTCTTTATCCACTCCTTTCACAAGTTTTCCTATTGCTTTTAGTTTGAGTAGCATTTCTTGTGCGTGGTAATTAGCAAGAGTTAGAGATTTTATATATGGCAACCTCTTCCGGGACTACCAATGAAGAGGCCCCTTTTCAAGGGGTACCTTTTGCCTTTCCTCCAGTTGGAGATATTGGTCCTCCCTTTATTGCCACTTTAAATCTTCCTAGATTAACCATAGGTTTACTGGTATGGTTATTCAATCCGGTGATTCCGGTTGTACCCAATGTTTCAAATGTTAACCCTCCACCATGAGAGGGTCAATCCCAAAATGATCCTTACCCTTCTTTATCGGATGCATCTTCTTCCATTTCTTCTTCCTCTCCCAATCAAAGCAATAATGTTAGTAATCAAGAGGATAAGAAGAAGAAGAGGAGGAAGATAAAGAAGAAGAAGGATAAGAAAGAGACCAAGAATCAACCAATTGCCTCTAATGGCACTCATTCTATTCGAACACCTCGTAAGCCCAAGTTCCCTTGCAAGATTTGCAGGGGTGATCACCTTCTCAAGGATTGTCCCGGTCTTTCTCGTGTGTCAGAAGTGTGGTCTAAAAACCCCAAACTGCTTGTATCGTCGACCTCTGACCATCATGTTGATGACACTCCCTCGGCCAGTGACCCGTTAGTGAAGGGTCGGAAGTGTAAAGTCCTATATCTAAGTTTGATATGCAAGGGTATGCACCGTAATTTCCTTTGTCCAAGCATGGATAAAGCTTCACAGTGGTTGGAATATATTACTAGTCCTCAATAGGTGATTCCAACAAGTGATAGTAAGTTGTCCTTAGACCCCCCGCTGGTTGACCAAGTGATCAATTCAGTTTCACCTGTAATTGATCCCACTCTTCCTTCCAAGAGTGAAGTGATCGAGTCGATGTCATCTCCACTCAATCCCTCTCTTCTATCAGAGAGCGTTCTGACTGCCACTGTCACCTTGACACAGTCTTCATCTCATCCTACTCTCATCGATGAGAGTGGATTGATAACCACTGATGTTTTTCTAGTTAGTTCCGATCATGGTGGGAAAGAGTTCATTTCATTCAATTGGAATGAGTTAACAGAATCTTGTCTTCCTTCGAGTATTCCTTTTCAAATGTTTGTAGGAGATTTCGATAACGTAATTTTTCGTATGATAGTTGATGAAGCAGCTTCTATTAGTATTTTATCCTCAACATATTGGCAAGCTATAGGTTCCCCTCAACTTGCACCTGGAACTGACCAGATATTGGCTTTTAATCGAAGGGCTACTAAACCTTTACGGATCCTCCCTCAGTTACCTATCACTTTGGGAGGGAAAATTGTTTGTATCAATGTTATAGTAGTCCAAGGTCCTTTAGATTTTAATCTTCTCCTTGGATGAGATTATGTTTACGCAATGGAGGCTGTAGTATCCTCACTACTTCGAATGATGTATTTTCCCCATCATGGGAATGTTGTGACCATTGATCAGATTTCCTTTGTGACACCCACTCATCATATGACCCCTAGTCATAAAACTTCCCTGAATGTCCCACATGTTTTTGTGGTGTCTTCCCCATAGAGAAGGGGGGCAGGACTCCATTCTTTGGATATTGTGCTGGAGTCACCCCGCTAGCAAACATGCTGGGGGGATTTTACTCCTACATGAAGATGCCATGTTGGGATTTTTGGAGCATAGTTCTTTTTCCAGTGTCAAGATCGTTAAAAAAATGAAACAGGTTTCCCAAGCAAAGTTTACTTTTGGTTTTAAGCTTGCATAAAAATGAAACCAATTTCCCAAGCAAAGTTTACTTTTGGTTTTAAGCTTGCATAAAAATCAAATCAATTTCCCAATCAAAGTTTACTTTTGGTTTTAAGCTTGCATAAAAATGAAACCAATTTCCCAAGGAAAGTTTACTTTTGGTTTTAAGCTTGCATAAAAATGAAACCCATTTCCAAGCATAGTTTACCTTTGGTTTTAAGCTTGCCCAAAAATAAAACCATTCCTTCAAGCAAAGTTTCTCTTTGATTTCATGCTTGCATAAAAATGAAACCATTTCCTGAGCAAAGTTTACCTTTGGTTTCAAGCTCCCATAAAAATGAAACCATCCCATGAGCATAGTTCTACTCCTGTGTCAAGCTCATTAAAAAATGAAACAATACCCTAGATGGGCATAGTTCTACTCCTGTGTCAAGCTCGTTAAAAAATGAAACAGGATACCATGAGCATAGTTTCTTTTTGTTTTAAGCTCATAAAAAAATGAAATGGGTACCTTCAAGCATTGTTATTGTCTATTTCAATTTGTGTAAAAATGAAATAGATCTTCCTCCCATTGAGTTGATTCTTCCACTAGATTTAGGACTTGAACCTTCATTTCATCTACCTGTGTTACTTGACCCTCGTTCTTCCTACCCCCCTAGTGAACGTATTCATATTAGTAGTCGAGTTTTTATTTGGATAAGAAAGAAGCGTAGTCAGACGAAATGAAGCTTGGGGGGCAAGTTAAGCCGCTAGAAATCATGCTGGGGGTATCTGGTTAAGCCGCTAGCAATCGTGCCGGGGGAATCTTGTTAATCCGCTAGCAATCATGCCGAGGGAATCCACCAACCTCTGTAGATCATGTTGGATAAGACAATCATACGAGCACAGTTTACTTTCTGTGTCAAGCTCGTTAAAAAATGAAGTAGATACCATGAGCATTCTTCCAACCTATCTTCGAGCTCGTTAAAAATAGTAAGATGGTGTTGAGCTTACTTTTCACTTTTTCGTGCTCTGGTTGAAACATGAAAATTGGTTTGAGTTTAATTTTCACTTTTTTTGTGATCTGGTTGAAACATGAAAAGTGGTTTGAGCTTACTTTTTACTTTTTCATGATCTGGTTCAAACATGAAAAATATTCCGAGTGCTTTTGATACCATTGTCATGCTCGTTAAAAATTGAGTAAGAAGGTGTGTCTAACGAGTATAGGTTTATCACTTTATTCGGCCTCACTAAACTACTTACAGAAAAGGAACTGTTCCGAGTTTAATTTTTCCTTTGTTGTACTCGGTCATCAACCATGACAAAGTTGTCGATGGAGTCCTCTCTAAGCTCTTTTCAGGCTCTCGAAATACGAAAAGATTGCCAAGTGAACTTATCGTGTTCACACTTGTAAAAGTATTTGAACGGTCGCCTTTATGATGATAGCTTACCCCTTTTTGGACCAGGAAGCGCTATTTATGAAAAAGGTGCGCTCCATCCAATCATGGATGGAAGAGTCCTCTCTCGGGTTGTTTTACCCTTTTCCGAGAGAAGAGGCTAACTTTATGAAAAAGGACCTTTGGAGTCTTCTTTTGTCCTTTTCAGACTCTCTAAACATAAATGACATCGAGTTTACCTTCTATGGACTCGTTAAAACTCAATATTGAAGGGCCCATCATGGGATGATCCCCTCCTTTCCCAGGTTTGGAAAAGGAGGGGATGCTATACCGAGCATCTGGTTACCCTCATCAAGCTCGTCAAAAACACATGAGGCACTCATCAGTCATGATGGGGAAAAAGGAAATTTTTTTGTGTTACACTTTAACTTATGGAAGTACTTAGTCACTCTTGAATATGGAACTCATTTCCATTTGCAGTCAGTACTTGGGTAATCCATTTGTCCTTGAGTCTTGCTAGCTTCATGAGTCTTTTCACTCCTTTTGGCCATCCAAAGAATGCTTCCATCATTAGTTGCATTAGGGGTTAGTGTCATTCTCATCATGTCAATACTTCCAAGTCATGCCATGCCCATGTTCAAGAGATGCATTTACAACTCATCATTTGCAGTCAATACACCTTCCATCATGTCGGTTTAATCTGAGTCAGTCTTGCATCTTACTATACCATCAGATCTACTCCAAACATCTATATAACACATATTTCATTAAAATTGGAAAGATTTTATTACAAGAACAATGCTAGAATTGAGTTTTTTGGTTATTTTAGAATTCTAGATCCACTATTTAATTCCAAATTTAATGAAATATGTGTTATATTGAGTTTCGTGTCGATGATGGGGGATTCATCATGGCCCTCCTTCGACGGTGTTAACACCCAAAAAGTGCTCACTAGCTCATTCCCTTATTCACACGACCCATTTGTCCACTTTTCCACCATTTGAGCCTCTAAAGCCATCAAAAGGTCACCAAAAATACCATAATACACATTTTTCCCCTCAAAATATACATTTTTTCCTCAAAAAACACAAAAAACCCTCAAAAAGGGTCCAGAATTCCCCAAAAATATTAAAAGGGAATAAAAATATTCAAAATATTCAAAAAAGGAAAGAAAAGGAGGAAAAGAGCTCTAAACCATTTTGGTCAATACCATTGGTTTCCATAAAACCACAATGGTATTCCCCATCACCAAAAACTATAAAAAGCTGATAGGGGCTCCTCACTTTCCATCCATCCATCATCCTATCCTCATGCTGTAAAAATCTCTCTTGAGTTCTTGACCATTGTAGCAATCTTGGAGAAGAGACCATTGGAGCCTGGAGCATCTCAACCTTGGAGCTGCTCAACACCACAAATCCTCACCATTTGAGGTATTATAATACAAAACATTCTTTCATTTCTTGTTCTTTCCATGAATCGTTTTAGATTTATTTGTTATATTCATATGTTAGTTTAGATTTAGATTTAATTCATAATCATTTTTGCTTTCTATACTGAAACTGCTATCACATTGTTGATAGGTGCCCATTGCACAAGCTTGGTTGCAAAACCAAGCAACAATTTTTGGTGACTTCGCTGGCTTCGAATTCTTAGATCTTGTTTTTTTGCTTTAGATCTTAGTTTTTGTTAGTTTTAAATCATTTTAATTTATAGATCTGCCATACTAGGCAGCAAATCCATTGTTGCTCTAAATCTTGGCCCTTTATGTAGCCATTAACAACCTAAAATTTCCATTTTTGGGTTCATTTTTCGGTGTCCATTTTTCAGCTTTCGCATCGTGAGTTTTCTCCCGACAGTCGTGTGGCTCATCACGGCCTCACAGCGCACTGCGGCTTCGCGGCCATTTTCCACGCTGCACATTGTGGCTTCGCGGTCGTTTTTTGCACTGCACATCGCGGCTTCATGGCCATTTTCCGTGCTGCACATTGCGGCTTCCTGGCCATATTCCGTGATGCACATCAAGGCTTCACGGCTCGGCTTTTTCCCTAAAACCCGCGATGCTGTTTTACTGAATTCGGCTCAATTTTTAGAAAATTTTTTGCTGTATGTTTTGCCCATTTAGCCTATTTTCCAACATTATTTTTTTTGCATTATTACAGTCATAGTGAATTATTTTCTACTTACAAATGCTCCTTTAAAAAGTCTTTTTAAAAAATTTTAGTAAGTGAAAGAAAGATTTTTAGCATTACTTTTAGATCATAGGTTTCACTTTTAATTTGCTCAATAGTTTGCCCAAGCAATATTTTTTAAGAAATCCTTTTATTTCTTGAATTTTATATGTATTTTGCTTTCCTTTAAAAAAGTATCTCAAAAAGTCCATTACTTTTTTGAATTGTTTTTATTAAAGCATTTACATTTCAAAAATGCCTTTATTTTTTGCAAACTAGAAACATCTTATTTTTTTCATTTGTAATCAATCGCCCAAGTGAGGCAAATTCATTTTCAGTTAAATAATCACACTTGCACCCAATCTGCCACATTTTTAATTAACTGAGCCTTAAAATCTACCTTAACTCAACAAACATTTTTAACCCCACTTGGGGAGCACTTAAAAGAATCTTGTAGTTAGGTAGGATTGAAGGGATAGGTGTTCCAATAACACCCCTCAATTATTTACATTTGAGACATAGTGGTTGTCCTTTAGGGTACCAAAAATTCCTTATAATTTTGACATGGTTATCAACCAATTTATCGGGAAGGCCTCTCCCTTAGGAGGGTTGAAGTAGCCAAACTGGTTTTGGAAGCCTGAGTGGAATACCGCAATCCATTCAGTAACCGAAAGATACCTTTTGAAGTTCTCAGTGTACACTCGTATGGGGGTACAGCGGCGATAGAACCAAACTGTAGATTCACCCAACCGAACGTGTCATGAACGAGGTATCTTAGTATCCATACTTCTAGGATTGTCTACCCGGTGTCCCTCCTGGTAGGGGGATATCTAGTCGTTGATTCTACACTCTACATTGTCTGACTTGGATTTCATCACCTTGTAGAGAATATAGTTTGTCGACTCACAATACTTCTAGTTAGGTGTTTGCATGATACAATACCCACCTTTGGTCTAGTGAGCACCATTTTTTTTTCTAGGAACTATTTGACTTTTGGTATTCTGACCACTTTATTGGATCCCTCCACTTATTATAGCACAGCTATTATAATAAGTTCTTTTGAGGTTGGTTGTTGGCCTGAGAGCCATTATTTTTTCATACTCCTTTCCTGCACACATCGTGGCATTAGGGTCCTGAGTTTTTTATATATCACCACCATCCACTGGCATTTTTGATACATTTCTCACCATTGAGAACTTAAGACGATCCCGTCGTTTTCAGGGTGAACCCCCTCAATTCGATACACTTGACTCTACACATCATAGACGAAGAGCGTTATCCCTTGACTCGACACATCATCAACATAGAACACAGTCATCCGATTCTAACGTGCCTCATTTCACATTTGATTCTGAGGCTGAATCCGAACACCCTACTGAGACACCACCAACCAACCCCATGGCTGGATTACAATACGGCCCCCTTTTCACTAGTGTTATTGGAGCTACATCAACAAACCCTACTACTACTGTGCCACCCATGGTAACCACAACCCCCTTAGGCATGCCTAATATAGGGGCCATTTCCCCTTTAGGTATGCCCAACAAAAGACCACCACCTATTATGGGTATGCCCAACATAGGGGTCACACCCCCTCTCATTACCACAACCCAGATCCTAGGAATTCCTGGCACCATTTATAATCCCTCTTCAACCCATGTTGCACTTGGGAGCGCAGGCCCTTCCCACACCACATCAGTTGGAGGAAACATGCCTTCCATACCTAGCATACCTTTAGGGGCCACTGGACCACTACATAATGGTACCATCAATAGTTATGCCCCGGTGAACATGCCACACCCATCTGCCAGTTTGCCATACATGGCTAGTCTAAACTTACCAGACCTGACAAGGTTAACCAACGACCCTATCAGACACAACTCTACGTGGCCACCCGTGCCCAGAAAGCTCCCCTTAGATATCCCAAAATTTGAAGGAAAAGCTGGGGAAGATCCCAAAAACCACATCATGTCATTTCACCTATGGAGTTCCTCTAACTCCATAGTAGATGATTCCATTAGACTGTTAAATTTTCAGTATTAAATCACAATACTATAGGATCTTTGCTGAGAGAATAACATCTACAGTATATCAATGCATGACAATCATAATATGACAAGCATCACAAGCATCACAAGAATCAAAAGCATAGAGACAAGAGACACAGAGTTTCCGTGGGGAAAACCCTAAGGTGAAAAACCCCACAACTTCCTCAGAGATAGAGAGAGCAATGGCTCAACCAAAATACAACCAAATAACACTGAGATAGTCTCCTAGCAGATGATCCTCCTCCTCCTCACTAGTGCGCTACTTTTCAGAGAGAGAGATAGATACTTTTCCAAGTTAGTAAAATAGAGATCTCCTATCTCTATTTATACTCACCTTTTTGCCCAGTGACCTACTGGGGCCGACTTGTCTACTTGAGTACATCCACATTATATTATATATTAATTAGGGCCGACCCCATAAGGTGGTCTAATAACCCATCGGCAAGTACACACACTTGCGACACTTGTCAATCCACATGATGACACTTCCTTATAGAGGAATAACACATCTCTTATAAGGGTACAATAAATATATATATAATATACTGATGAAATACATTCCGAAGTTACATATACATCAACACTCCCTCTTAACTAGGAAGGTATTTCTCGACACAGATTTGCTAGACAAGTCTTCTTCTCTGGATCATCGTCATCGATGCATCGTCATCATCATCGTCACTGCTGCTGCTATCTCGTCCAATCTCTGTCTCTACTCGTCATAGGAAGTTCTACAGAGCCAGTCCTTTTTCATACTGGATGTAGGCCCACCACCTACAGGTCTTCGTCATCACTGGCCATACTGTGGAATCCTCAGGACTTATTACGTGCGTCACAAAACCTCGAAAGAGCATCCCAGGATGTTACGGGTACACAACTCCGACCTGTAGGATCTCCCAGGGCGCTATTACATGTGACCCCACCACAAAACCTCGAAAGAGCATCTCAGGATGTTACGGGTACACAAATCCGACCTGAAATCTCCCAGGGCACAAATTACATGTGGTCCACCACAAAACCTAGCAAGAGCATTTCAGGATGTTACGGGTACACAACTTCGACCTGAAATCTCCCAGGGCACAAATTACATGTGGTCATGGCAAAACCTTGCAAGAGCATCTCAGGATGTTACGGGTACACAACTCCGACCTGAAATCTCCCAGGGCCCAAATTACATGCCATAGGACAAAACCTCGCAAGAGCATCTCAGGATGTTACGGGTACACAACTCCGACCTGAGATCTCCCAGGGTGCTATTACATGTCCTCCCAGAGCAATGTCTCGAAAGAGCATCCCAAGCTGTTACGGGTACACAACTCCGACCTATAGGATCTCCCAGACATGCTCATCTGCACAACCTGATCCACGGCCATAGAGCATCAACCTGATACTCACCATACATCATCCTGATGTACTCATGATCGTCCTGATCATCATCACTGCAACGTCCTGCTGCATGTCATCTGGAGCAACATCCTGAAGCTCATCATCCATGATCATCCTGATCATCACTGCAACATCCTGTTGCATGTCATCTGGAGCAACATCCTGAAGCTCATCATCCATGATCATCCTGATCATCACTGCAACATCCTGCTGCATGTCATCTAGAGCAACATCCTGAAGCTCATCATCCATGATCATCCTGATCATCAATGCATCCACCTGATGCATACCAAGTATCTACCTGATACATATCATCATACATGATCCACCTGATCATCAATGCATCCACCTGATGCATACCAAGTATCTACCTGATACATGATACATATCACCATACATGATCCACCTGATCATACAATGTATCCACCTGATACATATACAGATACATGGTCCAAGCATCCAACATGATGCACATACATACATAAATGATCCACCTGATCATATCCAGCATCCAACATGATGCATACATACATAAATGATCCAACCGATCATATCCAGCATCCAACATGATGCGTACATACATAAAATGATCCAACTGATCATATCAAGCAGAAACTAGAACATCATCCTGATGCTCATCATCCAGCGCTTACATCCACAGCCATGTGAAGGATCCTCCTTCCAACATGCTTGGAATGGCTTCAGCAAATGTGTCCATCACTTCTTCCTCGAAGTGTCCTCGATCTGAAGAACGCCAAGCCTCTCTCTGAAGTACTCGAACTTCACCCTGGCTGGTGGCTTTGTCAACACATCTGCAATCTGCTCGTCCGTCGCAACATACAGGAGCTTCACAGCTCCTCTCTGCACCATATCCCTGATATAGTGATATTTGATCTCTATGTGTTTCGACCTGTCATGAAACACTGGGTTCTCGGAAAGCTTCACACAACTCTGGTTATCACAGAAGATACCAGTAGCTTCCAACGGGAGATCAAATAGCTCAGACAGTAGCTTCCATATCCATACTGCCTCACAACTAGCTGAACAGGCTGCAACATACTCTGCCTCAGCTGTACTCAGTGCTACGCAGGACTGCTTCCTGCTAAACCAAGAGATCACACCTGATCCCATACTGAAGCAACACCCAGATGTGCTCTTCCTATCTGCAGCACTGCCAGCCCAATCTGAATCAACATAACCCTGCAGGTTAAACTTTTGATTCGCCTCATATCTGAGCCCATAATCCACTGTACCCTTCAGGTACCTCAGAACATGCTTTACAGCAACCAGGTGAACACTCCTCGGATCCGTCAGGAACTGGCTCAATGTGTTCACAGCAAAGCAAATATCTGGTCTCGTGTTCGTCAGGTACATCAAGGACCCAATCATCTGATGATACATAGAAACATCAACTGGCTCAGATGAAGCATCACAAAGAAGCTTCAGATTCGATGCCATAGGTGTGGCCATGGCCTTGCAATCCACCATCCCAAACCTCTTCAGGATCTCTACTGCATACTTCCCTTGTCCAAGGAAGATTCCTTCTGCATTCTGCCACACCTCCATGCCAAAAACAAATAGTGCATCATCCCCAAGTTCTTCATCTCGAACTCGGTAGTAAGCTTCCGCTGCGTGTCGGCAATCAATCTATCTTCACCATACCAAGTTCTGCACATATATGATTTCCTATCATGTGTCTCAGAACGAAGTGGCTGCTTCTTCTTCAACTACACCATTCAAGAAAGCTGTCTTGAATCCATCTGGTGTATCTTCTATTTCATCACTTTTATATTTCTCTATGCTGCCATCTGCAACATGCTTGATCTGAAAGTTCTATTTGGAAGTCACAACAGACTTCCCTTTAGCTCTTGGGATCGCATCCCAAACATCATTCTTCATGATCGACGGATCATGGCATTCCATTTCTTCATCCCAGATCCTGGGAATTTCAATATCTTCAATAGATATCTTTGTTGCTGGAACAAATGTTGTAGTCCTTTTGTAGGTGAAGATATACGGTCTTTCCTACAAAACAGGTTAAATTGCATGATTAGAAATATCTCATAATTTTCAGAACAAATTCTTACACATGAAGAAATATGTCATACAGTCATGCATTCATGCAATTATCTTAGCCAATGCTTCAATACAACATTTATCCATATCCCGTAACTTTCTAGATGCCTTCCAATCTCTACCAGAACATTGTTAAGAGTGTGCACAACTCCCAACATGTCAGCAAAGAGGTTTCATTCTAGATAAGTAGCAATGGAATGTTGTACAGTGCCATAGGCCACTTACCCAACACATGCATATTAGTAGTATACTGTTCATTAATTCAATCATTCTAATATGCACAATACATATCCTAAGTCTAGGAACATGAGCATATACATCATTGAACAATTTTATTTAAGCAAACAAATATGCAAGATAATTAAAATACTTATCTTTGTTTGTTTGTTGGGTGGACTCCCTCTGAGTCTTTTCTTCCTTGCAGGAGCTGCTGGAGTCCTTCTAAACCTTCTTGTTGTGGAATGTAGAGATATGGACAACTCCCTCTGAATATCTGCACCCTTGCAGAAACCACTGGAGTGTGCTCCCTCTTGATCTTTGCTTCCTGGATTACCTGTTCTTGAACTCATATTCATCCTTGGTCCCTATGCATGCTTATTAGTATCATGATTGTGTTATCCTTGTAATCTCATACAAAATCATACATTCATTAAAACACAATAATCTCAAGTATGTATAGTCATGATCATTTCAAACAGAAATAATAAGCATTAGCATTCAAGGTTTATATAGGACTCTTATGGTTAGTCATATCATAAGAAACATAACATGTATAAACCTGTAATTACTCAAACCTATGACTCTTCTGGTTAGTCATATTATTAATTAAGGTAAGACACATAATATGCATATGCCCATGATTATTCAAACTTATGACTTTATGAACAATCATCATCAATCATGCCATGCATACTTATATGATAGATCCTATGATATAAGAAACACATACCTGGTCACCATATTTGCTAGTTATGTCTAGCAATGTGTTCTTGTTCTCTTCAATGACCTGCATAACTCATTAGTTAACTTTTGCAAAAACAAATTATACATACCTCTATGTGATCCATGACTATGGATGAATCTTTGTATTTATGTCACCATGGCATGTTCAGGTTGTCCCTTCAAATTGTACAAACCTCCCTCTTGCTTTCCAATCATTACTGCATCATCTATGGTCTTTCCCTTTGGCCACATTAGGACTTGGCCATCCACAAATGCAACCCTCATACCTTTTGCATCTAATGCAGAAATGGAGAGTAAGTTCTTCTTGAGCCCAGGTACATAAAGTACTTCTTTCATCTTCAATGATTTTCCAGAATCTAGATTGTAGGAGGCTTCACCATTTTCTTTGATTGGATATTGATAATCATCCCCAAGTTTCACCTTATGGGGTGATTCATGTTCAGAAAGGTTCACAAATGATTCCTTGAACCCAGTCATGTGTTTGGAAGCCCCACTATCAATCAACCAATCATTACATCCATGCGAGATGGTACCTGTAAGAGCGGAAATTAGAACATATTCTTCTTCACTTGATGAGTCATCATCACTACTACTTTCTGCCCTAGCCTTCTTCTTTGGAGGTTCATCATCTTCGGCAGCATGAGCATGAAACCTTCTTTTGCTACCTTTCTTCTTCTTACTGGAGTTGTTCTTATTATCCCTTTTGTTCTTGGGACAATCTGAAGCAAAGTGACCCTTCTCATTGCATGTGAAGCATCTTAGGTCCTTATTACTCTTTTGATGGAATCTTTTGGGGTGAGGGTGATCCTTCTTGGTTTTGCTTCTTTTGGTGTGGGCTGCAAGAGCTTGATCTTCTCCTCCCATCTTTTCCTCACGAGCTATAAGTCTAGCCTCTTCTTGAGAGCATTCTTCCCTCAATCTGTTGAACGAGATCAATTTCTTCCTTGCACAAATTCCTTGAATAAAGGAATCCCATGACCTAGGTAGGCCATTTAGAGTAGTCATCACCACCTCACCATTCTCCACCATTTCATCTACTGCTTCTAATTGTTCCTTGATCTGGGAGACCCTTGAAAAGTAAGATTGAATGGTTTCTCCATTCTGAAACTTCACTGCTTTCAATTGGTTCCGCAGGGTCATCTTCCGATTTATGTTCTTTCCTTGAAATAGCTTGGTCAAGGATTCAAACATCTCTTTGGGTGTCTTAAGAGAAGACACATGAGGTATGAGATGGTCTTTGATAGAATCAGCAATGATTCTCTTTGCCTTGACCAAGTTCTTCTTGTGCAATGCCTTGGCTTCTTCATCCTCTGGGATAGGGATGTCTTCTTTCACATATGAGTCCAACTCATTCTCTTCCAGGATTAATCCAATCCTATACTTCCACGCTCAGAAGTTGTCAGCCCCTTCAAGCTTATCCTCAAGCTTAGTGTGGAGAGATATCTTTAAGAGTACTTCAAATGGAAATAGAAAAGATTTAGGACTTACCACTTGAAGTGCTGAAAACTGGATCTGGTCCCAGATTAGGGTTTGTCAGAGAAACCCTAAAAATTCAAAATGTGAATTTCAAAATTCCGAAAGGATAGAAAGATGCGCCTTGGAGAGCTGATCAGCCTAGTACATTCAGAATTTGAGATCAGCAAAGTCTTGCCCTTCAGAATTGCCTTTTTGTCCTCCCGGGTTCACTGGGAGAGCCCTGAATTAGGGTTTGAGTTTCCCGGAGATCTACCCAGCCAAAAATCTCGATCCAAAGCTCTAACCTTCTATTTTTGCAAGGAGCTTCCAGCTGTGCCTTCAGTTTCCAGAAATTCCTATTTTTGTGGAAACCCTAATTTTTAGGGCCAAATCTGAAAATGCTCGGAACTGAATTCTGATTGGACAGATAGATGCGCCTTGATGAGTAGATCCAATCTACTATACTGAATTTCAAAAATCTGTGGAGAGAAACCCAATAAACAAGGAATACAAGCTTCCGTCACTGCAAAATGTCTTCTTCTCAGTTAAGCTCTGATACCATGTTAAATTTTCAGTATTAAATCACAATACTATAGGATCTTTGCTGAGAGAATAACATCTACAGTATATCAATGCATGACAATCATAATATGAAAAGCATCACAAGCATCACAAGAATCAAAAGCATAGAGACAAGAGACACAGAGTTTCCGTGGGGAAAACCCTAAGGTGAAAAACCCCACAACTTCCTCAGAGATAGAGAGAGCAATGGCTCAACCAAAATACAACCAAATAACACTGAGATAGTCTCCTAGCAGATGATCCTCCTCCTCCTCACTAGTGCGCTACTTTTCAGAGAGAGAGATAGATACTTTTCCAAGTTAGTAAAATAGAGATCTCCTATCTCTATTTATACTCACCTTTTTGCCCAGTGACCTACTGGGGCCGACTTGTCTACTTGAGTACATCCACATTATATTATATATTAATTAGGGCCGACCCCATAAGGTGGTCTAATAACCCATCGGCAAGTACACACACTTGCGACACTTGTCAATCCACATGATGACACTTCCTTATAGAGGAATAACACATCTCTTATAAGGGTACAATAAATATATATATAATATACTGATGAAATACATTCCGAAGTTACATATACATCAACATAGACTAATACTTTTACAAAGAACTTTCACTGGCTCTGCAGCCAAGTTGTACATTGACTAGCCACATGGGACCCATCCCACTTTTACATCCCTCGCATCAACATTCCTTCAGTTCTTTCAACTACCTATACGCTATGATGCAGGAGTGGAAATACTTTTGTCTTGTAGACAGAACACCGCTACACACATCACTGATCATATCCATGAGTGGCATAAGTGCCGTAGCCTCTGCAAGATAAAACTTGATGACTGAAGCTTTTTGGACTAGTTCCTCAAATCACTCCTCCCCCTCATAGCCAAATATGTAGCTTCCGAATGACCCCAGTCAGAAGAAGAAGCTATCTTAAAAGATCAGCAATTCGACCTCATATATGCCTAGTCTGGATATCTATACACCATTTTACCGGATGCCCCACACGGCGATTCATCCCGCCATGACGCGCTAGGGGCATTCCATGCCACCAACGATATTATCGACCAGGTTATGGCACAAAACAAACCTTTTACCATGATGAATACAAACAATGCCCCAAACCTTTCTAGGACTACATCTCATTCTGGGGCTACAACTTCGTATGCTCTAGTAATCTACACCCACCACACTCATGGACCCTCATGTCCACCATAGTGTTATGGGAAAGCACCATCAGCTTATGCACCACCTTCATACTATAACCAGCAGGCCCACAAGACTTCGGTTCATCCACAAGACCAAGTGGCTTATTATCCTCAACAGGAAGCACCTCTTGCTCCAACACTTCTAGTAGCTCAAGGTTACCCACAACCACAACAAGCAACAGGTCCACCTCATAACCCTCCTGCTTACTACCCACCATTTTCCATTATGCATAATAATACCTGCCCTGATCTTTCACGAGCCACATCTCACTCCGGAGCTACAACTTCGTATGCTCCCATGCCCCACCCCCACCACACTCATGGACCCTCATGTCCACCACAGTTTTATGATCACACACCTTCAGCCTATCCACCTCTGGTTGCACCCCCTACGTATTACCATCAGTAGGCCACACATGCTCTTGTTCACTCACAAGCCCCAGTGGATTATTATCCACCACAGGTAGCGCTTGTTGCACCACAACTTCCAACCACTCAGACTTATCCTCCAAACAACAACAATGCTACCCCCGCCAACCAAAACCCTGATCGACCACCGAAACAGGGTAAGAACCCCAATTTACGAGCAAACCACCCATGTTCCATATGCGGAGTATACGGCCATTACACACACACTTGCCCCCATTTGGAGCAAGCGTGACAACTGTGGAATGATGATGCCCAACACTAAGGATATGCTGCACAGACAGCACCTCCTCCTCACCCACAACCCATAATATTGCAAAATCCCTTACCAAACCAAGGCATGGTAAACACTCGTCCAAATAATCCCCCTCAAGGATCCGCTGCAACACAGTAGCAAATTACCTATGCAGTAGTCGATTACCAGCATGCAGAGTTCAACACTCACCATTTTCTAATGATGTCATCAAATGATATCAACCTCCAAATGCGTCGAAACCAATACGCCCCCGGTGCACCTGCAAACATTCTCCCTATGATTGAACAACCAGTTCAGAACGCACCTACATCGTTTGTCTCCACATTCAGACCTGGATTATACTCGAAATCATCTTTGACTTCCACATTCCAATCCATCCCACCCCCTTTGAAGATAACCAAGATATCTGATTTGTGCACCCTCTTGCAGAACACACAGGTACCAAACCAACATCCCCCTATACTCCCGCAACCACCCTCAGTGCCAACTCACGTAGGAGCCACACCAATTCATAATATCCCATTTTTATTTCCCCCTTCAAGCGCCATCAGCACACCAGTCATGGCTACACTTAATCTCCCAGGATTGACATTAGGACTACCTGTGTGGTACCTACCTACCCCAACCCCTCCCCCAACACCAAACGTCATTTTAAAACTGGTGCAACCCATCAATACTTCTAACTGTCCACCCCCTGGTGTAGCAAACATCCAGAACTGGCCACCTCCAACAGGGGCCACTGCATCAACATCTAGTAATGCTCCCCCTGAACTCCACTACAAAGGGGGCATAGGCCAACAAACCTACACCACTAGACCCACAACCCGCACCGCCCCACTGATTCCCAGGTTGGCGAAGAATCCCCCAACAATCCATGCTCCCCCCAAGTGCTCTTTGTGCAACGATATAGGCCATGCTACCCATCAATGTCCACAATTACCGGCACTTCAAGAGCATATGCAAATGTTGGATGATGACACTAACATTCCAGTTGTCAAACTCGAGCTGCCCCCTCAGCCTCGTGATAAATATTTGCATACCAACCACCCTTGTGCGATATGCGGCATCTACGACCATTATTCACATCACTGCCTTGATCTCCCAAATTATAGAGCAACACTATACAAACTGAATAATGCCAACCTAGAGATATCCCCTCTTCTCATTGAGGAAATATATCCCCCAAAATATTCCTCCTCGGAAAAAATTAACACCATTTACATGATTTCCATTGGAGACCCCTCTGTCCTGTCGGCCCCTTCCACTGATCCCTTTGACACACATGTTCAACCCTTTCAAATCGACGAGGAAACCACATGTCCACAACATGGGAGCAGGCCCAAAACCTTGCCAACTCATCATCATCATAATTCTCATCGGAGATAATGGGGGCATCCACCCCATAAGAGGAATCCCCCATCATCATATCATCACTTCAATATGCCACCACGACCCAAAACCTCATGGTATACCCCCCCGCCAGTAGTTGGTCAATGCCCTGTTGATCCCTCTCTAAGACAGCATCTGCACCGCAATGACACCTCTGATTTATGGGGCATAATAGATTACCTCGACCCTGGGATAGGGGGCATGATCAATCATTTTGAACCTTCCCCGTCACACCTATCTTAGTATTTCAATGATCCCATTGTTCAAACTAACACATATGTGATCCACAATCATAAACCCCATGCACATAGCATGGGGGCAAGTCATTAACCCTACTCACTTTTTCACATGCGTGATCTCAACCATTTTTTAGGTCACATATCACTTGTATATTTGATTTGATTTGATACACCTAGTATTCTTCCCCCACGGGTCATCATTTCTCTCCACCACTACATCCTTGGCTTAGTGGGGTCACCTTTATTTGTAGCCATTTTTTAACCTAGTTATTTCCTTTGACCATTCTGGAGTCCTTATGACCTCCATTTTTTGCACCATTTGCACTGCAGGATTCATATTTCTATGCCCGTGATGATGCTTGAGATCATTTGTTAACACCCAAAAAGTGTTCACTACCTCATTACCACATTATATGGCTCATTTGTCCATTTTCCTACCATATTTCCATTAAAATCCCAAAAAATCCCATTAAAAAGTCTCCAAAAGGCCATAAAACCCTCAAAATAGCCTAAAAAAGGCTAAAAAACCCCCCTTTTTCCTCCAAAAATAGCAAAAATCCCCTAAAAAGGGAATAAAAATATAAAATAATGAGGAAAAGGAGAAAAAAACCCTATACAGCTGCCTAAAACCATGTGTTTCCCAAAACCATGGGTCAGCACTCCACCACCAAAAAACTATAAATAGGTGATGGAGATCCCTTATTTCATATCCACAATCACAAGCACCCTTACTCTGCCAAAATCTCTCTCGAAACCCTAGTTCACCTTTGAACTATTTTCACCTTGAGAGCCACCTTTGGCCCATCCCCAACATTGGAGAAGGAGAAAGGAGCATATTGAAGCTTGGAGCATCCTCTTGGACACTGCAAAGGGCTTCATCAAACCTTGACACTCAAGGTAACATTAATAGTAAAAGTCATTCTTTTCATTTGATGTTCATGTTTCATGCAATATTTTAGAAGTAATTTAATCGTTGTTTTAGCTTAATTAGTTTAATATACTGAACTGCTACTAAGGAGTCCATTCTCCTTAGTAGGTGCTCATTGGCACAAGCTAGGGGTAAAACCCTAGCTACAGTTTTGGCGACTCCCCTAGTTTTCGAATTTCTGGTTTCCGTTTTTTAAATTTTTCCTTTCGGCTGTCCCTTTTGGCCGCCGCATACCGCGTTTTTTCCCTCTGCAGTCGCGTTCCGACCGCGCCTTTCAAGCCTTTACCTGCGATCTGACCGCGGCTCTCAGACTGCTTCCGATGCCCTGCCGGCGGATTCAAGTCTGTTACCTGCGATCCGACCGTGGCTAATCAGCCTGTTTGCCGCGATCTGACTGCGCCTGTCGGCCATTTTCCCGCGTCGCGACTGCGGCTTTCTGCCTCTTTCGCGCATCCCGACTGCGCCTGTTAGCCCTTCTGCCGCGACCCGACTGCATCTTTTTCCCTGTTTCTTGCGTCCCGACTGCCTCTGTTGGCCCCATAGCCGCGACCTGACCGCCGCTGTTTCCCTCAAACCCGCGGTCGGCCTGTTCCAATTCGCCACAGACCCGCGGTCTGATTTCTGCTCTTTTCCTGTTTTGAGCCCAGCCCCTTTTGCTGCAATATTTTCTGCATCTGAACAGCCCCCTGTACCACCTGCAGCCTCACTACCTTCCATCCTTTCTGCAACATAATTTATGTTCCCTTTACAGAATTCTTTTAAAAATTTTAGTGTTTTTTAAATTCAGAAAATTTTGCAAGTTAAACTTTCAATTTCCATATTATTGATAGATTGGAAGTTGCCCCCCTTGTGGCACTTCTATTTTTGGGTTCAACACCTCACGAGCACACACTCTGTCACATAAAATCAAGTGAGCCTTAAAAATTACCTAACTAAACCAACATTCTAACCCCACTTGGGGAACACAAAAGAATCATTGTAGTTAGGTAGGATCAGGGGGATAGGCTTCCAATAACACCCCTTGGTTATTTCACTTGAGACATAGTTGTTGTCCAAATAGGGAACCAAAATCCCCTAGTACTTTTTGGCACGGTCACGACCAGTTTATCAGAGGGCCTCTCCCTTAGGAGGGTTGAAGTCGGGAGACTGGTTCCGGAGGCCTGAGTGGAATACCGCACTCCATTCAGTAACCGAAGGGCTACCTTTCGCGGTTCGCGGGATATCCCTGTATAGGGGTATTGCGGTCAACGAACTAAACGGCAGATTCACCTTTCTGGACGTGTCATGAACGGGGTATCTTAGTTGCCATTCTTCTAGGATTGACTACCCGGTATCCCTCCCGGTAGGGGGATATCATAGCCACTTGGATTTCCTACTCATATTGTCTGACTTGGATTTCATCACCTTGCAGAGGATATGTTTAGTTGAGTCTGAATACTTTTAGCTAGGTGTTTGCATGCTCCTTTACCTCCCTTTGGTCTAGTGAGTCCACCATTTTTCTTTTTTAGGAAACCTGCTGCTTGTTGGTATTCTCACCATCTTTGTTGTTACTCCACCTATTGTAGCACAGCTGTTGCAGTGGGTGTTTTGAGTTGGTTGTTGGCCTGAGTGCCTTGCTTTTTAGCTCTCCTTTTGCACACTCGGTTGCATTAGGATTTTTGAGCTGTTTTTATACTCACCTCAACCCACAGAGACTAGACACCATCTGTCACCATTGAGTCCCCGAGACATTCTCGGCGCCTCAGGGGCGAGCCCCCACAGCACGTTTCTCTTGACACCACTCGTCGTAGATTCCGATCATTGTCCGTTGATACCACTCATCACAGATCTAGAGCCTTGTCACTTGACTCCACTCGTCAGCGACGTAGGACTCCGTCACCAGATAGTGACGCCCCTTACTTTACCTCTGATTCTGACGAAGAGTCTGAGAACCCTATTTATACTGCCCCTACTAGCCCCATGGCTGGCACGACTTCCACTCCATTTGTCATAGGGACCATTAGTGGCACATCCACCACTACACCAGTTACTACACCTGTTTTTGGTATGCCCTCCATCGGGCAACCATCTACCATTCCCCTCACGGTACCTATACCCACAGCAGGAATACCCATCCCCACTACATCAGTGGCTCACACTACCCATGGTGGTGCTGGACCATCCTCCACTACCTCAGTTCCCCCACTTGGGGGCACCTCCCTAAATCTTGTCCCTCCACTTGGGGGCACTGGCCCCAACTTGGTCCATAGCACTACTGTGTCACAGCCTTCTTCCAGTTTTCCATTCATGGCTAGCCTCAACCTACCTGACCTGGCCATATTGACCAACGATCCTATTCGACACGACCCTACATGGCCTCATATGCCTACCAAGCTCCCCTCGGACATCCCTAAGTTCGAGGGCAAGGCCGGTGAGGACCCACAAAACCACATCATGTCTTTCCACCTATGGTGTTCCTCTAACTCCATAGTGGACGACTCTGTTCGCCTCCGTCTCTTACAGCGCACCTTCACTGGCTCTGCAGCCAAGTGGTATATTGAGCACCCTCATGGGACCCACGCCACCTTTTCTTCCCTGGCCTCGACCTTCCTGCAGTTCTTCCAGTTGCCTGTCCGCTATGACGCGAGCGTTGAGATCCTTCTATCTTGTAGACAAAACACGGCTACCCATATCACGGATCACATCCATGAGTGGCGTCGACGCCGTAGCTTATGCAAGATCAAACTTGACGACCGTATCTTCCTAGATTGGTTCCTCAAATCCCTTCTCCCGGTTATCGCTAAGGATGTGGCCTCAGAAAGACCCCAGTCTGAAGAAGAAGCCATCCTTAAGGCCCAACAGTTCGACCTCATCTACGCCCAATCGGGTTACGTTTATACCATTATACCTGACGCCCCTCGCGGCGAGTCCTCCCAGCATGATGCGCCGGGGGCATCCCACGCTGCAGATGGTATCATTGGCCGTGTTTCTTCGCATCCCCAACCATTTTCTATAGCACGTCCTACCCCTGGCCCCGACCTGTCGAGGGCTACCTCCCAGTCTGGAGCAACCAACTCATATGCTCCCATGACACATCACCATTCCCATGGACCTTCATGTCCACCTCAGTGCTTCGGGTATGCGACTCCTGCTTATGCTCCTCCAGTCGCCCCTCAGCCTTACTACCATCAGCAGGCTGCCCCCGCTCCTGCGCCTCCACAAGCCCAACCCACTTATTATCCGCCCCAGGCAGCCCCTGCGGCACATCCACAACCTACTCCGCAGACCTATCAGCAATCCCCTCAAGTTGCTGCACCTGCTCAGCCTCAACCTGCATATCATCCTCTGCATCCTGCTCCTGCACCTGCGCAACCTCAGAATCCACCTGCTGCCCAAGGGCAAGTTTACGCCCAACAGAACCCGCAGCAAAACCAGAACAACCAACGTAACCAGGGCCAACAGAACCGCGGCAAGGGCCGTAATCGGGGAAACAACCAACCTGCAGACCAAGCTGGTCAACCGGCTAATCCCCCTGACAACAACAATGCGGCCCCCGCTAATCAAAACCCTGATCGCCCGCCCAAGCAGGCTAAAAACCCCAATTTGCGAACAAAACACCCTTGTTCTATTTGCGGGGTCTATGGACACTACACCCATGCTTGCCCACACTTGGAGCGAGCTCGGCAGCTCTGGGTTGACGAGGCCCATCGCCAAGGGCATGCGGCCCCCCAAGCGCCACCCAACCCCCCCCAACCTCAACAACCCCCTTTGGTGCTGCAAAACCCATTACCGACCCAAGGCGTAGTGAACACTCAGCCGTTGGCTCCCCATCAAGCCAATGCGCCCCAACAACAACAGATCACTTACGCTGCTCCTGATCAACCCATGTTTGACTCAGGTACCCACCACTTACTGATGATGTCATCCGCTGACGTCAACCTCCAGACCCGTCGGAACCAATATGGCTCCACCTCTGAATCCACTCCCACGGATAAACCTACTAACGCCCATCCCACCGATCAGGCGTTACGTATACCTCCGCCTCCCATAGACGGCGCTACGAAAGCACCTCGTTTCCCACTTCGCCGAATCAACAATAACCCTAACGCGCGCGCTGCGTCAAACTACAACATCGTAGACGACCTAGCCCAATCTCCCGCAGCCATGTCTGCGTTAGAAGTCTTGAAGAACTGCCCTTCCCAGCGCAAGACTTTACTTTCTGCCATTGGGGGGATTGACCCAACTGATTCGCATTTAATGGCATTTGATTTAGACCAGTCTGAACCACGCCTACCTTCCAGCTTAGCCTTTCAAGTTACTGTCTCCGTTCGGAATCTTGTCATCCATCGGTGCATCATCGATGAGGGTGCCTCCACATGCGTCATGTCTACATTTGTATGGCAGAAGCTCGGATCCCCTCCTCTCCAGCAGTCCACCACTGCATTACGCGCCTACGACGGTCATTCGGCTCAGCCCCAAGGCCTCGTAGCCAATGTCCCCGTCCAGTTAGGTGGCAAAACAGTCCTTATTGACATTGAGGTAATCAATGCCCAATTGGATTATAACCTTCTACTTGGCCGCAGCTACATGTATGCCATGTGGGCGGTTGCCTCTTCTATCTTTCGCACCATGATGTTCCCCCATGAAGGACGCGTGGTTAAGATTGACCAGCTCACCTACTATGATCCCAGTGCTCCGGCGGCACCGGAAAATGTTCTCCCCATGGTTGAACAACCTGTTTCTCCTGCCACCACCTCATTTGTTTCCTCTATGGGGCCTGGAGTCTACTCAGACGCGCCGATGACCTCCACCTTTCAATCCATTCCTCCGTCGTCATCTACGCCCGAAATGTCTGATTTATGTACCTTGTCCCACGACAACCTACCACCTAACACTCAACCACCCTTGTTGCCAAAACCACCACTGGTACCTAGCCACATTGGTGTTACCCCGATCCATACGATCCCCTTCCTAGTCCCTCCATCGGGAGTAGTAAGCGCCCCGGTCATGGCTACCCTTAGCCTCCCTGGGTTAACCTTGGGATTACCTGTATGGTACCTTTCGCCTCCCGTTCGCCCGCCGACACCAGACGTCGTCCTCCAGCCGGTGCAACCCATGGCTACTACCACTCAGCCACCTCCCGGTGTCTCTACCCCTTCGTCCTCCACAACACCTCCTCCTACTCCCAAACCCACTGGGGGCAGAGGTCCACAACCTTACACTGCTGTACCACCTCCCAAGACAGTCAAAAACCCTCCAGTGTTTCGTGCTCCTCCCAAATGCTCGCTGTGTGACGAGTTGGGCCATGCGACCCACCAGTGCCCACAGTTACCCGCATTGCAGAAGCACATGCAAATGCTCGATGATGACCCCAACATCCCAACTGTCAAACTAAACCCCACTCCTAAGCCTAAAGATAAGTCCCTACGTACCAATCACTCCTGCGCCATCTGCGGTATTTACGGGCATTATTCACATCATTGTCCTGATCTCCCGGATTACAGAGCGGCTCTCTATGAGATGAACAATCTGGATCTTGAGACGGCACCACCTACCATTGAGGAGATCTACCCCCCAGACTCTTCAACTTCCGGAGAGGTCAATACCATCTATATGATCTCTTCAACCACTACCCCCTCGTCAAACGATTTGACGACGCAGACTTTCCGTACTGATGAGGAGATTCTTGAGGCCCTAACTGCCCCGGATTACCCCTGGGATGACATGCACCACCGTTCCTATTTCATCCCCGAAGCGTCTTCCTCTAGCTCCGCTACCCAATACGCGGTCGAATCCAAAGACTTCCTCCCCACTAAGGTTGACTGGTTCAAGGACCCTATTCCTGCTCCTGATGCCTTCGAGGAAGGTAACATGGCCAACATCTCACCTGTCATCCAAGTTGATATCGCTGCCCTAGGACGTGCCCCTGAACTCATTACTTTAGGATCATTTTGCAGTAAGCAAGAGATTGAGGACTACATACACCTTTTTAAGGAATTCCGTGATGTCTTTGCCTGGTCTTATACCGAAATGCCTGGTCTTGACCCCGCCATTATAGAGCACCACATTGACACATGGCCTGATGTAACCCCCGTTCGTCAGAAACAACATCCTCTTCCTCCCTCAAAGTTCCCCGGATATGCCCCTGAACTCATCACTTTAGGAGCCTCCTGCAGCGAGCGGGAGATTGAGGATTATACACAACTCTTCCAAGAGTTCCGTGATGTCTTTGCTTGGCCATCTAACGGAATGCCTGGGTTCAACCCCTCCATTCTCAAATATCGCATAGACACACGGCCAGAGGAACTCCATGTTCTTACTGAAACCAACTCTGAAGGCCGTCCTTTGCGCAACCCCCATAATGGGTTGTATCTTAAGCGCTTTTACCCATAAAAGAAACCCGCAGCCTCATTGGTCTGCGTTGTACAGTACTTTCTTTTTTTTTTTTTTTTACGAACCGTTTCCACCATCGGAATCAGCACGACGAGACCGTCATGATGGTCACCTCGTTGCATTATTTTTGTTCCGCCATTTTTTGCCCATTTTTCAGACGCCACTAGTCGCCTCGGTTTGCGTGCCACATCGGCCGTTCTCCGTTTTTCGCATGTTTTATATCATCGGATTCATTTTTCCGAGCTGGTGATGATGCTTGAGATCATTTCTCGCTCTCACCTCCAGATTTTCTGGGCATTTTTCAAAATGCCCCTGTCACCTCGGTTTGCGTGCCACCTCGACCGTTACCCGTTTTTGACATCCTTTATATCACCGGATTCATTTTTCCGAGCTCATGATGATGCTTGAGATCATTTCTCGCTCTCACTTGGTACAATTTCAACATTGTGTCCCAACATGTTGCTGCCTCGGTTTGCGTGCCACATCGGCCGCCATCGGATTGTTCCACATTTTTACATGAGCCATTCACTCCTATCATACTGCAAATGTTTCATTATTTTGCCACCATGTCATCTACCCCGCAAGGAGGCCCACTAGTGTTCCCCCCTACCCTCGTTCTTGGTCATCATTACTAAACCTTGATTGAACACTTCCTCCTTGCCTGGCCATTCCTTTTGTTCGGTATACTTTTATCCCTTTTTCGGGCCGGACAAGTCCTTTACGAAAAAGGCACTTAGGGAGTTTCCGTTAAGCTCTTTTCTGACTCCTAAAAGAATGAAAAGATCGCCGAGCAATCTTGCTTCCTTTCATGCTCGTTAAAGTACCTGAAAGGGCGTCTATCTGGTATAAGTTTAACCCTTTTCCGGACCTGGTAGACTAATTACGAAAAAGGAATCCTCTAGTCACACCGGCTAGAAGAGTTCTTCATTGCATCCTTTTATGCTTCTTTGGGCCTTGGAGACTAAATCTACGAAGAAGCAACCCCCTGGAGTCTTCTTACTTGCTTTCAGACTCTCTAAAATTGAAAGCAACCACGAGCATGAACTGTCTTGGGCTCGTAAAATCCACACGACAGTACCATTCCATCACTTCAGAGTCTTCTTATCGCTTTCAGACTCCTTAAAATTGAAAGCAACCACGAGCATGAACTGTCGTGGGCTCGTAAAATCCACACGACAGTATCATTTTACACACCCTTCTTCTAGTTCCTTAACCCATGAAGAAGTCCCCACCCGTGCCTCCTGGCACTACGATCGATCATCTCGGCAGCACCCCCAATCAGGTCGCCTTTGTTCAGAGTATTCTGCAATCCCCTGCCATTTTACCCTAGTTTGAGTCTCCCTCAGACCAGTCACTCTCCCTGAGCCACTAAAGCTATGATCCATTTCCCCTCAGTCAGTTTCATATGCTGCCAGATCATTCCCATTATCATACTCTGAACAAAGGAAGTTTGAGTCCACCCACTCTACTTGCCCAGTTGTCCTCCCACAGTTTGTCAGTCCTGCCATCAGTACGATCACATTTCGTCTCTTCACCTCATGCTCCTGTCAAGGAAACATCATTGCCTTGATAGTTGCAGGTCTCCCTCTGTCGACGATAGCTCCTCTATTCCAGAGGATAGGCCCAGAGGTCCCTACACCTTGGACTTATCACCATCTGTGGTAAGTGCCTACGGATCATTCTGAGAGGAGTCATCATTGCCTCTCCGAGTGGTTGTTCCTCACATGCTCGACTTCAGCACCTTGATCGCATCGTTGAGGATCGCGTAGGATTATATCCCATCAGTTTTTAGTCGAAGACCCCGGATTTCCCCCGACTCTAGCACATTGGTGAGTCATTTCGGAACGCCCAGTTGTATGTTCCCGTGGATGTCCGGGCTGCGTTGGCGATTGTATTCGGAAGCCATCCAGTTACATGCTTCTTTGAGTACCCAGATCAGTCCCAATGCAGTGTACCATTACGAGTGTACCTCTTGTCACTCTGATCCAGCAGCTCATTAGTTCCTTTGGTACCACATTCAGTAGCACTGTTGATTGTTCCAGTGTATCAGCTCTTCAGCACAGACATGGTCAGCTCAGCAGTATGTCCCAGATTTTGTGTCCCCTCTGGACCCTTATGATGTACACAGTGGCTATGTATCTTTCAGGTCCCTCTTTTTTGGGCCTCACAGTTTTTTATGTATCTTGATACGAGCATGGGTATGCCCACCTCGTCCATATATTGAGATTATTCCTCATTCAGTATTTGAGGTCATGTCTATTTCAGGTCCCCATTTTTTGGACCCCATTGTTATTGTTATATTCTGATACGAGCATGGGTATGCCCGCCTCGTCCATATGATCAGATGATTCCTCATCCATTTTTGAGGTTATGTACTCTTAGCTCTTGCAGTTGTTCGGGATCGTTGTTCCGGGCTTCAGTTTGTTTCTTCTCTTCTCTCCACACCCAGGAAAACCATTCATGACTTATGATGTCCATCGGCCATACGATGAGCTCCTGACCTCGCACATCAGGGGGCAATCTGTTAACACCCAAAAAGTGTTCACTACCTCATTACCACATTATATGGCTCATTTGTCCATTTTCCTACCATATTTCCATTAAAATCCCAAAAAATCCCATTAAAAAGCCTCCAAAAGGCCATAAAACCCTCAAAATAGCCTAAAAAAGGCTAAAAAACCCCCCTTTTTCCTCCAAAAATAGCAAAAATCCCCTAAAAAGGGAATAAAAATATAAAATAATGAGGAAAAGGAGAAAAAGGAGAAAAAAACCCTATACAGCTGCCTAAAACCATGTGTTTCCCAAAACCATGGGTCAGCACTCCACCACCAAAAAACTATAAATAGGTGATGGAGATCCCTTATTTCATATCCACAATCACAAGCACCCTTACTCTGCCAAAATCTCTCTCGAAACCCTAGTTCACCTTTGAACTATTTTCACCTTGAGAGCCACCTTTGGCCCATCCCCAACATTGGAGAAGGAGAAAGGAGCATATTGAAGCTTGGAGCATCCTCTTGGACACTGCAAAGGGCTTCATCAAACCTTGACACTCAAGGTAACATTAATAGTAAAAGTCATTCTTTTCATTTGATGTTCATGTTTCATGCAATATTTTAGAAGTAATTTAATCGTTGTTTTAGCTTAATTAGTTTAATATACTGAACTGCTACTAAGGAGTCCATTCTCCTTAGTAGGTGCTCATTGGCACAAGCTAGGGGTAAAACCCTAGCTACATCATTTCTCGCTCTCACTAAACACTTTCGGGCATTTTTTCCATGCCCCATGCCACCTCGAATTGTGTGCCACATCGGCTATTGTCAGTTTATTGGCGATTTTTATACCATTGGATTCAGTTTTCCGAACTTGTGATGATGCTTGAGATCATTTCTCGCTCTCACCACCATATTTTTCGATAATTTTTTCACCCAACCCTCATCACCTCGATTTGTGTACCACATCGGTCGTTGTCCATTTTTGAAGTTCTTTATATTGCCGAATTTAGTTTTCTACGCTCGTGATGATGCTTGAGATCATTTCTCCCTCTCACTAGAAACCCTTTTTGACATTGTGTCCCTACACCTTGTTACCTCGATTTGTGGGCCACAGCAACCGCTGTCGAGTTTTACAATTTTGTGCATCACAACTTATACATGAGCCATCCACTCCATCCATACCCCAATTATGGCATTGTTTTGCTACCATTCATCAACCCGCAAGGAGGCCCCATTAGTGTTCCCCCCTATCACCGTGCTTGATCCCCATACTCGCCCTTTGATTGAACACTTCCTCCTTGCCTCTCCGTTACTTTTGTTCAGTATAATTTTATTCCTTTTTTGGGCGGAGCATTTCCTTTACGAAAAAGGCACTTAGGGAGTTTCTGTTAAGCTCTTTTTTGACTCCTAAAACAATGAAAAGATCGTCGAGCAACCTTGCTTCCTTTCATGCTCGCTAAAATTATTTGAAAGGGCGTCTACCTGGTATAAGCTTACCCCTTTTCCGGACCTTGTAGACCAATTACGAAAAAGGAATATTCTAGTCACACCAGCTAGAAGAGTTCTCCATTTGCATCATTTTATGCTTTTTCGGGCCTTGGAGACTAACTTACGAAAAAGAACACCAATGGAGTCTCCTTACCACTTTCAAACTCTCAAAAAATGTAAGCAACCATGAGCAATCACCATCTTGGGATCGTATAAATCCACAGGACGGTACTCCACCACCACTGCAAAGTCTTCTTATCATTTTCAGACTCCCTAAAAATGAAAACACTCACGAGCACAGACAGTCCTGGGCTCACAAAATCTAGAGGATAGTACCATTTAAGAGCACACTTTTATCCCTTCTTATAGCTCATTAAAACTATGAAGAAGGACCCAATGGTGCTTCTCAGTGCCACAACAGATCATGTCTACTCATACGGCAGCTTCCCCATCTTGGTTGCCTTTGTTCAGATCATTTTGCAGTATGTCACCCTGAGAGTCTCTCGAAAGCATCCATCAGCTTGTCCTCCCAGAGTCACTCCAATCTGCAATACATACCCCTGATCCTTTAAGCTGTGATCCCCACACCTAAAAATCAGTTTCCTATGCTGCTAGGTCAAACATGTCATCATGCTCCGAACAAAGGAAGTTTGAGTCCACCCACTCTATGACCCCAATCATTCCCCATCCTTACAGTATATCAGTCCTACCATCAGTACTATCACACTTCAGTTATACACCTCGCGCTCCTACCAAGGAAACATCATTGCCTTGGCAGTTGCTGGTCTCCCTCTGTCGACGCCAACCAAACCTATTCCAGAGGATAGACCCAGAGGCCCCTGTGCCTTGGACTCATCACCATTAGTGATGAGTGCCTACGGATCATATCGAAAGAAGTCCTCGGTGCCTCTCCAAATGATTGTTTCTCACATGCTCGACTTCAATACCTCGATCGCATCATTAAGACTCGTACAGGGTATCGATCTTTTCAGTTATTTGTTGAAGACCTCGGATATCATCTGACTCTACCACATATGAGAGTCTAATTAAGGATACAACCAGTTACATTTTCCTATGGATATTTGGGTTGCGTTTACAGACATTTTTCAGATGTACCCCGCTTTTGTACTCCCTTGAGTATACAGTTACATATAACTCCTCAGAGTTGACTCACAGTTATTGAGTACCTACAGATGTTGGACACCTTCAGTTTCAGCAGTTATTGAGTACCTAAAAAGTGCTCACTAGCTCATTCCCTTATTCAAATGACCCATTTGTCCACTTTTCCACCATTTGAGCCTCTAAAGCCATCAAAAGGTCACCAAAAAGACCATAATACACCTTTTTCCCCTCAAAATATACATTTTTCCCTCAAAAAACACAAAAAACCCTCAAAAAGGGTCCAGAATTCCCCAAAAATATTAAAAGGGAATAAAAATATTCAAAATATTCAAAAAAGGAAAAAAATGGGGAAAAGAACCCTAAACCATGTTGGTCAATACCATTGGTTTCCACAAAACCACAATGGTATTCCCCATCACCAAAAACTATAAAAGGTGATAGGGGCTCCTCACTTTCCATCCATCCATCATCCTATCCTCATGCTGTCAAAATCTCTCTTGAGTTCTTGACCATTGTAGCAATCTTGGAGAAGAGACCATTGGAGCCTGGAGCATCTCAACCTTGGAGCTGCTCAACACCACAAATCCTCACCATTTGAGGTATTATAATACAAAACATTCTTTCATTTCTTGTTCTTTCCATGAATCGTTTTAGATTTATTTGTTATATGAATATGTTAGTTTAGATTTAGATTTAATTCATAATCATTTTTGCTTTCTATATTGAAACTACTATCACATTGTTGGAAGGTGCCCATTGCACAAGCTTGGTTGCAAAACCAAGCAACAGACGGATTCATACTTGTCGACTTCAACACATCATCTGAGGATTGAATCTAGCAACCAACCAAGTACCTTGGGCCTACATGCCTCAATGGCAGGTTACCTCGCTTTCAACATGAGTTTACATCATTGGCTCTTGATTGAAATATTTCTTCATGTGTGCGACCTCATATCATTGATTCACACTCGATGGTATGTAATGTGATACCTTGGGGATCATTGACATCAATGGTGATATCCCTTGTGCTTGTTAACAGTATACATCAATGACCGATAATCAAGTGGTTTCTACCATGTTCGACTCCAAGACATTTGTACTCACATGGATAGATTCATATCATTGTGGGTTCATCTTGAAGACCCTAGGGAGTCATATTTTACCCAGGTTGCGATGGATTTTTTTTTAGTTATATCACACGGATCCACTTTGTATTGGTCGTGGCTGTGTTATCATCTCATCATGGATCTACGCTTGTACCTAGTAGCCATGATTGTGTTCAGTCGGTCTTTACTATCATGGATCTGCAGTGTATTGATCGGCAGCCATGTTGTGAGTCATCCGAGACTATGTTCTCAGAGTCAGTTGTACTACGACAACATCTTCCCTCAGACAAGTTCTTGCCATCCTTCTATCAAAGCATTTCACTTGTCTAGTTTCTACACTTGAACTTGCAGCTTAGTCTCAACATAAAATACAAGCAAGTGCATATAATGTATGAAAGATATTAGCATAACAAATAGCATGGTCCATGATATAATAAGCAAATGTAACCCAATGTTCATAAACAACCATTTACAATATCAATTGGATGAGAAAATGAGTATTTCTATTAATATAAACAAGAAGTACATGATACAACCTCTTGCTGGCAACTCATCCAAAATGAGAACTAGGTCCCTCCACTTGTGCATCCACCACTTCAATCCCCCAATGCAATGGAGAACTCACTAGTAGAGGATAGGGTCCTTCACAATATATAGAAGAGTTTGGTAGGTGAACATAGAAGGTTCACAACAACAAGGATTAAAGGATGTAGTTTCAATGCTCTCTCTTTCTCCTCCCTTCCATACACCATAAGAGATCAATATATAGCCTTCCACAAGGTAGGTGAAAGGTCGAATCGATTTGGTTTGGGATGCATGGAGGGCCAAAGGTCACAATGGCCGCTTTTTGGAAGTAAAAATAGAGTTTTTACTATTTTTACCATTTAACTTGATGCACGCAGGCTATAGTGTAGCAGCATGCATATATGCGAGGTGCAATGAAGTAGCTCACGTACAGGAACAAAAATAGGGAAACAAGGGTTCCTGGATGATAAAAAGTGGTTTTGAGTCTAACAAATGAATACTGAAGGCCAATGAGTGTTGATGCTCATAGGGTGGCAAAATACACTGTAACAGATGCCCCCTAATGTGTGAGGTCAGAGAAGGTACTACAATGGCTGAAATACATTGTAAATCTCAAAAGTGGAGTGATGGAGACACAAATGGAAGGAACAACCCACTCGTCATAATACAATGATATCTTTGAATACATGTCGGTACAATACAACAATCTGATACAATGTCCATGAATAGGTAGTATATAGTGAATAGATGTCAAGTGGTCATATACATGACCCATATACAGTGAGATATGGTATCCTACCGAAGAGGAAACAACTGATGCAAACTGATGGCACAAATTGCTAAAGTATGAGACTGATCTCATAAGTACAATCACAATTGCTAGTAGCATACTAAATTTCACTGAAAGTCTGGGGTCTTCTACACAAATCATCTACGGTGCAAGTCCCATCAAGTGAATAAAGGTGTTGAAGTTGAACCTGATGTGACATCATCTAATTACCGGTCATTGATTATTATTAATAGATGTGAGATAACGCACCAATAATGAAAATGGGAATTAAGTCAAAGAGTACATTCACCAAGTGAAAATAAAGGTGTTGAGGTCAAACACTATGATGAATCCATCAATCAGGGGGTTGATGTATTCCCAAAACTATCGATGACGAGAGAACCTACAACTAATGAATGCAAGCCTCGAGGTACTCAACCAGACTCTAAGTCTCAATTCTAGAATAAATGGGTTGAAGTCGATGGAATGAAACTCGCTAGAAGGGGGGAATTAATGAATCCCCCATCAACCAACACGAGGTAGTAGCTACGCTGAAATATTTGGAAGAACTCAGATGAACAATTTGGATTGACTCAAAAGGGATGGCCGACATGCAATAGTCAAGAGATGTGCGAAGTGGCCGACTCTAGTTTCAGGACTTCCTTTGAACAAGAGCATGAGAAGATGGATAGGCTCGGGAAGCATAGACTCAAGTACTAGATGATAATAACGCTTTGCGATGCAGGAGGCATCAACAAAGGATCCATAATGACTGGAAGCTTAACCAACTGGTGGAGTAAGATCTGAGAAACGAGTACAGCTCCTAAGGTCCTACTAATGTCCCGACTCATAATGAATGGAGTGGAGATGAATGCTCTATTCAAATGTGACACGACAGCTGCCAAATAGAAAGTAGTAACAAATTTTACGTCCGGATTTTTCAGCTATATAATTTTTTTGGTATTTTTCATATTGGAGAGCTTGAAAATAATAAAATTGCTTATAGTACAACAAGTGAGGGAACGAGTGTCAAAAGCGAGCAAACTAGTTCCAAGGAGTGGAACATATCTATGCTCAATGCAAGGAAACATGTGCAGGATATCGATACTCGGGGGGTGTTCCCTCAGGTGTAAGGGTCGTCAAGTCATGAAGAATTAATTATAGCTATGCTTGGATCGGAAGAGTAAGTGTGCACGCAAGGGGCCGATAACTGCGACAGGCGAAAGATGGCACAAGGCCCAATAAGGCAAGCAGGATAATGCAATGAAATCATAACTTGAAATAAATGGGGGAGTCCTTATGGGAGATGTCCAGAATAAGATAAAGTAGAGTATTAGTCTTCATCGCAATGTCTTGGCGTGACTACAAAGGAATCCCAATCCTAAGGAGAAACAACAGCATGGGCACCAAAAGGCATAAAAAGTCTCTAACTAGGGCACCCATGGTCGGACAAGCCCTACTGCTAAATAACGACACTTCTATAGCAGTATGAAGGTTCTGTGTCGGTTACAAAGCGGGGTCGCACCTAGGGTTCATGAAATTGGTCATAAGGTCAAATGAAACAATGCAGTTGAAATGACATCTAACCTACATGATAATTAGGGTAGAATATACCAGCCAAAGGTGCGAATAAGTCAAAAAATCCAATCCCATTGGAAAAAAACTATTCAAAATGGTACTCCATGACGACGTATTAGTCCAAAACAGTTCAAAAAGGGAAAAAACTATAGGAAAGTGGGTTTGAAAAATTATAAATAGTAAAAAGAAATTACTTTTACCACATCATTTTCATTTTTCACCTCCATAGTGCATTTGGTTAGTTTTTACCTTCATTCTTCAAACATCGATTACGCAAGCTACGAGTGTCGAAATCACGAACCGTCTAGATCAGGTTGGTAGTCTCATCCCCCTCTTCATTTCTATTGTTATTATTTCCATTTTTAATGGTCATAATTTTTTTTTCCATGGTATACACCCATAGTTTGTTGTATGCGGGTCGCATGGAGGGCATCATGTGCACGGTCAACGCATGCATTGACCGCATATACACAGGCTTGTCCAAATATTTTCCCATGTACAACGTCTTGAGTGTGATTTTTTAAACACATGAGCATTAAAAATTCTTTTATTTGCTTCCAGGATGGTTCTGGAATGGAGGGAGAGAGAGCACGACATCACATATCAACAAGTACGTGATGATCTAGCCACCCAACAAGCACTGCAAGCTTGTGGGTTGTTCAAATTGTGAAGCATCGGGGGTTTAAGGTCCCAGAACCGATTGCTCACTCAGTTGGTTAGTTACTGGGATGCAGAGGCACAACATTTTGATCTGGATGGTCAACCACTGTCCATAGAGGTGGAAGACATTTACTTTATCACAGGTCTGTCTTTTCGAGGTGAGGTGGATAGCCTTCGAGCTCGCAATGTGGGAGGTGGAATCACAATTAGTGATTATATAGACAGGTGCTGCATCCATGGCACCCAAAAGGTTGGCATCCAGGCTCCCATTGAAGCCATTGCAAGGTTAAGTATGAAGATGATAGTACTTATGCTCAGGAGGATATCAGGTTCAGCAGCTCTACATTAGGCATCACGACTCTTGATATTCTATGCAGCAGAGTGTATGTGACCGACTATGTATGACTGGTGCACAACGTTACTGGGTACCATGAAGACCCAAGTAACGGAGTGCAAGCTAGGGCGGGCCAAGAAATTCGGTTTTGGCAGTATCTTATGCATTTTTTCTTCGAGAGAGTACCAGGCTTGAGTCCAAGGGTTGAATTCCCTCTGCATGGTCTTTGAGACCCCGCACAGACCCGGTGGGAGGAAGTATTGACACGGTAGGGGGGTGGCTGACAGGATTCCCCATATTCTAAGTATTTTTTCCCCTGGTGGGCCTGACAGGTCATCGCCATCAATGATTATCCATATGATGGTATAGACTACTGAGGAAATCGATACATTCCGCTCCCTCCAGGGGCCGCATTCAGAGAGATTGGTAAGAATAATCTTTTTAAGTTTTGTGAATATTAAATTTTTTGAATTTTTGTTATAAGTGAAAGAAAAAAATCGTTTTGGTGTGGTATCGTATATTAATGTATGATTGTTTTCTCACAAATGCTGGTCCGCGAAGACCTCAGGGATTCCCATGACACCACTGCAGGGGCAGCGGTGGTGAGGTAGTGGGTGCGACAACCTAGCACACATTGGAGAATGTGCGGGTCAACCTAACCAGGATGACCAACCAAGTACCCATCATCAAGGTGGAGCATCTCCCAGAGGATATGCAGAGACACGTTGTTGGAGTTACAGGGGCATGGGTATGGTTACTCAGGCGCATAGCCAACGATGTCCACTATTATATCCAGACTCATCTTGTCAAGGAAACAAGGCCTCCCCATAGCGCTTAGATGCCACGAGACCCTATTTTGTATCGGATGTATATTTTGAGAGCTATGAGCTCCAGTTTTGTACTATGACACCACTTTTTGATATATTATTAATGAAAAAACTATGACTTTTTGGTTCTACTATTGTGTATGTACAAAATGTGTGAATGTTATTTTGTGTGATTCAATGCTTCTTTCATATATGTGGCAAATTCCAATCTAAGACATAGTTAGCAAATGCATCAGCAGTGTGATTAAAACGTCTTGGAACATGAACATAAGTAATAAAATTAAAATGACATTCCAAAAGTCTCACCTTTAAGAACCTTCGTAGTAACGTAGGATCTCTAACACAGTATCGGTCATTCAATTGATACACAATCAATTGTGAATCCAGGCGGACCTCTAAAGAGTGAATACCATGTGAAATGGCATCACGAAGTAACTCAATTATGGCACTATACTCAACAACATTGTTAGATGTAGGACCGAGACAAGCACCTCCTGAAGACATGATCTAACTGTCAGGGGAATAAATAACCCATGCAGTAGAATCTAGTCTCTATGTATGATGGTTGGCCCCATCTACAAATCCTAGGTACGCTAGAGATTCTGCTAACATCTATCAACCAAAAGGAAGCGAATCAACAGACTCAAAAAATCAAAGAAAAGCTAAACTATGTACAACAACTATAAAATAGTGTACAAAAGTATCAGCTCAATCTAGAAGCTCAAGCATAATACTGCTTGAGTTAGAGCCCATTTCTAGGATCCTTCAAGGAGTTCCCCTTGTAATCTTCCAATTTGTAGGCTCCTTTCTCGAGGACACGCTTCACTATGTAGGGACCGTGCCACATCCGATTAAACTTGCCTACCCCAGGGGTTCTTTAGCTTGGTCATAAAGGAGGACCAAGTCACCTTCAACATATTGTTGGGGATTGACAAACCTATCATATTGAACCTTAACATGACGTTTGTTGGCATATATAGCCACAGCAGCATCTCGACATTGCTCATCAAGATGGTCAAGGTGGATCAAACGTTGCTCAACATCATAAGTGTCAAGTAGGAGCTCTATAACTAACTTCAACGAAGGGATTTCACATTCAATGGGTAAGAGAGAATCCACACCATTTACCAACTAAAAAGGTGAGAAACCAGTGGAAGTCTTCACTACGGTTCGATATCCCCACAAAGTAGGATATAACATAATGTGCCAGTTTCTCTTTCTTTATCGGATGGTTCATTGGAGAATGGTCTTTAAGGACTTATTTACTTCCTAGGCCTGACCATTTGCTTGGGGATAGTAGGAAGATGATTGATCTTGCTTAAACCTAATAATGATTGACAATTCCATCATCATCTTGTTTTGAAAGTGACTGTCATGGTCAGTGACAATCTCTCTCGGGATATCGAATCGAGCAATAATCTAATTGAACACGAAGTGGGCTGCAGTAGCACCATTGTCTTTTACGGTCGGCATGGCCTCAGCCCATTTGGTAAAGTAATCAACGACCATGATAATATGGTGATGCCCCCCAACCGAAGTTGGTTTGCAATCCATGAAATATACCCCCCATTTGGTGAAGGGACCGACGATGACAACCGGATGAAAGGGTGTAGGATGTGAGTGTACATTTCGAGAAAACACCTGGCAAGGGTGATATCTCTTCATGATATTGAAACAATCTTTGAAGATCATATGCCAGAAGTCACCTGCACGCAAGAAACCACTTATACTATGAAACGAGAACTATATACTAAGAACGAGAACTCTAGCCATAAAAACTCACATTTTTGCATAAAAAACACCGAAAACAACCCCCAAATCAAAAAGTGTCGATGCCAGTATCATGTTTTCATAAAAAACACCAAAAACAACCCCCAAATCGAAAAGTGTTGATACTAGTATCAACGTTTTTTTTCTCTGGGTTAAAAATATAGCCATGGCTTAAAAATCTCATACGGTTGTTTACGAAAACCTTGAAATCAACCCCTAAATTGAAATTTTTTGTTTTCAACAAATAAATTCCTAACCTAAACCCTCAACAAACTATTACAAAAGTTAAAAAAAAAATTATAATGCGCCTCTCCTACCTTAACCCCCCTAACAAACTATTAATAATTTTTTTAAAAATTTACATTTAAAAAAATAATTACATATTTGACCCTAACCCCCCAACAAACCATTAATAAATGTTTGAAAAAATTACATTTTAAAAAACAAAGTACATTTCCTAATTCCCTAGCCCCCTACGTTACCCCCTACCTTAACCGCCCAAAAATTACATTTTCTAATGCCCTACCCAGTGCGTTAACCCCTCAATGTTACCCCATTGCCCCTCACACATTGTTTTAACTAAAAAAAATTAAAACCCAACTTAAAAAAATTAAACAATTAAAATAAAAACTTAAACTTAAAAAATAAAAAATAAAACCTAAACTTTACCCAAAAAAAAAAGAAAAAAGAACTAGACTTCAGAAAAAAAACAAATTAAAAATTTAAAAAAAAAACTATACAAAAAAAAATTAAAAAACAAATTAAAAATTAAAAGAAAAACTTTATAAAAAAAAATTAAAAATTAAAAGGAAAACTTTATAAAAAAAAATTAAAAATTAAAAAAAAAAAAATGACGGGCGGATGTTGGCTCCAACCCCTTGGGCCCCTATGGGCGCCCAAGGGGGCGACGCAAGCATCCGCCCGTCCAAAAATATAAATTAAAAATTAAAAAAAAAACTTTAAAAAAAAATTAAAAATTAAAAAAAAAATAAACTTTACAAACAAAAAAAAATCAAAATCAAACAAAACAAAAATTTAAAACAAAAATTTAAAAATTAAAAAAAAAAAATTAAAAATACAAAAAAAAAACACAAAAATTGCACCCCCCATGGGCGCCCAAAGGGCCTCCCCCGCGGGGCGGCCCTTTGGGCGCCCACGGGGGCGGAGCCAGCGCCCGCCCGCCCAAAAGTGGGCGGCGGGCGCTGGCTCCGCCCCCGTGGGCGCCCAAAGGGCCGCCCCGCAACGGAGGCTCGATGCCGGGCATCGAGCCTCCGCCGCGGGGCGGCCCTTTGGGCGCCCACGGGGGCGGAGCCAGCGCCCGCCGGCCCAAAAGTGGGCGGCGGGCGTTGGCTCCGCCCCCTTTTGGGCCGGCGGGCGCTGGCTCCGCCCCCGTGGGCGCCCAAAGGGCCGCCCCGCGGGGGAAGCTCGATGCCCGGCATCGAGCTTCCCCCGCGGGTCGGCCCTTTGGGCGCCCATGGGGGGGCGATTTTTGTTTTTTTTTTTTTTTTTTAATTTTTTTTTGTTTAATTTTTAAATTTTTGTTTTTTTTAATTTTGATTTTGAATTTTATTTTTTTGGTAAAGTTTGGTTTTTTTTTTTAATTTTTATTTTTTTTTTTAAAGTTTTTTTTAAATTTTAAATTTGTTTTTTAATTTATTTTTTTAAAGTTTTTTTGTTTTAATTTGTAAAGTCTAGTTTGTGTTTTGGTTTTTTTTTTTGTAAAGTTTAGGTTTTATTTTTTATTTTTTAAGTTTAGGTTTTTTTTTAATTTTTTAATTTTTTAAAGTTGGGTTTTAAATTGTTTTTAGTTAAAACGATGTGTGAGGGGTAATGGGGTAGTGGGTAAGGCATTAAGAAATGTAATTTTCGGGTGGCTAAGGTAGGGGGTAATGTAGGGGGCTAGAGCATTAGGAAATGTACTTTGTATTTTTAAATGTTTATTAATGGTTGGTTGAGGGGTTAGGGTAGGATATGTAATTATTTTTTTAAATGTAATTTTAAAAAAAAATTATTAATAGTTTGTTAGGGGGTTAGGGTAGAAGGGACGCATTATACTTATTTTTTTAACTTTTGTAATAGTTTATGGGGGGGTAGGGATAAGGTTAGGGTAGAAAGGGGCAATGTAATTTTTTAAAATATTTTTTTTTTAAAATTTTAATAATAATTGGTTAGGTGGTTAAATATTATGAAAAATAATATGAAATAGTATCATTTTTATACAAAATGACTAAAAATCTGTTAAAAATGGGTTTAAATGTCTTCTTTTTCTCGATTTGTTTACTAGTTTTTCCATAAAAATATATTATTTATGATTAAATTTTAAAGATAAATTTTGAAAATCTATGTGTTTTTCATTATAGCTAGCTTCTAAATGTATGTTTTTTGTTAAATTTCTAAAAAACACACTTGAAAATAGAAATTAAAAATACTTTACAATAAAGATGTGTCAAAGGCCCAAAAAAATGCCTCAAAATGAAAATGTGTGATACTGGCATCAACCCTTTTTGAAACGGAGGTAAAAATAGCTACTAAAATTAGGAGAGAGAAAAACGAGAACTGTGTCGAGTTCTCGTTTCATAGTATAAGTGGTTAAGATACGTTGGGTCGTCGCGAGCCCAAATAAGTGACCACCACATGCTCCACTATGGCAGTCATTAACTACTAAATCCACTTCTTCATGAGCTAAACAATGACACAGGATTGAGTATTTTCCTCAACGATACAAAGTGTCATCGATGATGACATATTGTTTAGCGTCATGTCTCACACGTCGTCGTTCATCTCGCGAATAATGCGAAGGGAACTTCAAAGTTTGGAGATATATGATAATGTATCCATACCAAGGGTTCATTGATGAGATAAGAAATAAATGTTCATCCACAAATGAGTCTTCATGGACTACTTCCTCATCATGTCTCGGGAAATCTGACATGAGTTCTGCGAAAACCAAGGATTTCACTGACTTCGCCGAAGAAAAATCAAGATCAAACTCCTGAAGAATAACAATCCACTTATTATATTACCCCCCAATTAAGCGTCGTGAGAGCACGAACTGAAATGGATTGATATGTGCTATAACTGTGGTTTTCATAAGCAAAATGTAATTTCGTAGTCGTTGGACTGCATGGACAGTCACAAGGGCCAATTTCTCAATGTGAGAGTATCTCAGCTCAGCATCTACTAAATTTTGACTATGATAGTAAATAACATGCTCTTGGATCACATCATCCACCTGAACCAATACCATACCAATTGTCTCTTGAGACGTGGCCACATAAAGCAAAAAGTCTCTAGCAAACTCGGGTGGACTAAGAAGAGGGGCCGATACCAAATATTTATTCAAGGCGTCAAAAGATTGTTGGGCTCGCTCATCCTAGATAAACAGTGTGTATTTCTTTAATAATCGCACGAAAAATTTGGTAAGACTGGCATAATTCACGATAAAATGACGCAAGAAAGTGGCTCTCCCTTGGAGGCTCTGAAGCTGAATCAATTTACACGGGGGAGGCAACCGAAGTATTGCCTCAACCTTTAATGGATCAACTCCTATACCCTCTTTAGACATAATAAACACTAAAAGACGGCCATATTTCACAACAAAGATGCACTTGTTGGGATTCAAACGAATCTTGTAGCATCAGCATCTCTCAAACACAAGGCAGAGATGACTTGGATGATCCACTCTCTTACAAGAGTGAGTAGCAAGGTCATCCAAGTAAGCTTTCGCAAAACGTTTAAGGTCATGAAACGCATAAGTCATGGCGCGCTGAAAAGTTGTTCCAACAGTTTTAAGACCGAAGGGCATTTTCTGGTATACAAATATACCCCAAGTACATATAAACGTTGCCTTATGTTGATCCTCAGGTTTAATCTGGATCTGATTATATCCCGAGAAGCCTTCCATAAATGAAAATACCTCGCTTCTCGCACACGCTTCCAAGATCTGATCAATGAATGGAGTGGGGAAGTTATCCTTAGGACACGCTCGGTTCAGGTCTCTAAAATTGGTACATATACGGATTGTCCCCTACTTCTTATCCACAGGAATGGGATTTGACACCGATTCAGTAAGGGGAACCGGGTAGATGAAACCAACTTTGAGTAGTTTCTCCACCTCTTCCTTAATAGCGGCTTCCTTCCTAGAATTCACAGCACGAAGGCATTGTCAAACAGGATTGGCATTTGGATAAGTTTTAATATCATGCTAGACAATTATAGGGTCTAATCCCGACATCTCCTCATATGACCAGGCGAAAACATCCCGAAATTCTTTGAATAACATGGTGTAAATACAAATCTCCTCGGGAGAACAATCGACACCAATAAAAACATTTTCAATCTTTTCGGGTGTGCGAGAGATGTTGATCGGAATGGTAGGGGAAATATTATCCATATTCCCCTCCATGAAAATACCATGTGAATCCAAAGGAGCCACAGGGTGACCAACCTTCTCTACAAGAGTCAACCAAAAATCCTCCTGCTTGATAAGGTCAAGGTTGGGAAGAAAATAAGATCGATGATGCAAATCTTTCCAAGGCTTATCACTACCATTCATGGCCTAAATGATAGCTTCATCAGAAGGAAAAGTACCATCAAGAAAATCATGCAAGATGGATGAGTCGACTGCCCACGTGGGCAGCATAATAGGATCTTCCTCCTCTATCCATGAAGAAGAGAGATTTGGATCTGCAGTGGCTTGTTGAATATCATAGTATGCAAGCTTTGTTGCAGATAATGGTATATCCATCCCAATGTGTGAAACGTATCCAGATGAGGAAATCATGGAAGGTAAAGTCCATGGATCACTAAAATACGATGTCCGGAAAGGTACGTTATTCAATATTAGAGGAGCACTATCGGAAATGGTTCCAATAAAAGATATTGGTGCAACAAAGTCATAAGATCCCATCCAAGAAGGGTACAATCCTAAACCAATATTCCCATTTGCCGACTGAAATTTTTTTACTTGGGGAACAACAGTTCCTGGATATGCTATAGTATTGGAACTAGTGAAACTTAACTCATCAATTGTCACAATCTTGCCTTCGTGAGGAAAGCAAATAACTCTAAACATAGAGGACACGATCACTCTCATTGCATAGATCCAATTCTGTCCCAGTAAAAGGTTGTATTCGATGGGTGCATCAACCACCTCAACTTCAATAGGCATGGATTTCCCACCCAAGTGGACCTCAAGGGAAGGGAGAATACCATGAGTTCTAAATGACCGAGCATTGAACACAGTAAGCATGTTCATAGACTTCGACAATGGAGGAGAGCCAAGAGCTTTCCAATAAGACAACGACATCACTAATTTGGAAGCGCCGTCGTCAACCATCGTACGTTTAACGACCATTTGTAGGCACTCAACATGGACTTGAAAATCCATATGATAAGGTAAGCGAGGATGGATATCAGTAGTGTCGAACTTGATAACATTGGGGTTACCCTGATTCGGGACTCCCAAAGCACATAAAAGGGTGTTCCTTTGTGAAGGACATGCCTAGAGAACCTCAAGAGTCGACATGGCACACGGATTTTGGCCCAAATATTCTACACTTGAGTAGTTTTGGGTGGCTCGGGCATTGGGATTGTGCGCCGAGCGCTTAAGAACACCTTTCGATATTCGTAGCATAGTAGTGGGATTCTCGATGTATAATGGAGAATCTGGAGGAGGGGGCTCATTCCCCATATTCAGTTGTGGTGCTCCATAATCTCGTGATTGAGCAGCAACACTAACCTCATATTTTACCATGTTAACGCATCAAAAGCCACTAATATGGGAAGAGGACGTCAAAGTTTCATGGGTCCCATTACCCGTGGTGGCAGCACTCAAAGACATATTTTGATGATGTGGAAGGGGATCCGTTAACATAGATAGGCTCTGTGCAAGGTGCTTCAAAGCTTCTTCAATACGAGGACACAAATGGGTAAGGTGATCTTCCGTGAAAATATTACAAGGGGATTTCACTTTACGTCTAGGCTTGTGGTCCCCGCCAGCATTTCTGCCATCCCAAGGATGGTTAACGTTTTGTCTCTTAGGGTTATTTCGATTATTCCCATTATTTCCACCGTTGTGATTATTTCTCCCCTTCTTTTTCCCACCAGGCTGCTGGTTACCAGATGGGTTCACCAATTATATAGCGTGAACATCGGACGATTGGGTGGAAATGGACAAGGTGCGAGCCTGTCCGGGAGTAGATTGGTTAATAGAAAAATTATGCATTTTATTTGTAACCAAATCTATGGGGTAAGTACTTGTGGAACCGATGATGCCATCGGCATGTGGTCCATGAACATGCTTGGGCTCATGATGTGATCTTGGTGCATTAGGTATAATATCATACAGGATTCCAGACTGAGCATAGACGAGGTCCAGTTGTTGGACTTTGAAGATGGCTTGCTCCTCAGTCATAATACCAGAAATAGAAATGTCCTTTGAAATGTAAGGGAGTAAATACTTAAGGAACCATTCCAACATAAAATTTAGAGGAATGTTGGCTTTCACTATCCTCTTCCATCGACGCCACTCTTGAATATGATCAGAGATATGGGTAGATTTGTCCTGACGGAAGGTAGATAAAAGTTCGGTGCCGGTATCGTATCGAACCGGAAACTGAAAAATGGTCTATGAAAACCAAATACAGATCATTAAAACTCCTATAAGTGCCCCAGGAAACTCGACATAGCATTTCGCAGCTGCCCCTGTGAGGGTGCGTTGAATTAGCCTCAAACGAATAGAATGATGGTTCAAGGAGTTTGAGGAGCATCATAAGTGAAAAGCAGTGACATGATCACCAGGATCCTCACCACTCTTCCCTTCAACTTTGGAATGTCAGAAGGGATATTGGTAGATACTGGAGGCCAAGTAGGATTTGACACACCGGATCATTCGTGAGCTTTGAAAGATCAGGTAAATTCAATCAAGCAAGAAATGGGAGCTGAGCTTGTGAAGCTGGATAATGAGCTCTCAAAAGAGGCTGACCTTGTGAACTTGATGGATGATATAAACCATGCCCATGAACATAAGGATAATGACCACCTCCAACCGGATCCATGTGAGTATACAAAGGTATATGTGTGTTGTAGGAACCATAGGGGGGAGGGTTGTAATAAGGACCATAATCAGCTGCGTTATTATAATGATTACTACCATAATTATGAGGTATATAAGCACTATTCATGGCAGGAGCAGTCGTGTCATGACCATAATTAAAGAGTATGTTCCCACCCCCTATATTAGGAGGGACATACATATTTGCAAATGTAGTAGTAGGTATAGGTATATGCGTAGAGGCATGTTGGTTAAAAGGTGGAATCTAAGTCATGTTAATATCGAAACTAGGGGTAGTCCTGGGAGGTGGTCCTTCTCCAACAGTTGGAATAGTTGAAGGGATATGACAACTCGCTAACCGAAATGTGGAAGAAGTGGGCGCAGTGGCCCCAACCCCAAGGTCAGGGTTAGCATGACTACTGGGTATAATGGAATTAACATTTTTATTGAAGATGGGCATACCTCAAGAGAAGGGATTTGTGGTCGAAGGGATTGTTGTATCACTAAAATATGGCATCCCATATTAGAAATGATGTGTATGTATATTTTCGAATGGGTTTGGGCTCGCAAGTGGAGATGGCCCAAAACAATGAGGGATGACATTTGGTGAATCTCTCCCACAACCCTCTCTAGGAGTGTAAGGAGGGGATTTCCCTTCTACACCACCCGATAGGGTCACGGGGATTCTCGTCATTCCAGATGCGGTAGTCATAGTGTGATCTTCCTGAAGCTCATGAAAAGTGTCAATAGGACCAGTGATAGTCCTCTAGCATCTCTTATAAAAATGACCTAACAACTCGCTAGCTGGTAAACCAGCCAAACGACAAGATCGGTGGAGTGGTCGATCTCTCTCTATGATGACTTCCAAAAGTCAATAAATCAAACGCCTCCTAATGTCCAACTAGAACACACCTAAATAAACTATAGCCAAATGCACACAAACAACACTGGCTCAAGGGAACTCCTTACACTACAGTCGGTATGTCTCTCCTAGTAGATGCTTGAGACTCCCAAACTATAACCTGAGGTAACAGAATCAGTTACAAGGGCCCCCAGACTTCATTGCATGCACAGGGTCAAATTCCTATACAACAGCAATTGTGTTGTCCGACCCATATCTGACTCAGGACAATCACAGAATAACCGCTACAAATAACCTATGTGATACCTAGGTAAAGGAACTAAGGCCACCACGTATAACCAATGCTCAGGCGGATAGTCCCAGGTGGGATCCGTCGTATGGGAAGGATAACTAAGCCCGAAACTATAGAGGGTCAAATCCCCCAAGAGCCCCTATACACGAACAAATCATGGATATATCTCCCACGTTTAGCTAGTATTGGAGGGCTATCTCCGCAACCAACCTCCCGTGACCTCGTGCTTAACTCTAGCTTGAGTAGAGATTCTTGAGAACACTGATGTATACCATGGGTTTCACAACTCCCTGGTCAGACACATAATGTTTCGTTTAATAGTCTTGGATTGTTAACTCACAGTGATCTATTCCAAGACTCTAAACCTATACTAGTTGGTGCACCCTATAAAAAGAAAATCGTGTCTAATCAATTTTAGATTAAGCGTTGATTTTAATGGCTATAATTACTCAAGAAGGATATGGACGTGAAACTAGTGATGTGAAAGGACTCAATGGTATGCACAATAAAAAAGAACTAGACTCATTTATCCAATAGAAAAATATGCCACTAATATGTCAATCAATCCAATGATTCTTTGGGAAATGAAAATGTGACTCTTTTTATAATTTCAATGCACAATCAAATCCTAGATGAAAGCACAAGCACTCAATGCAAAATGCACAACATAAAGCAAATATTTTTGTATTTTCGCTTATAAATGAAAGGAAAATGCAAAACAATGTTTTTGTATTTTTCAATATAAATGAAATGAAAAATGCAAGCAAAATCAAACTTCCTAGAAAATAAATGCACAGCATGCCAAGCAGACAACCCAGCAAATTCCAAAAATTAAGACTTAGCTAAGCTAATGAGCTATAATAAAAAAAATGGTTGGAAACCAAAAGCTCAAAAACTAAAGAAAGAGGAGTTTCTGGTCAATAAAAGAGCATGGAACAGTCAGAATACATGCCTACTAAGACTCAGGAACACTCAGAATCAACCCAGCAACAACCAAAGACCATAAACAAGACAATCCCAGAGTTGTACGCAACTGTTCACAGAACAGTAGCGTATATACACAGGCTACTGTACTAATAGTAGTGCATACACATGAGCTAACTAAGGTTGACCCGCATACAAGGAAGGATAAGTGCACCCAAAATGAATCAAACAACCAAGAAAAAATAAGATTTCTTATGCAGATCCTAACAGTCAGTCAATGACACATAGACTTGACAAACATAAACTCAAAATAAGGAAAAGTGCCGAAAATCCCCAAAATGAAGGTTTCTCCCCAGTGCAGTCGCCATTTATGTTATGGAGAAAAACTTCCTATGGCTCAGGGCAGACCACAATAGATAGATGACTACCAGAAATCAACTCAATTCCCAACACAATGCTATATAAATGTAAATTCTAAGATATGGATAAAAACCAACCTTCAACTAGATGTTTGAATTAGATCCACGTTAAGCTTTCAATCTCTACACTTGAACCTGCAGCTTAGTCTCAACAACAAATACAAGCAAGTGCATATAATGTATGAAATATATTAGCATAACAAATAGCATGGTCCGTGATATAATAAGCAAATGTAACCCAGTGTTCATAAACAACCATTTACAAGATCAATTGGACGAGAAAATGAGTATTTCTATTAATATAAACAAGAAAAGGAAGAGAATGAAGACTCCCTTAGATAAGACACAAAAACACCATCCAGACGAGTTCAAAAGAATCATCATGAAGGTCAAATTATTGGTGACAAAAATTTAGGAGTTCAAACAAGGAGAAAATTGTTTTATGATGAAGAACGAGCACTGCTTTCGATAGTAGAACCTAAAAACTTTAAAGAAGCCTGCAAAAGTGAGGATTGGATCAATGCTATGAATGGTGAACTTGATCAAATAGAAAAGAGACAAACATGAGAACTTGTCCCAAGACCTAAGGACATGAATTGTCATTGGGACCAAATGCATTTTTAGAAACAAGTTCAATGAGAATGAGAATGTGATAAGAAACAAGGCCAGATTAGTATGCAAGGGATATGCTCAAGTAGAAGGTGTTGATTTTGAAGAAACTTTTTCACCTGTGGAAAGACTTGAATCCATTAGAATGTTCTTAGATTTTGCATGCTAAAAGGACTTCAAAGTGTATCAAATGGATGTAAAATCTTCATTTCTTAATGGAGAACTTGAAGAAGAAGTATATGCAGAGAATCCTAAAGGTTTTATTCTATTAGAAAATAGAGATTATGTTTGCAAACTTAAGAAGGCACTCTATGGTCTTAAACAAGCTCCAAGAGCATGGTTCTCAAGACTTGACAAGTATTTAAAACAACAAGGATATAAAAGAGGGACTGCTGACAATAATTTGTACATAAAGTTTGAAAACAAAAATATGATCATTGTTGTAGTCTATGTAGATGATATCATATTTGGATGTGATCTGCAAATTGTGACTGTAAACTTTTCTTCAGAAATTAAGAAGGAATTTGAAATGTCAATGTTTGGGGAACTAACATTCTTCTTAGGTTTACAAGTATCTCAATCAGAAAATAGGATCTTCATCTCTCACTGACTAAGTATATCAAAGAGATGCTGAAAAAATTCAGAATGGAAGAATCCAAACCTGTTAGTACTCCTATGGATACTGGTTGTAAATTGAGCAAAGATGATGAATCTGTTACGGAGAAAAACTTCCTATGGCTCGGGCAGACCACAATAGACAGATGACTACAAGAAATCAACTCAATTCCCAATACAATGCTATATAAGTGTAAATGCTAAGATATGGATAAAAACCAACCTTCAACCGAATGTTCGAAGTAGATCCCCATTGAGCTTTCAATATCTACACTTGAACTTGCAACTTAGTCTCAACAAAAAATACAAGCAAGTGCATATAATGTATGAAAGATATTAGCATAAAAAATAGCATGGTCCATGATATAATAAGCAAATGTAACCCAATGTTCATAAACAACCATTTACAAGATCAATTGGACAAGAAAATGAGTATTTTTATTAATATAAACAAGAAGTACATGATACAACCTCTTGCCAACAACTCATCTGAACTGAGAAGTAGGTCCCTCCACTTGTGCATCCACCACTTCAATCCCCCAATGCAATGTCAAACTCACTAGTAAAGGATAGGGTCCTTCACAAGATATAGAAGAGTTTGGTAGGTGAACATAGAAGGTTCACAACAACAAGGATTAATGGATGTAGACTCAAGTAATGGCAAAAATCCACTAGAGTTTCAATGCTATCTCTTTCTCCTGCCTTCCATACACCATAAGAACTCAATATATAGCCTTCCACAAGGTAGGTGAAAGTTCGAATCGATTCGTTTCGGGATGCATGGAGGACCAAAGGTCACAATGGCCACTTTTTGGAAGTAAAAATATAGTTTTTTACCATTTAACTCGATGCACGTAGGCTATAGTGTAGCAGCATGCATATATGCGAGGTGCAATGAAGTACAGGGAAAATTTTAGGGGCTAATCTTATCCCATGGGCTAAATTGAGGGGTTTTAATTTTTTAGTGGGCTATTTTTTATTAAACCATCATTTACTATGATTAGCCCAAATTTTATGTATTTATTTTTAATAAATGGCACATTAGCCCAATAAAATATATAAAAAGGACTTTAAATCTAACCATTTCACCCAAGTTTGATTCGATTTGGAGCTCCCATAGCCTGTAAAATAATCCCTCTCCCTCTATTTTTCCCAAAATCTATAGAAATGGCGGTTGTTGAGGGTAAATTCACCCTTCAACGATCATGGAAATGCTGGTTTTTGGTAAAATCGCCCAGGTATTATGGATTAAAATCGATTTTCAATTTTAATTCGCCCCATATATTTAATTTTTTCGATTTGGTTGTTATCATATCTTAAACGATTTTGCGTTTCTCCAAATTTCAAGGTTTCCAGTCGGAGTGAGCAATCAAAGATTTTGGGTTTTTGTTTTTGCCAGATATCATAATTTCGAGCCTTTGGAGTAAGCAGTCAGGATGCTATGTCTTCATTCAAATTCCAAGCAAATAGACTAAGGCTCTGATCCAAGTTATTATTGTTATGAATCCCATCTAGTTACCTGCATTATCGACTACCCGAAATTTATTAACCCAAAGAATGCATTCACTTGCGCTCTGTAGCCTCTTGCCGATAGTTATTTAACCTCTATCCCAAATTTCATCCTAGCCTATTACAGTGGCCACGTTCTAAACTCCCTACTGTACACTTTACTATGCCGACCAAAACCTTTGTGATCGTTCTCCTTTTTCTCCTCGTCGGTAGAATCGAGATCGATCTAGAGATTGACCTGATCCTACGTACTGTGGCTTACACTATTTGTTTACTTCATTCCTAAAAAACGCCATCACAATGATAGCATTAAACTTGGAGTTGGACCCATGAGCTCGCCCAGCTGTAGATCTGTTAATAATTCATGTTTTCTATACATCCTTGCATCCACCCGAGTTTATGGACATCCTTTTGCATGTCTAGATCCTTGTCTCGTAGTTTATGGACAGCAATAAAACTCTATCCCACATAAAAAAAAAAACGGTATTCTATTGTAACGCCCAATAGACTCCATGCCAAATCTGCCTCTTGGAAAACTAACATGTGATGCTCCCTTTACTAACTTCGTTCTTATTCCAATTATTCTGTTGGTGTGACTATGTGCCAACGTTTTGTGGCTCACTTTATTTTGTCAGTATAAACGCAGTTGCTTTTGGCGAAAATGTGAAGTAATTGTAACGGTTGTGAGTATTATAGCGCATTAAGTTGTGATTCGTCCATGCATTCATCCCAGGTGTAGGTATTCAGCGATACATTTGGTATTTAGCATTACATTTATGTCCATGCTAGTCGTGTGTATTGGAATTATGTGTCATCCTTATAAACTAGCTGGCCTTGCCATTTCTATTGTGTTATAGCCATTGGGTCGTTCCGCTCTTCGTTTGGTGGCCGCATGGACATATGTTTTAGGGTTAGGGTTTTCTTTTGGTGCTAGTTTGTTTTTGTTTATTATTTCAAATTTCCATGTATTCTAAATGCAATTTGACTAAAGGCCAGGACACTCCTTTAGGTTCATGTATTTGAATCGCAGATTGAGGCGGGTTCTTACTCTTTAATATAAGCTTATGGGAGTCGTGCTACTAATTGCATATTTCATCATTTACCTAAATTTTTCAATCTTTGTTAGGAACCCATGTCTTTACTTTGTTAGTATATTTTTGTTGGACGCATATGCTTTGTAAGTCGTCCCGTAATATTTGTTGATCCATAGTTGTGTTATTGTTGTTTGGCGCATATGCTTTGTAAGTTGCCCATAGTATTGTTGATCCATAGTTTATATTGGCCCATGGTTTTGGCCCATAGTATTGGCACCTAGACTTACTATATAAGTGTGTGATTGAGGCCTATGAAAGCACCGTGAAGTTATTTGTATTGAGCTTGCTCAAAGGAGGTTGCCCCCTCGAAGTGGCCTGCGATCAATAAAAGTGATTTTGAGTTTTGATAACTATGCTATCTTGTGTATTTTGACTAATCAATTGTTGCAGGTTCTTCACATCTGGTATCAGAGCACTTTCTTGGGCTCGTTGGGTGGAATTTCTCCCAAAAAAAATAATTTCGCATCTGTTGCAAGTTTGGATTTGGGAATAATCCCTATCCACTTAACTGTGGGAAGTACTTGGGAATAAGCCCTAAAACTCATTATGAGTACCATAGGAACCCCAAAGTAGCAGGCCCATTGAGAGTACTTGCCAGTGAAACGGGCAACGACCCCTGCCTGATTGACTAGTTCCCACCCATGAGGTAAACCAAGAGCTGTCGTTTGTGGCAAAGCGGTTATCAGTTTTACCTGAGCCGTGGAGTGAGGGGTACTGCCCCAATACACAAGTCGTCTGATAGAATTGGTGGCCAAGTGAAATCTATGAACTGTTAGGAAGCTGCACATACCTGGGGTCCATATCAAATTCAGCTGAACTCTTGCCGATCACTGCCGCACCGTTTTAGATCTAGCCATTTCAGATCCATTCTGAAAGTTGTTCGAGATCCAGTCATTTCAGATCTATTTTAGATCCAGCCTTTTTCGATCCATTTGGCACCGTTTCAGATCTCTCTATTTTCGATCACTTCCGCGCCGTTGCAGATCTATCTGTTTCAAATCCCTTCCAAACCATAGCAGCTCCATTCTGGAAAAAAAAAATTCAGTTTTTTCTCCATATCTCCCTTGTTTTCACTCTGTTTGCCTTGAAACTTTCCTGGCACCCCTGTAATCACATCCTACATATTTCATTCCTGAGGACCCTATCCAAAATTCCACTTCCCAAAGGCCGAAATCCCACATTTGTCTATTTTTAGGGTTTGCCATAACTTCCTCAGATTTCACCCAATCACATTCAAATTTTACCACAAATTTCCTTTCCTAATTCTGCTTCTTTGTCCCTCTCTGCCAAATTTTCCCATTCTTTCACCCCGCTTCTGAAATCCTCCTTTTTTGCTTCCCTGTCCATTCGACAGTGTCCAAAACCTAGTCCAACCCAAATTACCCTTCAGATTTTTTTCCCAAATCCAGATTTTCCTTTACTGAAACAGTTTCTGTTTTTGTTTTTCTACCCACTCAAAAAAAAAAAAAACTCCTGGTTATGGTTGTCACCCACGCATGAGCAAAAAACATGGAAGAAGCACTTGCAGCCATCCAAGCCAAACTCCAGGATCTTGATGAAAAATTGATCGGCCTCCATCTTGAGCATTCAGCCATGAACAACAAATGACAGTCTGAGTCTTCATCAAACAATGGGTTCTCTTCTTCCAGCAATTTCCATGGTCCGAAGCTTGATTTTCCTCGCTTCAATGGTACTGATCCGACTGGATGGATCTATCGTGCAGAACAGTATTTCAGTTTGCATAATACTTTTGATGTCAACAAAGTTCCACTTGCATCCTTTCATTTGGAACAGGAAGCTCTTCAATGGTATCGTTGGTACATCAAGGCTCATGAAGAGCCAAAATGGACAGATTTTTGCTAGCTCCTTTTCCAACGATTTGGTCCCAATACTTTGGATGACTTCACAGGAGCCCTAACTAAACTTCGCCAAATTGGCACTGTGAGAGAGTACCAAACCGAAATTTGAGAAACTAGCCAACTACACTGAAGGATTGCCTAATGACTTCTACCGGAGTTGTTTTATTAATGGTCTAAAGGATGCAATCCACTCTAAGGTCAAAATGTTCTGTCCCAACACAATGATGGAAGCCCTAGGGATGGATAAGTTGGCAGAAGACAAGATTGCAGCCCAATAATGCTTCAAACCCCCTTTTGTTCCCTTCCAAATAATGGGTTTTCAACGAACTCCCATTCCTCCAACTCCTCGACCAACTCCTATCAAGCATTTATCTAAAACTGAGATGCAGGCACGTAGAGAAAAAGGGCTTTTTTATAATTGTGATGAGAAATTCACTCGGGGACATAGATGTATTCAGCAAAAGCTCTATCTCTTGGATATGGATTCTCTGCCTGCCTCTAAAATTGGTGAAGAATCTCTAGATACAATGGATGCTTAGGTCGACATTCCGGAGCTGCCTATTGACCCTCCGTCTCAGGATGACCAGCCAGAGATATATCTCCATGCTTTAGCTGGAATCACCACCCCCCAAGCCATGCAGGTCATGGGTTACTTCAAGAAGCTTCCTCTTACAATACTCATTGATTCTGGAAGCACTCATAATTTCATTGACCCTCGGATCGCCAAATAGGTTGATTATTTTGTCCATCCTTGCTCCAACTTTGAAGTCATGGTTGCTAATGGGGGCACCTTACCTTGCAAAGGGAAGTGTCGTAATGTGCATATCTCTATGGGAGATTATAACCTGCACTCTGACATGTTTTCCTTGACCTTAGGCGGATGTGATGTGGTATTGGGCACTCAATGGCTACGCACACTTGACCACATCTTATGGGATTTTGCAGAACGTTGGATGCAGTTTTCCACCAATGAACAGAAACACACATTGACAGGCTTACAACCAGGGTCTCTCAACATCATCAGCTCACATCGCATGGAAAAAATACTTAAGAAGAATTCACATAGTGTCATCGCTCAGATCCATTCCATTCAGATGCAACCATCAGCGATCTCCACTACTCCTTTGGATCTACAACATATTCTGGAACGATATCCCGGTGTCTTTGCTGAACTAGTGGGATTTCCACCTTCAAGGCCAGAGGACCATCGTATTCAGCTCCTTCCTGGAAGCGTTCCACCCAACATCAGGCCCTATCACTACCCATTTCACCAAAAAACAGAGATTGAAATGCTTGTCCGGGACTTACTGAAGAAAGGTATTATTCACCCAAGCACTAGTTCCTTTTCTTCACCAGTTCTTCTCGTTTGCAAA